>CM076570.1:673410593-674010593 GCA_034641835.2 Pinus albicaulis
GGTTGCGAGCTAAGGTCTTCCTAAAATCAAGGGATGACCACCAGCTGGGGATCATGTCTGTAATACAAGGAGGTCCACGGGATAGTGCCATGAGTCCACCAAAATAGTAACGTCTACCAACTTCCCTATTGGTTTAATTGTAGACCTATCTACCAATTCCAAGATAGCAGGGGTTGGCTTAATGTTTCTAAGACCTAATGCATTGATTGTTTCAGAGGTAATGATATTTATAGCAGCACCCAAATCTACCAGTACATTTTGGATTTCAACCCCATTAATCTGTACCATTAGAATTGGGTTCCCTGGGTACTCATATTTTACAGGCATGGTTTTTCCCAGCATGATGTCAGACAATCTACCAATCACATGGATGGTTAACGGATCCCTTGATTTCTTCCCAGGTTTCTTAAAACAATATGCTTTGAGAGCTTTTGCATATATAGGTACATCCCTCATAGCTTGGAGTAGGGGTATTTTAACAAAAATATTTTGTAATTCTCCCAGAAAGTCGAACTCTGCTTGAGCACTCTATTTACTCAGGGTCAATCTTTCAGGATATGGTAGATTAATTGGACGACCCTGATTAATAGTAGGTTGGGGAGGTGTTTGATTTATAATGTTTTGGTCTGGTTTATCCCCAACTATTTTTGGTTCAGGTTCTGTAACTTCACTGTCAATCTGTTCTATGATAATAGGTGAATTTGGAGCATTCACTACTCGCCCAGATTGTAAGTTTATCTCATTGAGTCTTGTGGTAGAAATGATATATGATGCAAGGTTAAGAGTGTCAGATTTTTGGACCCCTTTATTATTAGGATTTGGGTTGGGTTTGATATGAAGTTTAGGTCGAAGGGATGGATTAGTTGGAGGTACAATGGAAGGAAATTGAATTTGTTGTTGTGGCATGGACTGTGGAAATTGACCAGTAGGAGAGGGTCCACACCAGTTCTGAGCCCATGAAGGATTCGAACTGGTTTGGGGAACACATTGGAGACCACATTGGTGAAAAAGGTACCGACTGGGGACCCATATTAAAATTATTAAAATACTGAGATGTGTCCTTAGGCATACCCAGATTCATAATTGGTGGTCGAGGCTGCCATGGCTTCTTCGGTCCCATGAAGTACAATGGATCCATTGCATTCTCTTCACTTTCTCCTTGAAAAAATGCCTTCAATCCTGGCAAGGAAGGGCACAAGCTAGTCGCATGGGTCTGTTTGCAAATTTCACAGGCTTCAAGTGTGGTCAATGGGCATTCTTTCAACGGGTGCTTCTTTCTGCTCTGTGGGCAGAATATAACCATAGTCTTTTCCAAATCCATTTGTTTTTGTTTCACTTTCAAGTGTCCATTTGGGCAGATAATGTACTTAGGATATCAGTCCTCAGGTCATCTAGTAGATTTCTGATTTCTGACTTTGTGACCCCTTCACCATAATTTTTTGATGACCGAATTCCTTGTCCATTTCTTGCAGCTCGTGAAAACTAAATGCACAACCCATAGATAGTGTCGAAATGTTCCTTCAAAAGTTGCAGAGAATTTTCCTTGAGTGCTCGGAGAAGGATAATCTTCAAAATATGTTTGTCCAGGTCACTATGGCCTGTCCTCTTCAGTATTTATTTAAATCATTCCACACAATCTTCCATATTCTCATCTTCTTTCTGCGCAAACTTAAAAATATCTTCCTTGATGACACGAGATTTACAGTAATCCTAGTATTTCTCCAAAATGGTTTCCTTCATTGCATCCCATGAGGATACAGTCTTTCCCCATAAACCCATAAACCATCGCAGGGTCGTTCCCTTTAAATTAGCAGGACATATCTTTAATTTCTGAGCATCGGCGATATAGTTATACCCCCGACAGAAAATATCAAATTCAAAAAGGAATTTATCGGGGTCCTTAGAGGAAAGCCCATGAAAATCAGGCCAAGTTGTTAAAGGGATGGGCTTCATTGGTGCATTACCTATAATGTTTCCAATTGGGAAATTAATAAAGGAACTTGTAGGTGCTATAAATATCCTCCAATACTCACCCAAGATTTCAACTGGTTTTGCAACTAATAATTGGGGTGCAGGAGGTTTCAAAACACTCCCTCGATTACGTGGTGATGCAAACTCCTTCAGGATTTCTTCTTCCCAATTGGAATTGCTCAATTCCTATGAACCTCTGCTTGCAGTTTCTTCTCCTTCTACTGACAACAGGGGTATTTATTCTACTGATACTTTATTTACTTCTTCTTCTGTTGTTGAAAGGATTTCCTCTTGTACCGTGGATGACATTAGCTATTCAACCGACTGCCCCTCAGACTTCGTCTGAACGATTACCTTGAAAACAACACGAGAAGATGCTTTTGATTCAACCCTTGCAATTATCTCTTGGATATACATATTCCTTCCTAGATCCATTCATTTCTTTAGGGGTCTTCCTCTACCCCTCTTATTCGAATCTTTGTTCATGCAATTGGTGGGAAGGAACCATTAAAATAACAGAAGTGCTCAGGCCCTGGAGCAGGACAAATGGTTTCCTCCCCATGACGAGAGATTGGATTCAAGCAGAAAAACAATCAAACTAAAAAAATTCAAAGTTCAGGAACTGAAGTAAGGCAATAAAATACCCTCCCCGGGACGAGAAATTGGCCTTTAGGAAAATAATCAAAAAGCGAGAAAGAAAAATACTACGCTCAAGAATTAGAGCAGGGTAAAAAATTCCCTCCCTAAGACGAGAGATTGTTTCTAAAAAAAACAATTGAAAAACATAAAAACAAAACACTACGCTCAGGACTTAGAGCAGGGAAACAAATTCCCTCCCTAAGATTAGAGATTGTTTCTAAAAATAATAATTGGAAAGCAGAAAAACAGAACAATACACTCAGGACTTAGAGAAGGGTAACAAAATCCCTCCCCAAGACGAGAGGTTTATTCTAAAAGAAACAATCGAAAGGAAGAAAAATAGAACAGTACGCTCGGGACTTAGAGGAGGGTAAAAAATTCCCTCCCTAAGACGAGAGATTGATCCTTGGATCAATTACGGACCGTGTTCTTACACCTTGTTAGCCTTCCCTAGAAATGGCACTAAAATGTTGGTGTCCAAGTGTGAATAAACTATTGAACCCTTTTCCACATTAATTTATCAATCCGGGTGCATACATTATTTCAAGGTAATGCACAAGGTATATGCAGGGACAATGACACAATCTAATATTAATCATAGATTCAACAATTTAAAAAACAAAAACTACTGTAACAAAAATTAAAGATAAATTGAAGAATTATAAAAGCATTCACAACAATTAAAGAAACATACCAAAACAACAGTTAAAATAATCAAACAAAATTGTGAAACAAAAAAATGAAATAGCACAGCGCTTGATCAAAAGAGTGGACCCAACTCTCTGACCAGGGTTGTGGTAAACTCACATATTACATATGGAACAACAAAATGACTTGCATTCAATTAATTAAAAGTCTTCTGTTACAAAATTTGTCTCTTGCACACTAACCCCCTATTCACAGACTTGAGAACCTTCTTATACAAATGTTCAGAAAACCCCCGTCTTCCCAATCTGACAACTAAGATCTATAAATGTACAATTGTTACAACGAAAAAAATAGTTGTCGAGAGAAAACCAAGAAAGTTTTGAAATAGATCTCGGTAAGTTTGGATCTGTTATGTTGTTAAATCATATCGAAATAACGCTGAGAACTCGGAGTTTCTTCTGTGACTTGCAGATGAGACCTTTTAATGACCGGATCTACGAAAATAATGGAATTAATACTGACGTAGGTAAAATATACATGACTATTATTTCATTAATCAAACATTCCATATAAGACAGTGAAAAGGGGTTTACCTCGTGATTTTATAACAATCAATGATACAAAGAGATAGAAGAGTGGGTGAAAATAGAAGGAAAAAGTATGCAAATTTGGTACCCAACAGTAACCACTTGACCTATGGTGTTTGTTTATCAGATAAAAGGCAAAAAATATATCCTTCCAAATATGTTTTTTCTATCTCAATTTTCTTGTCATATTGAGGATGATAAGATGAGCTACGAGATAATTGAGTACCAAGACATGAAAATAATTTCGTCCAAAAATTTCCAGTGAAAATGGGATCTATGTTACTTACAATAATCTTTGGGTTTCCATGTAGCTTTTGAATTGTTTCCATAAATGCAGTAGCAATTGTACTAGCTTTAAAAGAATGAGATAATGCAAAAAAATGTGCATACTTGGTAAGTCTATCAACTACCAACATGGTGACACTCTTTCCTTCATACTTGGGTAAAAATGTGATAAAATCCATTGGGACCTCCTCCCTACTTTGACTTGGAATGGATAAAGGTTGTAACAGACCCAAGGTCTTAATTGTCTCAACTTTATTTTGTTGGCAAACCAAACATTCTGCCACAAACTTTTGAATATTAGATTTAAGGCCATCAAAAAAAAAATCCTTCTTGACCTGCGGTAAGTTTTTAAAAATCTCGAGTGCCCTCCTATGGGGGAGGTGTGCAATTTCAAAAGAATATTTTGCTTAAATTGGGAATTCTTAGAAATATATAAGCGATATTTGTACCATAATGAATCATTTTTCCAGCTAAATGTATCAGATGTATTGGGATCTTGCTGCAACTTTTGAATGAGTGTCCACACCTCTTCATCGTTATTTCATTCATCCCATGCTTAGGTTATCCAATCAGGTTGGATAATATAAATGGCACAAATAAATGCTTCCACATCCTTATCCTTTCTTGAGAGTGCATCCAAAACAACATTTTTCTTCCCTTTTTTGTATATGAATTCAAAGTCATAACCCAACATATTTGTGACCCATTTTTGTTGCTCTTCTGAAGATAATATTTGTTCCAAAAATTATTTAAGACTATCACGATATGTTTTTACATTGACGTGTCTTCCCATTAGGTAGGCTCTCCATTTTTTTAGTGCATGCAGTATTGCCAACATTTCTTTGTCATAAATAGGTTTTTGTAGATACTTTCCTTTGATTGGACAATTTTCAAAAGAAATGGGTATTCCTTCTTGCATTAAAACAACACCAATTCCATTTCCTATAAAGGTTTTTGTGAAGTTAGGTGTAACTAAGACAGGTGCTTGGCACATTTCCCCTTTAAGATGTTCAAAGGCCTTTGTTGCTTGTGGAGTCTAAGAAAATGCATATTTTTTCAGTAATTTTGTTAGAGGTGCTGCTCTTATCCCATAATCATTAAAAAACTTGTGATAATACCCTGTTAACCCGAGAAATCCTTGAAGATGTTTTACGGTTGTGGGGATTTTCCATTCCTTAATGGCTTTAATTTTGTTAGGATCTAGCTTAACACCCTCATGAGATACAATATGACCCAAATATTCCATCTCATGTATTCCAAATAAACATTTGGAGGTTTTTTCATATAATTGTTTCTCCTCCAATAATTTGAGCACCATTTCAACATGTTGAACATGATCCTTCCAAGACATGTTGTAGATTAGTATACCATAAAAAAAAAATACTAAAATTTTTTTTCTAAGTAAGGGTTTCTTAATGGAATTCATCAAACCTTGAAATGTTGAAGGTGCATTAGTAAGGCTAAAAGGCATGACAAAAAAATCATAATGACCCTCATGAGTTCTAAATTTTGTTTTTGAAATGTCTTCAATATTCATTCTAATTTGATGATACCCTGAACAAAGATCCAACTTGTTGAAGTAAATTTCTCCATATAATTCATCCAAAAATTCATACGAATGGGAAATTTATCTTTAATAGTGAGCTTGTTGAGCTCCCTATAATCCGGATACATACTCCATGATCCATCCTTCTTGTGTACCAATAATACTAGATCATAGAAAGAACTTTGAATAGATTGAATTATACCATCCTCTAGCATTTCTGCAACCACACATTCAATTTCACTCTTTTGGGCATAGGGATATCTGTAAGGTTTGATGTTTGGAGGAACACTTCCTGGAATCAAATGAATAGAATGATAATGATAATGAATATGTGGGAGGTCTTTGGGAGTCTTAAATACCTTGGAATGATTGTATAATACTTTCTAGAGATCTAGAGAAATATATGATTTTGATGTTTGAACGTATAGTGAGCATAATTGTGCAATTAAGCCTCGTGGTTCTTTCTTCAGAATTTTTTTCATGCCATTAGAGTTGATTATATTTTTCTGTTTCCCTGTGATACCCATTAATTCAAATTCCTTTCCTTCCCAAAGCAATTTCAATAAAAAATCTTGGAAATTAAAAGCTATTGTCCCCAAATATTGTAAACATTGGACTCATATTACAACATCAACAACACTTTAATATTTCTAATTAGTTTTCAGCTAGTTGGAATATTAATTTTTGTTGTTGTTGATAAGATAGATGAATAAGAGGGTAGAGAGACCCATAAATCTCTTTAGTAGGAATAAAACCACTTCTAATGTGAATGTGGATTAGTATAGCTAGTTGAAATAAAGCAAACCTTGGTCTGAATGGGGTCAATCCATGTGGATGGTGTCAAATTTGACCAAATCAACAACGATGTCATTGAGGTAGTGGAGAGTTATTGGAGGAAAACACATTTATGATGGAGGAGTGTATGCATGAGAGTAGCATATTTAATGAATGGGACCAAGGGTGAGGAAGCTAACAAAGCAGATAAGGAAGAGGATGGGAGCCATAGAAGGCATTTTGAATATTTTATATGTCTTGGTATTTTATGACTTTTTTCATGCTTCAACTGTTTAGTAGAGTCTGATGTGTTTTTTAGCACAAGGTGGTGTTTCCGAGCAGAAATCCCATCCTCATCCTCGAGGGAATTTGAGTGCCCACTCAGGAGAGGTTCATTTGAGCTTCATTCCACCATCCGACATCAAGCCAAGCTTCAGCCATATTCAACAGCATAGTCTCCTTCAGAAACTGTGTTATTTTGCAGGGCAGTTGCAGTGGAGGGTTAAGTACCCAAGTTCTTGAGCTTGTTTTCCAGTGAGGGGAGAAACACTTCATCCAGAAAGTTAGTGGGGAAGAGTCAAACCATTTTCACATCAGATCAAACACCTCCCAGTAGTTACCTAGCTACACAGTTTAATTTAGCCCTAGGGCTGAATTTTCCATGTTGTGTATTTCCGGAAACCCTTTCTGGGTTGTCTTGGAATTGTCCTAGAAATCCAGCTAGATCTCTGATCCTGACATTTTCTGAGTACTATATCAATAGATCCATGTACTCACATTTAGAGTAGTAGTTATTCCCAACAAAAAATGCATTGTTATAGCCTCTAGAATTTTATATAGTAATTGTTTTTCATATTTCATGTACTGGGTCCTTTGTGTTGAGATTGCAACAAGATGATGAGCTTAGTGAAAAGATTCGCCTTCACTAAGTGTGCCTGCAGGCTATTTTTGGCGCAAAGTCTATTTTTAGACTACATCTATTTTTATACATATGGATCATGTTCTATGAGTTGCAGGATGCTATTTGTGGATGGTTGGTCAAGTTGGAAAAAATAGATGGACTTCTATTTTTAGACATATTGGACGGAGTCTATTTTTATACTGCCAGTCTAAAAATAGATATGTCGAATATTATTAGCTCTTAATAATATTTGGACTATAAACATTATCTTATTCTCTTAATGATCAATGGTAGAAGAGATTTTGTATTGTGCATGAAGATAAAATAGTGTGTAATCAGGAGAATCTTGGTGGATAACATATCAGATATTCAAATTTTCTACATGGTATCAGAGCGATATTGATCATTGGAGCAATTGCAAAACATTGAAGCGGTTGAGTTTTGTGCTGGTGGAATTCGAATTTGCAGTAGTGTTTTCTTGGTGTCGAAGTTGAGATGTCTTTCAACGGATTGCGATTGGAGTATGCCCTTGAGGGCAGCTTGAATTATATTGCATGGAAGGACAGGATGGAGGCAGTGCTGGATGACAATGGGTTGAAGGAGTTCATAGATGCAGAAATTCCAAAGCCTACTTCTAGTGATGCTACCGTACTTGACGCATGGCAAAAGAAGACAGCAAAGTGTCGAAGGATTCTGTTGGAGGGTGTGAAGGATCACATAGTATCTAGCCTTCATGGTAAGGCTTCTCCATTCTTGATGTGGAAAGCCTTGACAGATTTATTCCAAAGCAAGAGCGACCAGACGAAGTTGGCGCTCAAGGACAAACTCAGGAACATAAAAATGGAGAAAGGAAACAGTATGCCCAAGTACCTCACGAATTTCGTCCAATGTAGGGATGAGATGGGAAGTGTGGGGGTGACTGTTGATGATGAGGACTTGGTGAGCTTGGCTCTCCTTGGGCTTTCGAAGAGTTGGCATTCCTATCAGGACTCTGTCAATGATCGGGAGAAATTGCTAGGATGGGAGCGACTTTGGTCGGATCTTGTGCAAGAGGAGATAAGGCGAAGTACTAGGGACAGATCTTCATAAAAGAACTCTAATAAAGAGAATTACACTTTGGCTGCCAAAGCAAAGAAGGGGAAGAGCAAGAATCATGCTTCTCAATCTAGTGCAAAATGCAAGAAGCAAGACATGTCCAAGGTGAAGTGCTTTCACTGTCAACAACACGGACATTACGCCACTAGTTGTCCACAGAAGAAGAAAAATAAGTAGGTCGCTGGATCTGCAGCTGGAGAGGCCTTAGCCTCGTAGTTTGAGCTGGATTTTTCGTTGATCGCATGCTTGGTCTCAAGTGTGATGGTTTCAGTGTCGTTTCTTGACAGTGGTGCATCTTTTCACATGACAGGAGATCGATATTTGTTTACTGATCTGGATGAGAAAGATCTTGGAGTGCACATCGAGATGGGCGATGATGGTAGATACAGTGCGACCGGTATCGGTACCATTTCCTTTGAGAGGGAGTCTGGTAAACCCTTCGTATTGAAGGAAGTGATGCATGCTCCAGGATTGAAGAAGAATCTTATCTCTGTGGCGATGTTAGAAGACAAGGGATATGATGTTGTCTTTAGCGAGGGAAAGGCTTTCCTGCGCAGTAAGGCAACTGGTGAGACCCGGAGGATAGGGGTTCGAGTTCAGAACCTTTATCAATTGCGGGTAGATGGCTGTGCAGCAATGGCAGGCAAGGCAGAAGGAGTGGTGAGCCGGGATGATGGCGAGTTGTGGCACCGGAGATTGGGCCACCTTCACCATGGAGCTTTGAAGATACTGCAGCAGATTTATATTGGGCTTCCTAAGGGTACTCTTGCGCAGTCAGATCAGTGCAAGGGATGTACCTTGGGAAAATTTGTGAAAGCCACCTTTCACGAGAAGGATAGTCGCGCCACGACGATCCTTGAGAGAATTCACACAGACGTGTGTGGACCTTTCTCAGTAGCTTCGACAGCAAAGCACATGTATTATGTGATATTTGTTGATTATTTTTCTCGTAAGTGTTGGATCTTCTTCATGCAGAAGAAGAGCGAGACATACTCAAAGTTCTGTGAGTTCAAGGCACTGGTTGAGAAAGAATCGGGGAAGCAGGTGAAGGCTCTTAGGAGCGACAATGGTGGTGAATTCATCTCTGGAAAATTCAAGGACTTTTGCAGCGCAGAAGGAATTCAAAGAGAGCTCATAGCACCTCATAACCCACAACAGAATGGGGTTGCTGAGCATAAGAACAAAACGATCGTGGGTACTGCACGAGCGATGTTACATGATCAGGGCCTTCCCATACACTTGTGGGCTGAGGCATGCAATACTGCAGTATATGTGAAGAACCATTGTCCTCATAGGATACTTGGCATGAGTACACCCGAGGAGGCGTTTTCTAGTAAGAGGGCCGATATTTCCCATTTGAGGATTTTTGGTTAACCTGTTTACATTCATGTGACGAAGGATGCCAGGAAGAAACTGGAGCCGACCACAGAGGTTGGGATATTTGTGGGGTACACTGATACGCCCCACAACTATCGTGTGTATTTTCCAGACAGTCGCAAGACTGTTGTGCGACGGGATATCAAATTTCAGGAGGAGAAAGCCATGAATTGTTCGCTTGAGAGGGAGCCACACTTGCATGCAGATGAGGAGCTATTAGTTCCTAAGGATGAGCTTCAGGATGTGGATCAGCCACAAGAGGAAGTTCATGGAGTGGAAGAGACCACTCATGCAGTTCCAACCATCAGAGGGCGGAAGCGCACTACAGAAGCTGAGCGACTGGCTCAAGATGTAGAGAAGGTTGTAGGACCACCTACAGCACAGCGCAGACAGAGACAGTCACCGGATCGGTACACTGGATACATGGCTCTTGTGAGAAAATGTGTCGTGACAGAGCCATCCTCTTTCGAGGAAGTTGTGGAGGACCTCGCATGGGTAGATGCCATGGTGGAAGAGTATGATTCGATTGTCAGAAACAGTGCATGGGAGATTGTCCCAAGACTGGAGGGGAAATCAGTGGTGGGTTCGAGATGGATCTACAAAGTGAAGCAGGCAGTTGATAGGAGTGTGGAGAAGTATAAGGAAAGATTTGTTGCCCAAGGCTTTTCATAGATTGAGGGGATCGATTATGAGGAGACCTTTGCACCTGTCGCAAGGTATTCTTCCATACGGACAATTCTTGCTCTCTCAGTGCAGATGGGGTGGCACATTCATTAGATGGATGTGAAGACTGCGTTCCTCAACGGATTCATTGAGGAGGAGGTGTACATAGAGCAGCCTGAAGGTTTCGAGATCTTCAGTAGCGAGTCGCATGTGTGCAGGCTCAAGAGAGCGTTGTATGGGTTGAAACAAGCACCTCGTGCTTGGTACACATGGATAGACAGTTATTTCATCGGACTTGGATTCTCCAAGAGTGAGGCGGATCCTAACCTATACCAGATTGTGGTGGAGGGTAAGTTGCTGATCATTGTACTTTATGTAGATGATTTGATTTTGACAGGTGATGAACTGTTGATACACTCATGCAAGGCTGATTTTGCAATGGAGTTTGAGATGAAGGTCTTGGGCCTCCTTCATTATTTCCTGGGATTGGAAATTTGGCAGCGTAGTGGTGGAATGTTTGTTTCTCAGGGTAAGTATGCCCGGGAGATACTGGAGAGGTTCAACATGCATGGCTGCAAGCCTGTTGATACTCCTCTTCCTGGTGGATGGAGGAAGGAGGATGCTACTTCGGCGGAGGTAGTGGATGCCACTGTTTATTGACAGTTGGTGGGGTCGCTTAGGTATCTGGTCAATACATGACCCAACATATTGTTGAGCACTAAAGATGTCCTTTCCTTTCACCAAATTTCACTTCATTCCAATTGTATTTTATTGGCTATAGGCTTAAAAAGATCAATAGGAATGATTAAAATCACTTTAAGAATGCATGCAATGACTGAATTATTATACTTTTGTGGTTTTGTTGTCATAGTGATTTTTGATCAGACTTAGCTACAGAATGCAGTCATTCTGTAGCTAGTCGCATATTTCGCAACCATATTTATGTTCACACAAGTTACAGGCGTCACTTGAGGGAAAAACGCATATGGTTAAATTCTAGAACTCTCCTACGTCATTATTTGTCCTCCACGAAGGTTGAACAAAAATCTGCAAGTGGTTATGCACGTGGAGAAAACCAAAAGTAAGAAGTAGACTTCTACAAGGATAAGGACTCTGCAGGTGTCTTCAGCAAAACACGAGTCCTCAACAGGAGTTTTGGTTCGATTTTGATTGTAAAAGACACCTATGCCTATTTCTACTCAATGACAGTTATGTATTTTCTTATAAGAATAACTCGGTGAACCGCGAAACAGTTATTTAGTGGATGTTTTGTTGTTAGTTCTCAAAGAATGTGATACTCTATTTCTGAGCATTTTTTTTCCTTTAATGAAAGAAGTACAACTTTGATGCATGATCTAAAAAAACTTTGAGGAGTTAAGGATTCATGTGCCAATCTGATGATAGAGGGCCCCTACTGTCTGAAAGGCTTTGTGCATATTTTCTAGATAAGTGACCTTTACCTCTGTCTTGTTCTTAACTTAGGCAGTTTTCTGAGTTTATCCTCTTTGATCATGCTTATGTCATTTACTTATATTGAATATTACAGTCAATCTTGTTCTCATGAGTTGTTCCAATATATCACTAATGCGTGAATGAGATATAGTTGTAGTACTCTTGAGTTAATTTCACTTTAGTTCAGTTATGTTCATTGCATTTCAGTTTTACTAGTTAATTGCATTCTATTCCTGTTAATTAGACTTTAAAAACCCTCATTATTTTATAAGCTGCTCTTGTTCTTAACTTATTCTAACACATCATTATCATATGAACAAGAATTAGTTATATCATTTTGAGCTCTTGACTGTTCTGCAATTTCTCATAATTTTACAAACAGCCTTTTTCCAAAGTTATTCCAAGAAATTTCTAACCCTTGAACAAGGCTTAATAGTAACATTTTGAGTTGCAGAATGAGTTAATTCTAGTGTCATAAGTTATTTTAGCATAGGGCTCCTTACTATGTTGCAGATAATATTTTCTCAAAATGTTCCAACAAATTTCTAACAATGGATGAGATTTTCTCTGTGATATTTTAAGTTGTTGTTTACTAAAGAGAACCTCATTACATCCACTAGAAAATTTGGCAGAAATTCCAACGGCCAATTCGTCGCTATTCCGACACATAGTCGTCGCAAGAGTGACAGTTCGAGGGCGGACAAAACGTGGTTTGTCATGCCGTCGCAGTTCCGACACACGTAAAAAGTGTCGCACTATCGACACTTCTTCCGTCGCTTCCGAACAAGCGTCACTCTTCCGACGTCTCACAAACCATCGCGCCTCCGACGTTTGTAAACTGTCGCACTTTCGACGAAATGTGGTCCGACGTTTTGAACGTCGCTCTTTCGACGTTTGTAAACAGTCGCAGTTCCGACGCAACGTGGTCCAACGTTTTGGACGTCGCTCTTCCGACGTCTGTAAGATGTCGCAATTCCGACGAAATGTGGTCCAACGTTTGGAAAGTCGTTCTTCCGACGTTTGTAAGATGTCGTAATTCCGACGAAATGTGGTCCGACGTTTTTATACTGTCTCTCTTCCGAAGTTTCTGGGTTGTCGCAGTTCCGACGTCTACAAGGCGTCGGTAGACCGACGGAGGGTTCAATTTAAAAAAAAAAATGAAATTTTAAAAGATGAGAAACGTTGTTTTGAATATATTATATGAAGTAAAACATTCCATGAAGTCATTACATTTTCACATCTGAAGATTGGAACCCAAATATCCATCCATAAAAGTGGAAGTCCCACCCCAGACAATGATAGAAAAATACCCCATGTCACCTACAGGGACATGATATAAAACCCAGTAACGGTCCACATGGAGATTATCTACAAATCTGAGAAAGCATCCAAATATGCCCAAGGCATCTATAAGAAAGTGAAATAACAGTATGTAGAATAGTAAAGCAACAGATAGAGTACCGACGTCCATTGTTCCAAATACAAATTAAAGTACCCAAAACCTTGCAACAAAGAAAAACGCTAATCATGTGAGGAGTGTGATATGTCCAAAATATAAAAAGACCATTAGACCATATCAATAAACCAGCAACATAGACCAGCATCGCTAGTTTTGAAGGCAAAGTGATAAACATTAATCATTTTTTTTTTCACAAGAGAAAAAACGTTGTTTTGAATATATTATATGAAGTAAAACAGTCCATGAAGTCATTACATTTTCACATCTGAAAATTGGAACCCAAATATCCATCCAGAAAAGTGGAAGTCCCACCCCAGACAATGATAGAAAAATACCCCATGTCACATACAGGGACATGATATAAAACCTAGTAATGGTCCACATGGAGATTATCGACAATTTGAGAAAGCATCCAAATATGCCGAGGCATCTATAAGAAAGTGAAATAGCAGTATGTAGAATAGTAAAGCAATAGATAGAGTACCGACGTCCATTGTTCCAAATACAAATTAAAGTACCCAAAATCCTTGAACAGAGAAAAACGCTAATCATGTGAGGAGTGTGATATGTCCAAAATATAAAAATACCATCAGATCATATCAATAAACCAGCAACATAGACCAGCATCGCTAGTTTTGAAGGCAGAGTGATAAACATTAATCATTTTTTTTTCACAAGAGAAAAAACGTTGTTTTGAATATATTATATGAAGTAAAA
Organism: Pinus albicaulis; assembly: GCA_034641835.2. Taxonomy (NCBI): domain Eukaryota; kingdom Viridiplantae; phylum Streptophyta; class Pinopsida; order Pinales; family Pinaceae; genus Pinus; species Pinus albicaulis. The sequence goes on from CM076570.1 coordinate 673,424,708, forward strand.
CAGTCCATGAAGTTATTACATTTTCACATCTAAAGATTGGAACCCAAATATCCATCTAGAAAAGTGGAAGTCCCACCCCAGACAGTGATAGAAAAATACCCCATGTCACATACAGGGACTTGATATAAAACCCGGTAACGGTCCACATGGAGATTATCGACAAATCTGAGAAAGCATCCAAATATGCCCGAGGCATCTATAAGAAAGTGAAATAGCAGTATGTAGAATAGTAAAACAACAGATAGAGTACCGACGTCCATTGTTCCAAATACAAATTAAAGTACCCAAATCCTTGAACAGAGAAAAACGCTAATCATGTGAGGAGTGTGATATGTCCAAAATATAAAAAGACCATCAGACCATATCAATAAACCAGCAACATAGACCAGCATTGCTAGTTTTGAAGGCAGAGTGATAAACATTAATCATTTTTTTTTCACAAGAGAAAAAACATTGTTTTGAATATATTATATGAAATAAAACAGTCCATGAAGTCATTACATTTTCACATCTGAAGATTGGAACCCAAATATCCATCCAGAAAAGTGGAAGTCCCACCCCAGACAATGATAGAAAAATACCCCATGTCACATACAGGGACATGATATAAAATCCAGTAATGGTCCACATGGAGATTATCGACAATTTGAGAAAGCATTCAAATATGCCCGAGGCATCTATAAGAAAGTGAAATAGCAGTATGTAGAACAGTAAAGCAACAGATAGAGTACCGACGTCCATTATTCCAAATACAAATTACAGTACCCAAAATCCTTGAACAGATCAAGAAAAACGCTAATCATGTGAGAATTCTAAGTAAAGTTAATCTATTAACATTGCGAATAAAATTACACCGAAGTCAAAAACATTGCCTGGCCATACACATGGAAAATTTGTCATCAAAAAATCAAAATATTAAGAAGACTGCCCTCATACGGGGAAACCAGTCTTGAACGTTTAATTAACAGAATTCAAAAAGATTACAAAGGTCCAGCACAGTAAAATAATCTAAAAGCAACCCAATTAAGTGGGCCTTCTAAGCAAGAAAAACAAATTAACCAAACTACTCCTCCGGTGGTTCCTCCACGATTCGGCACGATCCTTCGGAAGGTCCAGGATCGCTAGGTGCTACCTCCACATGCATGCCACGGCTCCCCTCCTGAAGGCCCGAATGCTAGCCGGCTTTTTCCGAGCTCAGACCCGCCGGACGGGTGCATTCTTCCTCCGTTTGGGCCTCCTCGCGGAAGACCACAGTGACTAAAGCTGTGATTCGCGGGCGGTTGAGAGAGCAATTAAAGGAAAATTGCGCAGTGCGCGTCGTGGGAGAAGGTGAACTAGCGGTGGGGAAGCGAGGAGCAGGGGAATCCATACGGTGGCCAGATCCTACAAGCCGACCCTGCCCACTCCTAGTATTTGGATATCGACCTGCGTAATATTCACTGGACTAGTCGGAAGTTGACTCTGTTGAGGGGCTAGAGGGAGCGCACAGGGGTTGACCTCTAGTGCTCCCCCTGCGGCAACGCATCCTATGACGCACGCGAGGCATGGGTGCAATCTCAGGCGCAGTGGGCACAAGAGGAGACGGAGAAGCATAATTCCAATTAACAGAGGAAGACAGACAGAGACAGAACCGAGAGAAATGCAAATATGCAGCAAGGTCTAGGCAGCAGTTCAGCTGGCCACTTCTCCTTATCGTCACAGTTAGCAAGCAGTGTAATCCAGCAACCGGCTTGTCTGAAAAACCATGGCTAAACGCCATTTTTTCGACCCGACTGTAATGCAATAAAAGGATTCCCTTCATAATTAATCTCTGATCATTAATAATGAGAGCCGAAGGCCAGATCAAATTGGAGCGTGCGGAATCGCTAAGAGGAGTGGAGGTCCGATCTTGAACAGTGTTAAAAATTAATTAATGCGGATTTGATGTGAAAACTTAATTGAACAGCGTTAAATGTTAATGTGATTGATATGAAATCGCCATATCCATGTCCCATCGCCTTAAACGCCATCGAATGCACCCGCAGCCGGGAGCAGGGCAAGTTTTTATTGAGGACACGTGGCAGAAATTGATTGGAGCGGATCTTTGTTTGGGCCGCTCGCACAGTGGAAATCCGGACCCGAAAAATATTAGGGTGAATTTGATAAGAAATTCGCGTCACAACTCTCCCTCCGTACGCCAGCCCAACTTCGGACCCGAAAAAGATTAGGGCGGAATTCATTTGGTTTTCGCGTCACAAAATTGGCCGACGTCAGCAGGCTATTTTGGAACGCGAATTTGGTTTGAATTATGGTTTATCGTCGTTTAAAGTCCAGCAGGCTCGACTTAAGAACAATTTTGTTTGATCCCATCTTATAAAATTTGTGTTGGTTTTCTTTGATAATACACATATTTATAATAAATCATGGGAATACCACACTAAACATGTGGAAAATTTATATAAATAATTATTGATAACAATCATTTTTATGTAAAAATATCCAAGGCGAGGTCTGTGTAGAGAACCGGGGTCGTGAAAATTGTTCAAATATAAAAATCCCGCTTAATAAAGAGAAAAAATTGTTGTGCTTTCGGAACCTGACCCGAGGATTGGACATGAGTTAACAAACAAAAGGATAGCGGAACCAGACATGCACCCGTGGTCAAGCCCTCTACCAAAACCACGAGCGGAATCACAAAAGCGGGTTTCCCATATCGCACCGCTTTTGCGGAGTAGGCGGTATTTCCTATTTGCGAGCGATTCCATAGGGAATGCGACACGTGGCGAAGTGACCCCCGGAAAACCACGGTTTAACCCGCGCCATCGCACGTTAAAGCCCAACGTTGGAAGTCGAGCCAAATTTCCAAGAGTCGTTGATTTGGAGAAGGGCCATCGGACGGTGGTCGCACGTTGAACTTGCCCGGAGGTTAACTAAGGTGTGCGGAGGATAGCCAGGTACGATACGAGTGTTTAATTGGTTATTGATATATATAGGTGGGGCCGGAGTATAATGAAATTTTTTAATTAAACGATTGGCCGATAATTAGCATAAGTCTGGAGCGTGATTGTTGTAAGGCTGGGTGGTGAAATATAGAGCCGAAAGTTCATTACAAGTTATTTATTTAAAAAGAAACGTGGAGTATAAATACAAAGTGTTGAAAGTTAAACATTGCTTATAAGGCTTGGAGATAATATAAAGTCGGGAATATAAATTAAAGTCCAACCATTGTGGATTGTATTTATTTATCAAATTCTACGAATTTGATAAATAAACCCGAAGAAAGAAGAAGTCAATTAAGACTCAGGCTGGAGGAAAAGAACGGGGTAAACCAAGGGAAAATGCTGACAGAGCGATTGTAGACACACCATCTCTCCTTGGGGGTCCAATTTCAGTTTTTTTGCGTCACACGATGATCTCTCTTCTCTGGCATTTACTTGTATTGAAGATCACTATTCTAGGAATAAGGAGTTATTTTCTCCAAAAATAACCCTAGCCAAACATTGTCAATGCATCAAGGATATCTTTCTATGCTTCATAAGTACATATGTTCTACTTCTAAATCATGTCTTGGAAGTGGTTGTTTTGCTGGAAATTATTCACCAGTTGGTTTCATACCAAAGTCTTTTTCACATTTTCAGCATCCGATACATGAAAAAGATAATGGTTTAAAACAACATAAATATTTGAAATTTTGCAAGAATTGTCTGGCACACTTTGAATATGAATTTTGAAGTCAAGTGCATGATCTTGTATAGGATCAAGTGTCATTTTGAATACCAAATGTTTCACAAGAAACTTCTCAACATGCTACCCTGCAGTAAGGATTAAATGACAATATTGCATCAACTATTTCCATAATAAAAGTGCACCTCGGCCATAAGACTAAACGACTACAAATGTTGTAGATCTAACAAGACCACACAATAAAATGTATTCCACAAGGCCAATACTGTATGAAAAATGAAAATGAGTTTGCAACCAAAAATACCTTAGGCAACTAATTCAATTAGATACACCAAACCATCAGCAAAAAGGAAAACCAGCCTACTCAAAAGGCAAGCGTTTACCTCCTTTGACAAATTTTTGAGTTCCGAAACAAGGGCCTTTATTGTCTTGTCAATGCCCCTAGTAATTTGAATGGGGTTTGCACCTGCTGCAACAACCTAAACAAAAAGGTTTCATTTCAAATTATTTCCACAAATTTAAGATACAACCATTGTCAGTTTTGTATTTCCTAACAAGCTCATAAATTTTGACAAAAGAACCAAAATTTTTTAATACCTGATAGCAATTTTTTCACTCAAAACTATCTTAGACTCAATAAGCCCAACCCAAAACTAAAAAACCAAACACCATAAGACCCTACAAAAATGAATAGATGATCTTAATCCAGTACTATCGACAAAAATTTACCTTTACACCCTCACTTATTAAACCTTGTGTTGTTGAATTTTAACTTCAACTGCTGCAGCAGAAGGACGGATGCAGCAGCAACATTTTTTTTTGGAGGTTGCTTGCACACCATCCAGAAATTTAATTCAGCATTTAAAATTCCTGCAAGTTTTTTTTGTAGACGGTCGCAGCCATATTTCTGTACAGGATTGTATTTAAACACAACAACCAGCATTAACGCAATTCACCAACCAGAAATTAAACAAACAGAAATTTACCCGACAGTTTTGTAAATTCAAAAGGAGGACACGTGGAGCATTAATATTGGATCGCATGAAATTGAAGGGAATCTGAAAACCTGAAAATCGGACCCGAATTTTTTATAAGGCACATTGGATTGAGAATTCGCGTTACAAATTAGGCAGACGTCAGCATCCCATTTTGGAACGCGAATTTGGTTTGAAATTCAATCTATTCAGACTTTTGAAGTCCGACGAAAAGGGTTCTTTAATGTTTTGATAGTTTAATTTTATGTATGCTTTAATATATACATATGTTTTAAACATATGTTATATATATATCATATGCGAAATGAAACGTGGGCCATAGAATTTAGTTTTAATTTTATTTTTTTTAAAAGAGGGTTTATTATAATATGTTTTATATGTTCCGGCATATAAAAATAAAAAGGTCGAAAAAGCTTGGTAGTTTTTTTTATAGACAGTACGTAAATTTTTTATTACATAGCAGTGTGTAAAAAGTGAAAAACTGAGTGTAACTTTTAAGTGTGTATGCACAGCAGTGCGAAAGGGAAAAACACAGCAGAGTTTTTTAGAGAGAGAGTATGTTTGTTTTGAACAGACAGTGAGTTGGTTTTATGCACTGCGTTTTGTAGCAGTCATAATTTTGTAATCCCTCTCAGTGAGGAAGTAGTGTAATATTTTTTTTTGAGTTATTGAAGGGAATAGAAGTTTGTTTTCAAAGTATTGAAACTCTGTCTCCTGTCAAAGAAATTTTTATTTTCTCTGTGTTAGAGGAAAGGAGATTTATTCTCCATTCATTGTTCTGGAATTTTTCAATATTCCAACATGTGCAAGAACAACAGATGTTGTGGTTCCATCCCCAGCTAAATCATTTGTCTTTGCCGCAGCTTGCCTTACCAACTTAGCCCCAATATTTTCAACTGGGTCCTCTAATTCAACCAATAAAAAGGCCAAAACCATAGCATTGAGATACATTTCATTACACTGTCAATAACAATAAAATTTGACTCAGCCATAACCCTTTCCTTTTATTGTTGTGAAAATATTTATGAATTACTCTAATGTGGCTAGTCCATAGGCCAAGTAGACCACTGGGTAACAAATATGTTTCCTTTCACCTTTGAGTTTCAAATTATGCCTACCAAATCTAAGACATTTAAGAGGGGGAACTAATACAACGTTAAAAAGAAAACTAGAGCACACATCTACAAATTACCTCCTTAGCTACTGTCACACCATCATTAACTATTTTTGGAGAACCATGCTTGCTCTCCAAGACAACATTTTGCCCTTCGCCCCAAGGGTGACTCCAACAAGATCAGCAAGTTTGTTCACACCGCCTACAAGACAAATTGACAATGCTTTCAGTAAGTTTGCAATTGAATGCCGGACCATATGCCAAAACAACCCTCCATGAAAAATTAAAATAACACATTAAAATCGAATATAAGTGGACAAGGAAAGATCCACTGCAGTGAAGTTTCACGTGCAGGTGACCTTCCTTTAAACATAATTTTTTCTCTGACCTGCAATTTTTTTGTCACTGAGCCATCCTTGTTGAAGTACAACTCCTTTTCCATAGCTCTTGTATTAACTACCTTCTCTCTATCGCGTAATCTCAGAGTCCCTCTTCTTCTTGAGTGATTAAAGGAAATGGGTGAAAAAACTGAAAGAGAAGACAATTGTCTGCCATAATTATCAAACATTGCACCCAACTTCTTCCCCTTTCCATTGTTACCCAATGAGGTAGATGTGGCAATTGTTTTCATACCACCCAAAGCAGAGGCCATCTTCTCTTATGATGAATATATAATTACAAGATCTTCATATTAGTATGAACCTTAAAAAACATGACTCCCATTGCTAAAAACCACTTTTAAGTTGTAACAGGCAAACTAAACAACTATCTCAACTTTTGGCAACTTCTGGAGCATTAAGAGAGAAACAACCAAAGAGAAATACAACCACAATCCTCATTTTAATGAGACCGGACTATATATTTGCATTAAGATAATAGAAAGAAATCACGACTATATTAAGGCCAGCACAAAACAATCTTTAACCGGTGTCTCTCGTGGCCTTCAGGTTGCCATGCTAGAGGTTGCATATTTTTAATTTAAATTCTTGACCTCTCGTGCCCATCTATGAATGCATCCAATGGGATATCTACATCAAATGCTCCTTTATATCCCCAAAAAAAAATTCCCTACTACAAGAGCACCGGTATTGATGGATCACCCCACACCATCCCACCCACTAGAAACGGTGAAAAAGGAAACCCGAGAAAACTTCTGAAATATCTCAAGATGACTATATGGGTGGTTCTTATGAATCAACCAACCATTAAGAACATGCTCATCAATCCAAACCATGAGTATTATGTGACAATATTCAAGTAGGCACTGAATCGGATTTCTGAAGCTATGTTAGAGAAACCCTAAACTCTCATTGAAAATAGGTGAAATGTGGCACCACTCAGAGATTGACATGTGCCAATTGGTACAAGTGGTAGACAATTGGCATGCTCAAACAACGAGGTGATGCGGGAATGACATGAGGGAGAAAATATCAGAAAAGCCCCAAATCTGGAGAACTAAAGCTCATCACCAACCTGAGATTGACAACTTTACATGATGTAACCTATGAAATCGTAAATGGAGAAATCATAGTAACAATAATGTAACCTATGTAACAATAAAGTCAGATTCATCCTGGGAGTGGTAATGGGAGAAATCATAGTGAACAACAAGAAACATGCATAGTTTCTTACAATCAAATAGATGAAAAAACACATACAAAAAACCTAGATAATAATCATGAACAAGCTTAATATTGAATTATGAACTGTAAAGGAACTTACAAAATGTGGCATTACGAACCTGGTCAAGCGCACAAGCAAAAATATCCTGGACATGACCCTGGTTGACAAGTTGTATTGCTCATGATGCAAGAGGATTTGTACCTGCACTACCAAGTCAATCAAAATCCATCATTATCTATACAATAAATACAAGTAATTGATGTAGTATTTTTACTCTAAGATGCATTCTTATGATAATGTTAGAACATATGTTGAAAATGTCAAAACATACCTGAATAAGCTCCTCTTCGTTTCAAGAACAATTTATTGGAGTCGCATGAACTTGGAGCAAGCCTCCCATGATCTGAAAGAGTAGCAACTAAGTCAACAGTGACTTTTTTGTTGCTACGCTGGATCGAGGGAGGTTTGCTCCAAGATTAAATCGCTCCAATAAATTATTCTCTACTAAACAGGGCCAACCACGTGAAGGTGGAAGATCTTATGGCCCCTCCCCCCCCCTCACATCACTCTCAATTCCCCAATACCCAATCTATATTTCATTTTTTACTTTCATGAGCATAAAAAAAAATATTCAATAACTAATAAAAAAACAATTCAACAAAAAATACGCAAGGAAAAATTGCAATTAATGCTTGACATAAAAATAGTATGATAAATGAGTTTTTTATATAACGCAAAAACGTTCCAAGTATGGTAACGTTTGTCTTATAATAATACAATATTTTACATTGTCAAATTTTCTTTTTCTTCTTCCTATTTTTAAAGCTCCTAATTACATCATCAATATCATCGTGCTTTGCTCCTGTTTCGTGCCTTTTGACCCGCACTGCTGACCTAGTTGCATATTCACGATGTCTGGGCTCATCCAGTGACGGGGCATCGCCTACAAAAACAGATAATATTAAATTTTAATTGTCAGTTTTTAAATATCATTGAACTAGTTCGGTAATATTAATAAAAAAAAATTCAATGAGATTATTTACCTGGTGCACCAGTTGTCGCCGCTGACCTAGTTGCGTAGTCACGATGTCTGGTCTCATCCAGTGACGGGGCATCGCCTACAAAAACAGATAATATTAAATTTTAATTGTCAGTTTTTAAATATCATTGAACTAGTTCATTAATATTAATAAAAAAAATTGCAATGAGATTATTTACCTGGTGCACCAGTTGTCATCGTTGGGACTGTTGCCCTGTCTTCCTCTCTGGTGGTAAGATCCTCAAGGGAAACATTCTCTGTCATTTAAACAAAAAACGTTATAAGAACAACCATCAAGGTATAATTAGAAAAAATTATAAGTGGAAATTAATTACCGTCACGGCCCTCACTGATAGTAGCATTGTCGGCCTGGTCCCCACTACAATGATCAGGTTGCACGTGAGGATCATCTACATCTGGCTCTAAAACTGGGTTATTTGCCTCGTTGGTAGTGCTGCTCCCCTGATTTAAACAAAGTTGTTAGACATTAAATTTATGGATGAAAAAAAAAATATTGAAAGGTTAATGTTTTACCTTATCAGGCATTCTAGATCTTGGGACCTGCCCCAAGCTTCTGCAACGTTCAACTACAACTTGATAGCCAAAACGGAAAGCGATATTTTTATCTTCCTCTATAGTTTCTGTTCCGAAGTCATCACCCTACATTACATATGATTGTGTATTTTTAATCATATTTGATATGATTACAAAAACGTTGGAAGGTGATACAATTAATTATAATATGTTTAGCTACTTAATTACAATTCTTGCAGCTAATTTCAAGTAGCCGCCCTGGCCTAGCTTGTGATGGCCATTTTTTTCAATCCTAGCTTTGGTTGCCTTTGAGGTGTCAGGAAACCTAGCATCAAAATATTGAAGTCAGATATGACGTAGCACACTTTTATTTTAGACATAGAGAAAATTAAAGCTATTGAATTAAAGTTGTAATTTACCTTGCGGGTCAAGTTGGCATTTTTCCTTCTTTCTTTGCCCTTTTCTCTTTTCCGTCATGGATGAGTGCTCTCCACTCACTCTCTGAAACTGCGAGAGGACGCTCATATCTAGGGTTAAATTGCAATTGCATCCTATAGGTGTCCCTGGTATATTTCAAATATTTGCCAGCTACCTGAGCCACCGCTTTTCTGTCAAATGTGTCGACCCCAAAAAGGGCTTCTAGATAATCTAGAAGTTTTTTTTCAGGTTGAAATTCTGGGAATTCCACCCTGTACGTATGGTTGGGCCAAAAATTACCAACACATGGCTCTCCAAAATCCTGTAGAACTCATTGTTTCCTACACAGAATAAAACCAAAAGAAGAAGAAGATATTATCATTAATTTAAAAATAAAAATCATGATAAATATGTTTTAGATACAGTACATGAAATAGTTAAAATATTAAAATTTACCTGGGAGTTGTACGTGCTTTATAGGGACACCTTCATCGTTCACCAACAACGTGCCATTAATGGTCCCTGTGGAGCTGACATGTGTAGCTCCAGGAAACGCAATAATGTAGTTGGCCATATCAACCTCATCATTGCCAACACGTTCAGCGGTTGGCTGGGTGTCTGCTTGGGCAGGGTGTGTTTCTTGGCTAGCACCTAAAGGAGTAGAAGGTGTACGAGAGGGTTGTTGGGCAATCTCTTGCCCTTGTGTCCCACTACCACCAACACCGGGTTCAACAAATTCCAGAAAACGTTACATACAAAAGAAATTTTTGTTAGTTTAGTCAATGTAAAAATAAAAAATTAAACTATCACAATTCATCTCATGCAGAACAAAAAAAATATCCTTTTGACTTTTTATTATTACCTGGTATCTTTCTAGCTACCTCATAAGATGTTGTATCCTCTCTTCTGTTTCAGGTGTTTGAGGCACGTCTATCAAAGTATTAAATTCCGACCTTGCATCTCGTGCCTTTTTTTGCAACAAGAACACTGGAGATAGGGATGAAGAAATCTCTTCCTCAAAGAGGGAATCATCAGGCGTACCATAGCTAGGTGTCTGCATATTTGAACAAAATTAATATTATTTCAATTATGTAAATAACTAAAATACCTGAAGATAGAGCAATGCTGGCACTTTACATGTTCTTCCGCTGGCCTCTTTCCGCGATCATCCAGTCTTGGGGTTGTTCCTGCACTTCTCTGATCAGTCTGCCACACTGCAATAAAATTATAAATGTAAAAAACTTGAAAACAATATCTAACTTGAAAACACAAAATGAAAACTGAAATAATTTCTAATAAGACACTGGAAGACAGAGTTAGAGTTTCAAATATGCCTTGCATTGAATTCAGTCCTGGAAACATGTCATTGCACATTAAGGCACCCAAACATTCAATCCACGAATGATATGTTTAAGTAGGCTTCTCCTATTCTGGGAAAACACCATACCTATAATGCATTCACTTGCATGTATAAAGGGAAAGGAAAACATGTTTTCATACAACGGTGACAAAGGCATCTTGGGGAAAGGTATCCTCACTTTTTATTTATGTTGTTCACCCACACCACTCTCGTGTTTTCACTAATCTTGTTTTGTCATTTTTGGATTCAAATTAAGTTAAGGCCTTAAGTATTTTTTGACCTTTCAGTGTAGTTTTCATAAGTGGCATGTATGGATTTTCCATTAATTCTGCACTTTTTCTCTTCATGCGCATGTTTCCCTGGAAATCAAATGCATGATTTAGTCCCATACATTTAACAACTTGTTGGATCAACTCCATAGGAAATATCATGTTTCCTATTCAATCAAAATTATCTCAGTTAGGGTAGGTAGGAAGGTTTTCCCTTTGTATTAATAGGGCACTTCTAGCTTGCATTTTTATTATATCTTTCAAATTTAGTGTCGTTTCAATTAGGGCATGAATTTTTGCAACTTTCAAGGTGAGAATGAACAAAGACAAATTTTTGTGATGGATGAATGTATATGACTCCATGGCCAAAGGAAAAGGCACTAATCTACTTCTTCAAATATCTATAGTTATCATTCACCTCATACGGAGATGGTCCCTGATTTTGAGCCAAATGTTGTAGCAAAAAGTTCCCCCCCTCCATAATTTGATATTCAATGGAAATTTCTTAAATTGATGATGGGGCATGATTATGGAACATTGGCACATACATATGTAATGGAATTCCAAGATCATGATATATGTTTGCATATGTTTATGGCAATGTTTCACCAAGTCCCCTGGAGGTGGGAGTGAGGGGGCGAGGGAGCGCGGGAGCGGCCTATGCAAAAGCTCCCTACCAATTTTCAGGAAACGTGGGGGGATGTCGGGGTCATAAAAATTATAAAATTTAATATTTAAAATGTAACTATATTTTTGCAAGGAATGTATATACAGTCATCATACACTTGCATCATGAAAGATAAATCATAAATGATAAAATTACAAATCGATGAATGATGAATCATATAATTGAAACAAATTTAAAAGTTAAAAGTTAAAACATACATCCCACAATCATGCATATAAGTTTGTAAGTTTGTAACTATATAATCATTAATGTAACTACTAACAATGTACAATGAAAATAAAGTTTAAGATATCATATGACATATTATATCAAGATTCAAAATAGAGTTTAAACTGAAGTTTAAAACTCAAGTCTGAAACATAAAACTTAAACGCAAATAAGTTATGTCTAAAACATAAAACATAAAACATAACATATGAATATCAAATGATATCATCATACTGATAAATGAGCATAAATGCTCAAGTTAATGCCCCACTAATCTCTGCATCCAACTTATGCACGAATATATCAAGATCAACCATGTCACCATCTGAATCAGAATCACTTGGATTCTCAAATATGCTAAGTGGCACATCAACTTTTAACACGAAACCATAAACTAAAAGGGGCGGTGAGGGGACGTGAGGGGGTGTGAAGGGGGGTGTGAGGGGGCGTGAGGGGGCATGAAAGGGGGTGTGCGGGGGCATGAGGGAAACATCCCCTAGAAGTCCCCAAGACCCCAAAGCGCAAGGGGGCGAGGAATCTAGACCCCTAGGTGGGGGGGTGAGACCCCGTGTAACACTGGTTTATGGAGGTGGTGGAGCAAAAAAGAGCTCAAATAGAGCTGAAATTTTTCACATAAAAAGGACTGTGGGCTAGACTAATGGTTCCATTTAAAAAATGATATCTAGACAGAGAATAAGTGTAGCATGCAAACATGCATTAAAAATCCATCTAAGTTTGCATTGTATTACTTATGATGGATTCAAATTTGGGTTTCAAAATGCCAGGTTATGGCATGATTTTGTCGAGAAACCCTTAGTTGGATTCTCATGTTGGTTTAATTTATATTTTAAGTTTGTTTTGCAATCTTTGGGTGATATTAACTCATGAACTAGGTTACCAATGTGTAACAATCATATTTCAAGAATAAATTTGTGATTTTTTTATATTATTATTATTATCTATTAGCTACGAGTATTGACACCTAATGCCTAGAATTTTGACATCTTGATAGCATGGATAATTTCGAAAATTTTTCTAGTAATGTTAACATAATAACTATCATTACGTGTCTTCACTTTTGTCACCATAATAGACATGTGATATGGACTCATCACACAACTTCATATGCTATGTCCCAACAAGTTCAAACTGGTTGAACCTACCTCATAGTGTGGTTATTAAGGACGAGTTGCTTGCTATATAACTCAGTAGCATAAACCGCGTTGCGGTTCTAAAAAGAATCCTCAAGTGACAAAAAAACTTCACAATATGTTCTACTATAAAGCCTTTTGGGATACCTGAAATAATATATGTATCATTGATGAATTTTAAAGTATGACAAGATCCAGAGGGAAAGGAAATCAATGGAAGAGTGATCCACCAATGAGAACATAGAATTTAGCATCAGATGAGTTAGAGTCTAGGAAATTGAAACCCTATAATTTTAATTAGTGATGAAGGACATCACATAGGTAATTATATTTTCATGTAGAATAGTCTGTTAATTCAAATTTAAACTACATAATATGAAAGGCATACCATAAAATTTTCCACGTAAGTCCAAACAACCTATAAAAAGGGAAAACCTTCTTTTTCCATGGGAAATAATTTACCTTTCCTTTTTCAAGACAATCTAAATCACAAAAAATATGAACTATACTGCACACATTCTTGGATAATGTGAGTGGAAAAGGAATACCCTACACAAGTGATGCACACATGTACATTTGAACACTAATAGATTTTTGTAGTTGAAATGCAATGCTTGTTTTCATTTAAATGTAGGGTTTTTAAAGCAGGGAGAAATAATTGTTGCCAAATTAATAAGCGTTTCTTTAGGAAAAATTTAAATCTTGTATTGGGTGATGAAGATAATAGAGGGTATTGAATCTTGATTCTTGACATCTAGAGAGAACCCTACAGCCTAACACAATCCAATGGAATTGACCAAAAAAACCCAAATAGAGTCAACCCTACTATAGGAGGAAGGCCTGCAGTAAGAACTTACCATTTTGCAAGAGCTGAGGGCGAATGTTGTTCTGCAAGAGCTGAGGGCGAACGCTGAGGGCGAATGCTGAGGGAAAATGTTGTTCTGCAAGAGCTGAGGGCGAATGCAGGGCGAATGCTGTTCTGAAAGAGCTGAGGGTGAATCCAGGGCGAATGTTGTTCTGCAAGAGCTCAGGGCGAATGTTGAGGGCGAATGCTGTTCTGCAAGAGCTCAGGGCAAATGCTGAGGGCGGATGTTGTTCTGCAAGAGCTGAGGGTGAATGCTGAGGGCGAATGTTGTTCTGTAAGAGCGGAGGGCGAATGCGCGCGTGATATTAGACGTTAATGTAGCACACATGTACATTTGAACACTAATATATTTTTGTAGTTGAAATGCAATGCTTGTTTTCATTTAAATTTAGGGTTTTTAAAGCAGGGAGAAATAATGGTTGCCAAATTAATAAGCGTTTCTTTGGGAAAAATTTAAATCTTGTATTGGGTGATGAAGATAATAGAGGGTATTGAATCTTGATTCTTAACATCTACAGAGAACCCTACAGCCTAACACAATCCAATGGAATTGACCAAAAAAACCCAAATAGAGTTAACCCTACTATAGGAGGAAGGGCCTGCAGTAAGAACTTACCATTTTGCAAGAGCTGAGGGCGAATGTTGTTCTGCAAGAGCTAAGGGCGAACGCTGAGGGCGAATGCTGAGGGCAAATGCTGTTCTGCAAGAACTGAGCACGAATTCTGAGGGCAAATTCTGTTCTGCAAGAGCTGAGGGCGAATGCTGTTCTACAAGAGCGGAGGGCGAATGCGCGCGTCATATCAGACGTTAATGTAGCTATTGTGACGCATACGAAACAATAAAATCATTTTTATGTAGCGCGCATATAAGTTTTGTATTTTTATGTGGCGTGCATATAATTGTCGTTATACCGATGGCAGAAAGAGCGTCGCTATTGCGATGGGTACCTAAACGTCACAATGGCGACACCTAGACATTGTGTCGCACTTGCGACGATTGGATTCATCTAAATAGTGATGCTTTGGGCCATAGTGTCGCAATTGCGACGTCTTCCTCCAAACATCGCAATTGTGACACTTTTCTAAGTGTCGGTATTGCGACACTTTTCTATAAATGTCGGTATAGCGACGGGTTCGGGCGGGATGGAAAAAATTTGGGGAAATTTCCAACATTTGGTCAAAAGCGTCGGAACCAAGTGTCGGAATTTCCGCCAAATGTAGTAGTGATCAAACTTATCCTTTTCTCAAGTTTTTCTAACATACCTCTAATGAAATGAATTGGACTGAGTTTAATGTTATGAGTTACTTTTCTTATCAGTTTTACAATCTGTGGATTAACATTTTCTGTTCTTAGGTGCTATTCATAGTTTAGAGTAGATTTTGTTCTGTTTTAGTGTGATCAGTAACTTCTCTTTGCCAACAATTTAGTTCTTTTCCTCTTAGCATAAAAACACAAAACCAAAAACACTAGAAAAACACTAAACACAACGAAGTTGGAAGAAGATACCTAGGCACATATAGTGCACTTCACTTCAACAGTTTACTAGCCCTGGTTGACAATTTATGACATCAATTTAGAAACACTAAGTTGAGTAGACATTTTGGTGCTGTTTCCGGGGAAGTGTAAGTAGGTAGCCTTGTTTCTTACCTCCCAAAAACAATGATATGTGTAGAGAAAGAGACTCAAGGGGTAGATTTATAAGAAGAAGAAGCTTGATTCCTAGAACACCACTTGTTCCACCAAGACCAAGAGGCAGCACACCTCCAACTCAAACCCACATCCCATATTTTACTGATCATAGATTTCCAGAAGACTTAAGATCAGATATTCCATCAGAAAGACCTTTCACTTCATCCACTGAACCTGTCTTAGAAGAAGATTCAAGGAACCCTGCTAGAGACATAAACTTTTCCACTTCCACAGGAGAATCAACCATGGCAGAAGAAGGGGGAGGAGGAGTCTTTAATGGAGAAAATACACTATTTGGAGGAGGTAGAGGTAGAGGTAGAGGAGAAGGAGGTAGAGGTGCAGAAGGAGAAGGAGGCAGAGGAAGAGGTAGAAGGGAAATGGGAAGCTCTTTTGGGTTTCCTATAGTAGATGAAGAAACCAATGCAACTATGAAAAATATTTCACCCTCTGTCCTTCCAAAATTTTATGGACTCAAAAGTGAAGATCCTGAAACCTTCCTATTTGAATTTGAAGTCCTATGTAGAACCTATTATTACTTACAAGATGTCCAAAAACTTAAACTATTCCCTTCAACATTGAAAGGATCAGCATTAAAATGGTTTATGAGTTTGATCAACAGTTCTATTAGGACATGGGAAGACATGAAACATGCATTTCTAGAGAGGTATTTGGATTACTGTATGCCAGTCAACCATAAGGAGGAAGTGTTTAAAATGCTACAAAAAGAGGATGAAAATCTGGAAGATTTGTTGGAAAGGTTTAACTATAACATCAAGAGAGAAAAAATGGAAAACTTAGATCAAGATACTTTGAAAGCTCTCTTGTTGAAGACAATTAGGGATGAATGGCTAGATATCCTTAATATGATGGGAAAAGGGGATATATCTCAGCTCACATTACCTGAAATAGCTGAATTATGTATCAACCTTTCAAGAGGAAAATCTAAAACTGTAAAAGGACCAAGAGACCCTGCTCTTGCAAGGGCGAGTAAGTCTGCTTCTGGGACAGTAAGTAGGGTAGAAATAGGACATATGCTTGATGAATTCAAATCTGAAATTTTAGGGAGTCTTAGTGAGAAAATAGATACCCTTAAGTTACAAAACAAGAAAAAAGCGGAATCTGATGCCTTAGCAATCTTTTGTCCCAAATGTAGAAAGAAGCATGCCTTGAGAGAGTGCCCTTTGGATGCAAAAGTAGTAGAGACTTGTGTAATTTGTTCAAAAAAATATGAGACCAAGAGTTGTCCTTCACTTCCTGGTCTTAAAGCTGTCTTTCAAGAAGAAACCCCTACAAATTCCACAGAATCTCTCAATTTTGTCTCTAGGAGGCCTTGGCAAGGACCTCAAACACAAGTATTCCATGATCAGCTGTATAATCAACCCCCACCAAATTGGAATTCTTGGCAGCAACCTTGGCCCCAATTCCAAAATCAATCTCAAACTTGGACACAAGGAGCACAAAATCCCTATGGAAGATACTCTCAGTACTATTAATATCCACCATCTTATCCACCATATCCAAATTTCCCTCCTCAACAAAATCCACAACATCAAAATCCACCACTTCCATTACTATTTCCTCATAAAGAAAATCATTTACCTACCCAACCCATACCAAACCCCAACAACAAAAATCCTTAGAACACATACATGATAGAAGGCCAACAGTTCCCAACCTATTTGATTACTCCTTTAGACCTTAATGATGTTCAACTTAGGTCTAGAAGACTTGAAAAGAAGAAACCTTCTGTAATCATACAAGAGCAAAACAACTCTGAGGAAGATTCTCTACGGGTAAATAAAAGTCTTGAAGAGAACACATATTTTCAAGACCCAACCACTGAAAAATCAAAACAAAAAGAACCAATAATTTCAACTCTTATATTAGAGCAGCCATCAACATCCACCTCTACACCTCCCTTTCCAGAAAGATTACAAATTGATAGGGGTGTAGAAAAACAAATTATGGTGCCTAATTATGATTTCCTAGATGAGCTAAGGAATGTTTGTATTAAGATCCCATTATTACAAGCTATCAAGGAAATTCCAATCTTAGCAAAGACAATAAAGGAGTTGAGCATTAAAAAAACAGGAAAAAGAATAAAAGAGACAAAGAAAATTCAACTGGCAAGAAAAATAGCAGACATCATGATGGGTAAGATTTCTATTCCAAAGTATCTAGACCCAGGAAATCTAGTTGTTAAAATACACATCAATGGAACTAAGATCCAAAACACACTTATTGATTTAGGAGCAACAATCAATATCATGAGTAGACAAATCATGGATAAACTAAAACTTCCTAATCTTCTTTTTACACCCACATTATTACAATTAGTAGACAGATCTTTGATCAAACCTGATGGGGTAATAGAAGACATTCCAGTGTCCCTAGATTCTTGGGAGTATCCTGTGGATTTTATGATCCTAACTCCTAAAAATAATTTAGGAGGGCATCCTATTATATTAGGAAGACCTTGGTTAGCTACTATTGATGCTTTCATTAGCTGTAGATCTGGTGATATGTATATCTCTGATGGTATCTCAACCAATAAATTTACCTTGTATCCTCCATCAAAAACAATTACAGAATTAGATGATACTCAATGGATTAAGGATGAAGAAGACATACAACCTCTCTTCACAATTTCAGAAATTAGTGAAGATAGCTAGATTCTAAATACCTTAGAAAATTTTGAATCCTCTTCAGAATACAAGCATGAACAATTTCAAGAAGAATCCAACATTGAGTTTTTATCATCAAGACAGATGTTTCTTTACTCCATGGATAAATTTGGCAGCTCTACAATTGAAATATTTCCAGGTAAAACTTTAAACATAAACAAGAACCTAGAGAAATCTCAACAAGAAAATCTAGTCAAGATATTACAGAGACATTCTTTTGCATATGCATGGGAGTACACTGATATGAAAGGGATAAGCCCTAAGACTTGCACTCATCACATATACATAGAGAAAAATTGTAAACCAATCAGACAACCTCAGATACGGATGAATCCAAACCTTAGGGAGATTGTTAAAGAAGAATTGCAGAAATTGTTAAATGTCAACTTTATCTATCCCATTTCATATAGTCAGTGGGTTTCTCCTTTGGTAATTGTACCAAAGGAAAATGGTAAATGGAGGGTATGTATTGACTACTGGGAATTAAACAAAGCTACTCTTAAAGATCATTTTCCCCTACCTTTCATAGATCAAGTGTTAGATACATTAGCTGCCAAAAAGTACTTGTGATTTTTAGATGGGTTTAGTGGTTATAATCAAATTCAAGTAGCACTTGAAGATCAAGACAAAACCACATTTACCTGTCCTTGGGGTACCTATGCTTACCGAGTATTTCCATTTGGACTATGCAATGCACCTGCAACATTTCAAAGGGCAGTACTAGGAATATTTTCAGATCTAATACATGATTGTGTAGAGGTATATATGGATGATTTCACAGTCTATGGAAACACATTTGAAGAAGCCTTAGAAAATTTGAAAAAAGTTTTAAAGAGATGTAAAGAGGCAAATATTTCACTAAGTCATGAGAAGTGTTTTATGATGTTTACTGAAGGAATTGTTTTGGGGCATCACATTTCAGGGGATGGGATTAAAGTTGATGAGTCAAAAGTTGAAGTCATCTCTAACTTATCTATTCCAAGTTGTCAAAAATATGTTAGGAGTTTTCTGGGATTTACAGGATATTATCAAAGGTTTATAGAAAAATTCACCAAGATAGCATCTCCACTTTTCAAATTACTCACCAAGGACTGTGAATTCAAGTGGAATCCTGATTTCCAGTTAGCCTTTGAAATCCTGAAAACAAAAATCTTTGAAGCACCTATTTTAAGGGGACCTAACTAGAAATTACCTTTTCGTATTTCAACAGATGCCTTAGATACAACTTTAGGAGTTGTATTGGGACAAAAAGACCTGATTCCTTATGCCATCTACTATACAAGTAAAAATTTGACTCCTTCAGAGTTAAATTATACTGTAACTGAAAAAGAGTTCTTAGTTGTTGTTCATGCCATAAATAAATTCAGACACTATATAACAGGCTATGAAACTTTTGTTCACACATATCACTCTGCAA
Organism: Pinus albicaulis; assembly: GCA_034641835.2. Lineage (NCBI taxonomy): Eukaryota > Viridiplantae > Streptophyta > Pinopsida > Pinales > Pinaceae > Pinus > Pinus albicaulis. The sequence goes on from CM076570.1 coordinate 673,444,423, forward strand.
TTAAATATCTAATGAACAAATCAATTACTAATGGCAGAGTCATAAGATGGTTATTGCTTTTACAGGAATTCAACATCACCATTCTAGATAGGCCTGGGAAACAAAATACAGTAGTCGATTTCCTATCTAGACTTCAAAACATTAAAAACAATACTCCAGTTGAAGATCAATTCCCTGATGAATATCTTTTTGCAATTTCTACTCAAACTCCTTGGTTTGCTAACATTGCTAATTATTTAGTTTCAGGGAAATTTCCTTCAATAATGAATGCAAGAGACAAAAGAAAGATCATTTATGACAGTGCAAAATATTCATGGGTTGCTAATGAGTTATACAAAACAGGTCCATAATTTATCATTAGGAGATGTGTTCGAGAAGATGAGATGCCTGAGATTCTCAAGGCATGTCATGATGAACCTTGTGGTGGAAACTTTGCTGATAAAAGGACAGCTTATAAGATCCTTCATTTAGGATACTATTGGCCATCCCTTTTAAATATGCTAAAGAGTATGTAAAAAGGTGTGACAGCTTCCAAAGGGTAGGGAAACCTTATCCTTCAGGTGAGATGCCGTTGCAACCTTAGGTACATATTGAAGCTTTTGAGAAATGGGCTTTAGATTTTGTAGGACCTATTAGTCCTCCATCAAGACAAAAGAAATATATATTAGTTTGCATTGATTATGTTACCAAATGGGTAGAGGCCAAGCCATTACTTTCTGCTACTGAAGCATCTGTAGTTAATTTTCTTTTTGAGGATATTTTTACTCGTTTTGGTGTCCCAAGAGAAATTGTTACAAATCAAGGAGCTCAATTCACATCAAGGCTAGTGGAACAAATGATGGAGAGGTACAAAATCAGACACAAAAAATCTACTCCCTATCATCCACAAGCAAATGGCCAAGTGGAATCTACTAATAAGGTCATTGAAGGGATCCTAACAAAGACTGTTCATTTACATAGAAGAGATTGGGAAGACAGGCTTCCTGAAGCCTTGTGGGCCTATAGAACTACATGGAGAAGCACAACAGGTCATACCCCTTATGAACTTGTTTATGGAAAACAAGTCTTGTTTCCCATAGAGTTTCAGATTCAAAATTTTAAAATGGCAGTCCAACTAGGACTTAATCTAACAGAAGCAAAAAAGCATAGATTGGAGCAGATTAATGAATTGGATGAGATCAGACAGGATGCAATCTAGAGAACAAATATAGTCCAACAGCAAAGGACTAGATGGCATGATAAATACATTAAGGAAAATAAATTCAAAGAAGGTGACTGGGCCCTCTTGTTTGATTCAAAGTTCAAAGATTTCCAAGGTAAATTCCAAACACATTGGCTTGGGCCATATGAAATAGTGAAATTTTTTGACAATGGAGCAATAAAAATCAGGACAATAGATGAAGATAAGGTCACTTTTCTTGTAAATGGTCATAGATTGAAACTGTATCATAAGCCACTTTCAAGAGAAGAATTTGTCAAGAGATTCCAAGAGAACAGTGATGTGAAGTTAATGAAGAAGAATCCTTCTTCTTCATCAATTTAATTGTGTTTTCTGAAATCAGATGCTAAAAAAAATAAAAATAAAAAATAAAGTATAAACATGAAAACTAATCATTGATTAGCATGTTTATACATAAAAGATAAGGTGAAAATCATAATCCTTTTGACACTTTAGCTTTTCAAAATTGTTCTTTTCTTGCAAACAACTATCATAAAATCATAAATGCAGGCTCACTTCACATATCACATTCCACTTATGAACCATTTCACTTTGTCATATCTCACTTCATTCATATTTCATTCACTCCATTCATCCATACTTCATTCACTCCATTTCATGATCCATCTCATTTTCATTTCAGATTTTCAAAATTGATCCTTTTCTGCAATTGAATATTATAAATCATAAGTTGCAGGCCACTTTTCATATTTCATTCCACTCCACATTTATGATTCATTTCATTCCATCATATTTCACTTCATTCGTGCTTCATTCCACTATATTTCATGATCCACTTTATTTCATACTTCATTCCATCCATATTTCAAATCATTCCATTCCATATCTCAAAGTTTTTACAGGTATATTTTGCAGCTAGACATTTTGCAGCCAAACATTCTGCAGCCAACTATCCAGCAACCACTTGTTCAACAGCAAATTGATCCTGCACACCTATTTCAACAAGAAAAATCAAAGAGATTATGAAGACTGAAAGATCAATGATTTTCAAAGGAAATACAAAGCATATTAAAACAACAAAAATCAAAAGAAGGGCTAAGGTAAAATTGTGAAATTATTATGATAACAGATTATGAAAGTTATAGTATGGTTAAGTCATATGTATGTTTCATAAGGTTATTTTGATTATTCATATTGATCAAGCCCATCATAAAATCCTTGGACAAATCCCTTCCATTCCGCCATATCAAATCATCATTTATTAAAAGTTAACGGTGAGTACTTGAAGTGACCTATTAGGTCACGTCACTAACCCGAAATATTCAGTGATGATTTTGAAATCCTCATGGGATTTCTCCGCGGTCTTTTACTCCATGACAACTCTCAAACTCATTTATTCGTGTGATTTACCCTCACCGTATTTCACTCATCCCATATCCACTTCATGTCATTTTTCTGTAGCCAATTCCTGTCTGCAGAAACAGAGAGGTCATCTTTAAGGTGAAAACAACCCTCTACAGCCATTTTTACCTTGAATAGGAGAGCAGTAATAGAGCAGTAAGTTGAAGTTGAGGAGAAGAAGCCATGGGACTTATTGTAAGGTCCGAACTAGTTGGAACCAAATATCTAGAAGGTTACCCACAAATTAAAGAGATGTTACAGCAGGTTGGATGGCTACAGTTTTTGGAGAAGTTCAATGGATTTCATAAGGAGGTCACTAAGTCATTTTCCCGGTCATTCAACGGGTTAGAAGTTGAAATAGGTGATGTCAAGTTCATTATCACAGAATCCTTCATAGCAGAAGCAGCAGAGTTACCAAGGCAAGGTGAACAATGGTTCAAAAACAAAGAATTTCACAATGAAGCATGGAGACAGATGCTAAAAACACCAGGTATGGATATTTCAGTTTTCAAGAAAGGCATTCCTAGTTCAGCCTTAAAGAATAAATGGCGAAATATGTTGCTAATTCTGCAAAATTTTATAACTTGTGAACGAAGGTTTGGCACCTTATATGTTTATCACATTCGACTTATGATGAATTTCCTAGATGAAGAGATAAATTTACCCTTTTTCTTACTCCATAGCCTAAAGAGGATGGCTTCTAATGTCTAAAAAGGGGTTCAGTTCTTAGAAACCACTTTATATCATCATGGTCTAGTTAAAATTCTAATTGGGCATCACTTGAAAAAGGTAGGAGATAGTTGGGATGAGTTCCTCTTGAGAAATCATTTTGAAGAACCTAAAGAAACTCCATCTAAAGGAAAACTTGTAAGAAGGAGCAGGAGGGGAAAAGATGCCAAATATGTTGAAATTAAAACTGATAAATCCATACAAGAAGACAGTGAGGAGATTATCTCTGAAAAATTGGCCAAAATCAAGAAACAACTCAAAAAGGAAAAGATAATAACAAAGTATGCTAAGGAGAGAGGTGAGGGACCATCTAAACTGAGAAGAAGTCATAGGCTCAGAGGCATATTGAAGAAGGAGTTAAGCAAACAGGAATCATAGATATTGAAGATGAAGAGACACCAACTGACAGACCTCCTGAGTACCAGTACGAAGAGGATCTTGATAGAGGAACTCCGGAGGTAGACCCAGCCCAACAACAGATCTATAATTATGTTGAGTCATTAGAAAAGAGAGCCTCAGAAAACAGAGAGAGAACTCCTAGCCCACAAGAATCTTCATTTGAAGTGCTGAGAAGAGAAAAATATGAATTGGAAGTACTCAATAGGCATATAAAAAATGAAAATGAAATTTTAAGGGAACAAGTCAAACTGAAAAGTGACATGAACACAACTCTCTCTCTGCAAATGGAAAAATTGTACAAGGCTAGTGAGAAGCTGAAGAATAAAAACAAGAATTTGAGTAGGGCACTTATAAATTTGAGGTTCAAATTGGTCATAAGGAAGCCTAGGATGCCATTGAACACCAAGAAAAGTAGAAAAAGGAAGTTAGACGTCCTGGCAAAAGTTTCAGAATACATGGATTGATTGCATGAGGACATGCAAAAGCTTTGCAGTGGGGGTATGTTGAGCCCTAAAGATGTCATTTCCTTTCACCAAATTTCACTTCATTCCAATTGTCCTTTATCAGCTATAGGCTTAAAAAGATCAATAGAAATGATTAAAATCACTTTAAGAATGCATGCAATGACTGACTTATTATACTTTTGTGGTTTTGTTGTCATAGTGATTTTTTATCAGACTTAGCTACAGAATGTAGCCATTCTGTAGCTAGTCGCATATTCCGCAGCCATCTTTATGTTCACATAGGTTACAGGTGTCACTTGAGGGAAAAACGCATATGGTTAAATTCTAGAACTCTCCTACATCATTCCTTGTCCTCCACGAAGGTTGAGCAAAAATCTGCAAGTGGTTATGCACGTGTAGAAAACCAAAAGTAAGAAGTAGACTTCTACAAGGATAAGGAATCTGCAGGTGTATTCAGCAAAATACGAGTCCTCAACAGGAGTTCTGGTTTGATTTTGATTGTAAAATACACCTATGCCTATTTCTACTCAATGACAGTTATGTATTTGCTTATAAGAATAACTTGGTGAACCAAGAAATAGTTAGTTAGTGGATGTTTTGTTGTTAGTTCTCAAAGACTGTGATACTCTGTTTCTGAGCATTTTTTTTCCTTTAATGAAAGAAGTAAAACTTTGATGCATGATCTGAAACAACTTTTAGGAGTTAAGGATTCATGTGCCAATCTGATGGTAGAGGGCCCCTACTGTCCGAAAGACTTTATGCATATTTTCTAGATAAGTGACCTTTAGCTCTGTTTTGTTTTTAACTTAGGCAGTTTTTTGAGTTTATCCTCTTTTATCATGCTTATGTCATTTACTTATATTGAATATTACATTCAATCTTGTTCTCATGAGCTGTTCCAATATATCACTAATGTGTGAATGAGATATAGTTGTAGTACTCTTGAGTTAATTGCACTTTAGTTCAGTTCTGTTCATTGCTTTTCAGTTTTATTAGTTAATTGCATTCTAGTCCTGTTAATTAGACTTTAAAAACTCTCATTATTTTATAAGCTACTCTTGTTCTTAACTTCTTCTAACACATCATTATCATATGAACAAGAATTAGTTATATCATTTTGAGCTCTTGACTGTTCTGCAATTTCTCATAATTTTACAAACAGCATTTTTCCAAAGTTATTCCAAGAAATTTCTAACCCTTGAATGAGGCTTAATAGTAACATTTTGAGTTGCAGAATGAGTTAATTCTAGTGTCATAAGTTATTTTAGCATAGGGTTCCTTACTATGTTGCAAATAATTTTTTCTCAAAATGTTCCAACAAATTTCTAACAATGGATGAGATTTTCTCTGTGATATTTTAAGTTGTTGTTTACTAAAGAGAACCTCATTACATCAAACTTATCCTTTTCTCAAGTTGTTCTAACATACCTCTAATGAAATGAATTGGACTGAGTTTAATGTTATGAGTTACTTTTCTTATCAGTTTTACAATCTGTGGATTAGCATTTTCTGTTCTTAGGTGCCATTCATAGTTTAGAGTAGATTTTGTTCTGTTTTAGTGTGATCGGTAACTTCTCTTTGCCAACAATTTAGTTCTTTTCCTCTTAGCATAAAAACACAAAACCAAAAACACTAGAAAAACACTAAACACAACGAAGTAGGAAGAAGATACCTAGGCACATATAGTGCACTTCACTTCAACAGTTTACTAGCCCTGGTTGAAAATTTATGACATCAATTTAGAAACAACAAGTTGAGTAGACACATATGCTATGTGATGGCAACTTGACTTTCTGACTATGGTTAAGCCTACCAAACTCTTTTGGAAGGCAGGGAAGCATGTATTGAGATATCTCAGAGGCACATCGGGATATGGATCATGGTACAGACAGGAGGATGAGTTGAGGCTGCATGGCTTCATGGACCGGTATCATCATATCAGAGATTGTGTGCAGTGGAAGATCATGTTACTTTCATACATTCCTACGGAGGATCAGGATGCTGATATCTTGACGAAGGCGCTCACCAAGAGCAAATTTGAATACCATAGAGGCAGGATCAGGGTGGCAGATAATCCCTATCTTGTTGAGAGGGAGTGTTGGGATTGCAACAAGATGATGAGCTTAGTGAAAAGAGTCGCCTTCACTAAGTGGGCCCACATGCTATTTTTGGCGCAAAGTCTATTTTTAGACTATGTCTATTTTTAGACATATGGATCATGTTCTATGAGTTGCGGGATGCTATTTGTGGATGGTTGTTCAAGGATTGGAAAAAATATGTAGACTTCTATTTTTTAGACATATTGGTAGTCTGTTTAGGCACCGGTCTAAAAATAGATATGTCGAATATTATTACTTCTTAATAATATTGGACTATAAACATTATCTTATTCTCTTGGAGCACTTGATTCAAGTGCACGGATGTAGCACGGGAGAGTCGACGGAAGGAATTACGTTATTCCTAGATTTAAGTGGAGCTATTGCATGGATACTTGATTTAGAACTCATGTGACGGTTGGTGGGGTTGATTGAGGAGTTAATGGAGTTGGTATCGAGTTTAACTAATCTAAACATAGTTGAACTAGTTGTATTTAGTCTAACTGATTAATACACTAGTGAAGAGTGGTGTGAATTAATTATTAATTAATTCACTAATTATAAAATCATTAATCAACTAAAGAATACATTAGTTAACTTCAGTGCATGAACAGTTTTAGTCGAGACCAGTGCAGAGATAGGTGAAAGAGCATGTTAACTATCAGTTGTGACTATATTGTTGCATATTTGCAACTACCAGTGATTGGAGAAGCCCATGAGGATTGCGCAGTACAAGCCAGGTGTTTTATGTTATTTAATGAGCCATCCTACAACATTGATTACACAATAGAGGCTGGCTATCAGGTGGCAGAGATTGAAGCATGTGTTTTGCTAGATCTAGCTTGATTAGTGTGTAGAAATTGGAGGTTGTGCTGAGAGCTTGTGAGGAGCTTTGCACAATGATTGTTACATGATCTCTATGACATATAATATATAGATAGTTGGAGTTTTCAGCTTTAAGCTTTCCCATGAAATACTGTGTTCATATGTGTGATTGTTTATGGTTTTAATGTGCGCATGCAATTGATTTTATTTCCGCATGTAATTATCAATGGTAGAAGAGATTTTTTATTGTGCACGAAGATAAAATAGTGTGTGATTAGGAGAATATCGGTGGATAACATATCAGTTATTCAAAATTTCTACACTTTGAGGCTTGTTTTTCCTAGCTTGAGTGTCTTTTTCCTTAAGATCTTGTACTCGTTTTCTGATATAATCTCTAATAAAATGGCTCTATGTGTTGGAAATATTTTCATTGATGGAAAAGGAACAGAAAGGAGTAACACCATAATTATCATTGATTGCAAAGGAGTAGAGAAGTAGCGGTTATAAGGCAAAGGAGCAGATCAAGAAATGTGCAACAGAGAGGCAAAGGAGAATCAATAGAAGTATAACCTAAAGCAGAGAGAATCATCAAAGAGGAAAAGGAGCAACATGGATAAGATTTAGTGTGATCACTTAAGGCGAAGAAGAAACAAAATAACAAAGGAAGTTAAGGCAGCAAAGGTAGAAAATTGGGTTAACTCGTGAAAGGTAGCCAAGGCCGTGAAAGGCAGCAAAGACAACAAAGCGGGTCAAGTCATGAAAGGCAGCCAAGGAATCGAAAGGCAACAAAGGCAGCAAAGCAGGTAAAGTCATGAAAGGGAGCCAAGGAAACAAGTGTAGCAAAGGCAGCGAATGCAACTAAGAAGGCACCAAAGGCAGCAAGGCAGTAGAAGCAGCGAATGAAGCAGAGAGGCAACGAATTTATTCATGCACAATAGAAGGCAATCAGATTTGAAAGACATAGTGAGGACCAGAGATCTTACACATAGCAGAAGCAGGAAGAGGCGAGAGCCGAGAGGAAGAGGCCAATTAAACAAGGATGATATAGCCAAGAGAGAGAGGCGAGAGGCGAGAGACAGAGAGGGCTTTAATCAATATGAAATGGGTAGATGTTGAGTGTGATAACTTGGGAAGACATTCAGTAACAAAGACAAGCTCAGGAACAAGCATAGGAGGAACAACATGGAGAAACTATAGTTACATAGCGAGAATGTGTAAACAAACGAAAAATCGACTAAGGCAAAGAATTCTTTGAAGAATTCTAAGGGAGGTGAACAAATGGTCAGGATTAGATCACAAAAGTAAAGGTGAGAGATGGGCAACGGAGATCGTATTGCTTAAGGAGCGATGTCACAAATCAAAACATTTAAGAGTTCAGCGTTAAGGCGTTGCATGGTAAGTTAAAGAATTTACGATGCAAAGTGGAGAAGGCACACGTGGTGGCATGACGCAATATCGCAAATCGCACAAAATAGAGGTAACCACTATGTTAAATGGTTATAATTTGCGAACTGTGAAGTACGGGCAGTGACGTAAACATGACGTGGAAATGACATAAAAGATGACGTGGTAGTGATGCAAAGATGACGTGGAAGTGACGTGGCAGTGACGTGGTGATGATGTGGCAGTGACGTGGTAATGACGTGGCAAGATGATGTGGTAGATGACGTGGCCCAAAACCCACGAATTGTAGGAATTTATGATGACGTGGCAAAGTGACGTGGTGGTGACATGGCAGGGTGAGGTGGCAATGATGACGTGGACCTTGCCCGCATACTGCGCATCGAAGCACTTAAAGGATAGCAAAAAGTCGACTGCAAGTTAAGTTAAATTTTTGTGATGCGAAATGGAGGGACACTTGTCGACCTTACGCAACATCACATCCCACAAGAAATATGCTTTAACTTCAAGACATCACAAAGAATGTTATTTTGGTTGCGATGCGGTAAGGATCAAATGATGCGATGTGATGAAGGAAATCCACGTGTCAGCACCACGCATGAGCACAGATCATAGATCACATGGTTTTATGGTTTATTGCTAACAGCAGAGTGGGAAACTTGCGCACAAGTATTTGTGATGAAATTTTATTGGTTCAAGGTTATGTGGGACCCGAATACTCCCATTCCACATATATTTGTGTCTGTTATATGTGTTATGTTATGTTATATATGCCTTGTTTGATTGCTAAGTATGTATGTTAATATATGATGTTTTGATCGCTAAACGTATGTATGTGGAACAAGTGCTAGAATTGGACTCTGTTGCATTATTCAGAGTCTTATATGGGCCATATCACACAAGTCACAAAAGAATGACATGAATGCATAACAAAGGACCATGAACTCGTGCAGAACAGTGTTGTGACGGTAAGGTAAACGAAAAGGCTGAATGTGGAAGAAGAGTCAGGAAAAAAAGGGAAGCTATGAAGCATAGTTGGAATATAATTTCTGAAACAGAAAAGACAAACGGACATCAAGAAGAAGAGGAAAAACATACAACAAAGCTAAGAAATTGAAAGGGATGAGTAAATAATTGGTTGTAACTGTAAATGTATTATTTATTTTTATATCGTTTTTGATGCAAAGGAAAGTTTCCATAGGCAAAGAAAAACTCCAATGTAATACTGAAATGAGTACATAGTGTTGTAACATCCTGAATGTGCTGAGCGAGAAAATGAGAAGGTGGAAGGCAAAGAGTCATGCCTGTTCATTTTATATTCCCCTATGGAATGCAAAAAACTATGAAGTGATCTCTATAAATAATTTTATTGTAATATGCATAAGGAGGTTAGAGAGTGGAAGAAGGAAAAAGAGTAGATCGTGAAGTTGTGGAGATCCAAAGATGATTTAAAGTAGATATAAAAGCTGGAAGGACAACAGTGAAGAAGGAGAAAAATTGAGCTGATATCTAGGCAAATCAACATATGATTTTATTGTAGAGTGAGAAAGTTGGTGCTTCCATATCAAGTTGTAGCTTGATAGATGTCCAGTTGTAGTTGGTTGAGGTAGGATCCTCTTGTGGGTTGTAGCCTACATAAAATACATGGGAGTTGGTGCTTTAGTTTCAAGTTGTGGCTTGATATATGTATAGTTGTAGTTGGTTGAGGTAGGAGCCTCCTGTGGGTTGTAGCATGCAGAAAACAGATGGGAGTTGGAGCTTCCTTGCAATTTGTAGCTTGTAGAATTTAAGGTAGTAGCCTCCTGTAGGTGGGAGCCTACAAAAAATTAGTGGTGAGAGGGAGTTTTCCTTTTCCTTTTCATCACAATAATAATAAGATGTGGTGTTCTCCCTTATGGTTTCCACTTATATCTATTTTCCATATGCATGATGATTATGTGTTGATGTTCTATATTTAATCTACTTAATACTTGTTGCTCACATATTAAGATTTTTGTTTCATTATATAATAAGTTGATCATGAAATGAAGGTTTAAATAAGTTTAAAGGAAAGTTTTAAAAGTTCATGGATGTATTAAACTAATTCACCCCCCCCCCCTCTCAGTTTAACTAAGGGTTCAACAATTGGTATCACAACGGGTTCCTTTGGTGTAAGCCTAATAGCTTGAAGAATATCTGGTTGAGTCATGGACTATCAAAATGTACCCGTGTTAAATACAACAAACTTTCCTAAATGGAGAAATAAGGTTAAAGCATATTTAATTGCTTATGAATCTGAGGTATGGAAGCTTGTATGTGATGGTTACTGCACATAATCTCCCTCTTTGCAAGAACAACAGTGGAATAACAAGGGAAACTGTGTGATATATAATAGTCTTCATAGCAAGGATCTTGATTTAATAATGGATCTAACCTCTGCAAAAGGATTTTGGAATAGGTTGCATCTCATGCATGAAGGAGACACTAGTGGATGCATTATCAAGAAGGATAAGATAAACCAGAAGAAGAAGAAAAATTCCCCTCAAAAGGAAAAAGGTCAATCAAATGAGATACCTGCTAGGGTTAATGGATGTGAGTACCATGAAGAAATTACAGTTGAGGAAAAACTAAAACTTGACACAGCCTTAACTGAAATAGAAAGATTGAAGAATGAAAACAAAAACCTTAAGACATTGGTGCAGATATGTGATGAGAGAGAATATGAAGATAAGGAAGAAATTGTTGGCTTGAAGGCACTACTTGAAGAAGCAAGGAAAGTAGAAGACATTTTTCTGTAGCAAATAAGAGAGAAAAGTCTAGAATGTGGAAGATTGGAAGAAGAGGCGGTAAGCCTGAGAATGAAATCAAAGAAGGCCAAAATTGAACTAATTATGAATATTCCACAAATGAAAAGTTCTGGGCAGTTGGAATAGATTCTAAATGCTCCTAAGGATGAATTGAACAAATTCGGAAGATGTCAAAGGAGGTTCCTTCCTCCTATGAGAAGTATCACTTGTTTTTCCTGCCACAAACTTGGACATATTGAAGCATACTATAAAACAAAGCAAACCCATTCCAACCAACTAAAGATACAACCAATGAAAATACTACCTCAAGAAAACAAATGGAGAAGACAATCTATCACCAGGTACACAAATCACTTCCATGGCTATTGTTTTTTCATGAAATAAATTTGGACATAAATCTGTTGAATGTAAATTGTATTTAAAAATGGGAACAAAATTCCATACATCAGCGCAATATTTCTTAGGTAAAATAAGATGTTATTCATGCCACAATCTTGGTCACAAAGAAAAAGAGTGTAAGTTGCCATATACATTAAATAACTCTAGACAGATTATGGAATCCAATCAAATCAAACAAAACTATGAATCAAAGAGAAGTGCAAACATTATGAAAAGCCCCAACAAAGTATGGAAAGAAAAGACAAAGGGGGAGCCTGTTACCTCAATAACATAATTAATCCATCATAGTCTCAAGGGGAGTTTCTCTAAGAAGCAACATCCCAGGGGGAGAACAGTTCATAAAGAGTCCCCATAAAAGTAGTCTAAGAAGAACTCCTTGGAATAAGAACAACTAAAAGTTGAAGAAAGGAAAGCACAATTCCTCGGATAGAGAACTATAGAGGAAGAAGGATACCTGAAGCATTCAATAACCAACAGGTTGATGGAAGGAGAGAAGGCAACAAGCATCCATGGTGGTAGAGGGAACATCAACCATGAACATGTAAGCTAATAAGACAACATCACACTAAGTGATGAATGGTTAAAATCACAAAAATTATGTTCTAAGCTTTAGAACTGGAAATATCCATAGAGGATGATCACGCTAAAACAAAAGTTAACAATGAAACAAATTTAAGAAGGATGAGTAAGTGAAATTTTTATCATCTTTATATCATTACATCACTCATCTATAGAAATTCCCCTTAGAGGAAAGTAGTTAAATGAGTGATAAAACTATGAGTGATCTGCCCTTATAGATTCCAAGAAAAGAAATTGAAGATGTCTTCCCGAAGATCATTATGTTTAGAATAGTTGAAGTGTATATAGAGAAAAAATTATTCTGGAGTAGTCCTAGAAAGGAATATGCGGTGACATTATTTTAAAATAGAATGACAGAATAAGCAAAAGGTTAATGATGCCAAGATCAAATTTAGTATATTGATGATTGTTGTTTAGAATAATGGAGATCTCAATAGTAGAAACTATGAAGGTTGTCTTAACTATGGGTGCATGTGCAAGCTGAAGTGAAATTACTACTTGGTTTATCAAAGTAGTATCAATTGTTATTTGGAACAAGTATCCTGCCTATCAGCAGAATACCAAGTGTCATCAGTGGAGTAGTGGTATGGTACAGGTCCTCAGGATTAGAATATTATGGAAGAAGTACATCAAGGTAGTATTCCCAACGTTATCTGCATTATTAAAGCATGGAAAGGTCAATAACAATGCTAAAGGATCATTATCTTGTTTACTCTTGCAGTATTATATTGAGCATTAAATCAATATCTATTTCTAGATATAACTGCATGCCTTCCTCAAGTCAGTACAGATATATCTTCAAGGCCTTTAATTAAGATCATTAATAAAATTGTGTTAAGTCTGTTTGCTGATTTCAATTAAACAACTTGAAGACGTTTTTCTAAATATCATCATGATAAACAATTAAAGTATCTGAAGTATGAAGGACTAGTTGTGTTAATCTTACATTTGAATCTCAAGAGTCTTTTATTGATTTATCTAAAGCCTACTTCATCAGAAAGGAATTGTTGGTATTTCACCATTGCAGAGAGGTTAATCATTGACATAAATCCCCCCTTATTTCATAAATAAGATTGCATAGTTGATAAGTGAGACTGACTAATGCATTGAATTAATCTAGCCTCGAGAGTTTGTTTTGAAAATAATGTGTACAATAGTAAAGTCATTTGGTCTCTTAGATTGAAAGATATTGTCTAATCTTACAACAAGTGGTAAGTTCTGGTTTGATTCATTGTTCACATCAGTATCAAGGGCCTTTCAATTGTTATTGTAATATCCCTTTCAATAGTCTAGCACATATCACCACCAACAGGCAGTAAAGGTGAAGCACAACTATAAAAGATATATTGGCATCATCATATTTGACTAGATGTGTACTACAGATATGTATCTCAGATGAATATCATGATATGGACTGAAGCATATTTGGAGCGGACTTTATATGTCATATGGAGCATTCTCAATATTTTAGTAATGTTCCAATGGTGCATCTATGATCATATAAGTCTGATTATATAAGTTTTTTCTATGAAGGGTCCTTATCATCACTTCCATCTTTATACAAGTGCAAGGAGTCTGTGATTTGGGATGGTATCAGCTTACTGTGTACATACATACAAGTTCAATGATTCGCAAAGTGCTCTCCCAACAACTCTGGTACACCAATCTAGAGCATCATGGTATAAAGTCAGAAGAAGGAGGCCTAAACACAACTCAAAGAGAGGAAATGAAAAGATAGAAACTACATTGAGAAATGTGCAACCATTTGCCATTGATGTTAAAGGGGGAGGAAAAGAAAGCTGAAGAAGAAAGGCTCTTCTTAAAAGAAAGCAGAGGAAGACAAGACACTTCTTAGAATGAAAGGGGAGGAAGTTCTGGAGGAAGTATTGGAGTATTGGTGGATGTGTTGCCATCAATGCCAAAGGGGGAGACTGTTGGAAATATTGTCATTGATGGAAAAGGAACATAAAGGAGTAACACCAGAATTATCATTGATGGAAAAGGAGGAGAGAAGTAGCGATTATAAGGCAAAGCAGTAGATTAGGCAATGTGCAGCAGAGAGGCAAAGGTGCATCAATAGAAGAATGACCTAAAGCAGAGAGAAGAAGAAAAGAGGAAAAAGAGTAGCATGGAGAAGCTTTAGCATGATCACTTTAGGAAAAGAAGCAGCAAAATAACAAAGGTAGTTAAGGCAGTGAAAGGCAAGAAAGGCAGCAAAGCAGTTCAAGTCGTGAAAGGCAGCCAAGGCAGCGAAAGGCAGCAAAGACAACAAAGCAGGTCAAGTCGTGAAACACGGCCAAGGCATCAAAAGGCAACAAAGGAAAAAAAGTGGGTCAAGTTGTGAAAGGAATCCAAGGTAGCAAGTGTAGCAAAGGCAGTGAATGTAGCTAAGAAGGCACCAAAGGAAGCAAGGCAACAGAAGCAACAAATGAAGCAAAGAGGCAGTGAATTTCTTCATCGCACAACATAAAGCAATCGGATTTACAAGACAAAAAGAGGACCATAGATCTTACACATATAAAAATTAGGAAGAGGCGAGAGCTGAGAGACGGAGAGGGCTTTAATCAATATGAAATGGGTAGATGTCGAGTGTGATAACTCGGGAAGACATTGAATAAAAAAGACAAGCTCATGAACAAGCACAGGAGGAATAGTGTGGAGAAACTAGAGTTACAGAGCGGGACAGTGTAAAAAAACGAAAAATCGACTAAGACAGAGAATTATTTGAAGAATTCCAAGGGAGGCGAATGGACGGTCAGGATTAGATCGTAAAAGGAAAGGCGAGAGATAGACAACAGAGATCGTATCACTTCAGGAGTGATGTCACAAATCGAAACATTTAAGAGTTTAGCATTAAGGCATTGCATGGTAAGTTAAATCATTTGCGATGTGAAGTGGATAAGGGACACGCGGTGGCACCACGCAATATCGCAAATTTCATGAACTAGAGGTAACCACTAAGTTAAACGGTTATAATTTGCGAACTGCGAAGTATAGGCAGTGACGTAAAGATGACGTGGCGATGACGTGGCGGTGATGTGGCCCAGACCCCACAAATTGCAAGAATTTATGATGACGTGGCAAGGTGAGGAGGTGGTGACATGGTAGGGTGACGTGGCAATGATGACGTGGACCTCGCCTGCATACCGCACATCGTAGCACTTAAGGGATAGCAAGAAGGCGACGGCAAGTTAAGTTAAAGTTTTGTGATGCGAAATGGAGGGACACCTGTCGACCTTACGCAACATCGCATCCAGCAAGAAATACGCTTTAACTTCAAGACATCGCAAAGAATGTTATTTTGGTTGCGATGTGGTAAGGATCAAACGATGCGATGCTATGAAGGGAATCCACATTTCAACACCGTGCACGAGCGCAGATCGCAGATTGCATGGTTTTGTGTTTTATCGCTAATGGTAGAGTGGGAAACCTGTGGGCAAGTATTTGCGATGAAATGTGATTGGTTCAAGGTTCTATGGGACCCGAATACCCCCATTCCATGTATATGTGTGTCTGTTATGTGTGTTATGTTATGTTATATACGCGATGTTTGATTGCTAAGTATGTACATTAATATACACAGTTTTTATCGCTAAATGTATGTATGTGGAACAAGCGCCAGAGTTGGACTCTGCTACATTATAAAGAGTTTTATGTGGGCCATATCACATAGGTCAAAAAGGAATGAAAGGAATGCATAACAAAGGACCAGGAACTCATGCAGAACAATGTTGTGACGGTAAGGTAAATGAAAAGGTTGAACGCAGAAGAAGAGTTGGGAAAAAAAGGGCAGCTATGCAAAACAGTTGGAATATAACTCCTGAAACAGAAAAGACAAATGGACAGCAAGCAGAAGAGGACAAACACACAACAAAGCTAAGAAACTGAAAGGGTTGAGTAAATAATTGATTGTAATTGTAAATGTATTATTTATTTTTATATTTTTTGTGATGCAGAGGCAAGTATCGATAGGAAAAGCAAAACTCCAATGTAATACTAAAATGAGTACATAGTGTTGTAACATCTTGAATGTACTGAGCAAGAAAATGAGAAGGTGGAAGGCAGATAGTCATACCTTTTCATTTCATATTCCCCTATGGAATGAAAACATATATGAAGTGATCTCTATAAATAATGTTATTGTAATATGCATAAGGAGGTTAGAGAGTGGAAGAAGGAAAAAGACAAGATTGAGAAGCTGTGAAGATCTAGAGATGATTTAAAGCAGATATAAAGGCTGGAAGGACAACAGTGAAGAAGGAGAAAAACAAAGCTAATATCCAGGTAAATCAGCCTATGATTTTATTGTAGAGTGAGGAAGTTGGTGTTTCTATATCAAGTTTTAGCTTGATAGTTGTCCAGTTGTAGCTGGTTGAGGTAGGATCCTCCTGTGGGTTGTAGCCTACCAAAAATACATGGGAGTTGGTGCTTCCATTTCAAGTTGTAGCTTGATAAATGTCTAGTTGTAACTAGTTGAGGTAGGAGCCTCCTGTGGGTTGTAGCCTACAGAAAACAGATGTGAGTTGGAGCTTCCTTGCAAGTTGTAGCTTGCATAAATTGAGGTATTAGCCTCCTGTAGATGGGAGCCTACAGAAAATCAGTGGTGAGAGGGAGTTGGAGCTTGCCTTTGCATCACAACAATAATAAGTTGGTTTTCTCCCTTATGGGTTTCCACTTATATCCGGTGTCCATATGCATGATGATTATGTGTTGATGTTCTATATTTAATATGCTTAATACTTGTTGCTCACATATTAAGATTGTTGTTTCATTATATAATAAGTTGATCATGAAATTAAGATGTAAATAAGTTTAAAGGAAGGTTTTAAAAGTTCATGGATGTATTAAACTAATTCACCCCCAAACCCCACGCCCCCACCTCTCAGCTTAACTAAGGGTTCAACACTATGATCTGCTCATAGTTGATGTATTGATAATTTACTGCATTTTCCAGTTTTATGTTATATATTCTTGTTTTTCCTAATTTGGAATATTATAGTGATATCATAGCATAATCTTCACTCAGCCTATGTAGCAAAACAACTATTTCATCAGAAGAAGGAGAGCCTCTCACAGAACAGGAGAAGCGGTATATAAATATAAACCGAAGGTTTGATTATACAAACAACAAAGAAGACAAAGGAAAAACTCCAATATCGGGAGAAATGGATGAAAAGGAGTTTCCCAAGCTTCTTCTCCAAACCATGCAGAATATTGCCAGAGAAATCAAGGAGATGAGAATCGAGAGACATAAATAATCCTCTAGAGGGTTTCTACATGGAGAAATCTCTGACATTTCACATCACGGGTATGAACAACCAATAAGGCATCAAGTTTCCCAACGCTCCACTATGCCTACATTCCTAGCAGTAGGAAATGGAGGTGGAGGACCCCAACAAGAGACTCTTGAAGATTATTTTCTAGAATATGAGTCTCAATCTTAGAGATTCAAAGATAATCTGAACTTTCAGGAGTTCTATCAAATCAAGGACAACAGGAGACCCCAAAATAACAATAGAAGTGGAGGGTATATGCAGAAAAATGATCTACATCGTACTATGGGTAGATTATTTATGCCTGCTTTTGATGGGTCATCCAAGGGCACAACCAAGTATTGGGTGGAGAAACTAGACATCTATTTTCAGTTGAACCAAGTACCAGAGATTGAAGCCATTAAGATATCAGTGTTGCACCTTAAGGGTGAGGCACATGATTGGTGGTTCCACGGTCTTTCTACATTGGGGCATGCAAACGTGACTGCATATGCAGACTTCACCCAGAGGTTGGTGGAGAGATTTTATCGAAGATGTCCAGAGGCACATTTTGTTGAGCTATCCAAGATCAAGCAGTCAGGTAATTTGGAGACCTATATCTCTAAATTTCTAAAAATTTCCGTTATGGTGTCAGATTTATCTATAGCTAAGAGAGTTTATGTGTTCATTGATGGGCTAGCAGAGCCTCTACATGGGTTGGTAAAGTCCACTAAACCAATTACACTCCAAGATGCCATTGAGAGGGCTAGAGACTTACAAGATGCTTTGCCAAGGGCAAGAGCTCCATTTCAGCAAAAGCCCACTTTTCAGTCAAAGTGGAAAGATGTGAAGGTTCCTCCTCCAAAGGAGAACCAGAACAAAGGACCTCTTAGTGATGATGTCTGGAGAAACTTGAGGAGAAGGAAGCGTTGCTTCACATGCCAAGAACCATGGGCACTAGGGCATCAGTGTGCTACAGGGAAGGCCCACTATATTGAGGTATTATATGATAGTGAAGAGGATGAAGAGGAGAATCCAGAAGGAGACAACAACATTGTGGCACTAGGAGAGGATCCACCACCACCAGGAGGTGGAAATGGGGCATTTTCTCCAATTGGAGGGGCCCTTGCATATTTTCGGGGAGTACCCAAGTATCTAACTTTGAGATTATGAGGTACAGTTCAGGGGCAATGGGTATCAGTATTGATTGACAATGGGGCTACCCATAATTTTATTGATGCTCAGTTAGTGCAGAGGAGAACAATACCCACTGATGACTTTGAGGGATGCTCAGTTTTGGTTCTAGGAGCTAGAATCATGCAGTGTATGAAGTATGTTCTGGCATTTTTTGTAACATTGGGGACATACACTTTGACTGATCAATTATTTTTGGTCAAAATTATTGACACCAATGTGATATTGGGTGTGTAGTGGTTGATTACATTGGGGAATGTCACCACAGATTGGGAGACTGTGTATATGGAATGGATATATGAGAAGAGCGGTAAGCATCATATGATCAGGAGCATGCACACCTATCCATCTCGGGAAGTATTTTCACATAAGATGGAGACTGATTTGCATAGTGGGATCAAGGACAAATCAGTCCACTCAGATATGCAGTATACTCTATACCATGGTGTTCTATTATTTGGAGGCATTCCACCAGGAAGACCCACGGACCAAAATTTGGTCAAAGAGTTCTCACAAAAAGTGGCACCAGTCATAGATCTGGTTAAGAAGAGAGCCTTGGATGGGATCAACATAACACATACGGAATTTTAATGGCTCAAGGAGGAGATGGAAAATTGTTTGGTATCACTATTATCAACTCTCACCAAGCCTCTTGCACTGAGAGGTGATGTTTCAGGATTGGAGGGTGGCCCAATTATGGTGCAAAGGGGCTACTCCATAGCCTTTAAGAGTCAGAATATACTTCCACATAGGAAGGAGTCTCCCATATATGGTAAGGGGTTGTTGGCATTCATGTATGCATTGACCAAACTCAGGAAGTTTTGGAGGGGCAATAGCTTCCAAGTGAAGATTGACCACTATAAACTTCAACCTTTTCTTGAGTATAAGCAGCTGCAAGGAAGGAAAAAACGATGGGATAGTAGTACTTCGGCATGTGGCTTTGGCATTGAGCATGTCAAAGAGGGGATAAATTAGGAGACATGTGCCTTAATAAAAAGGCCAGCATCATTGTCATTGATGAGTGTGGATCTAGATTAGGAGCCCCAACTATGGATAAATTATTCCAAGAACCACTTTACATGTGAAGTGTTTGATGGGTAGGTGACTGATGAGATGTATAGAGTGATGGATGGAGTGTTTTGTTACCAAGATTAGATCCTCTTGACTAGAGACTCCAAGCTCAAGGAGAAGATTCTACATGCAACATGTGATTCACTCCTTTTCAGTCACCAAGGTTTCATTGGGACATGTCATGCCACTACGGAGAGATTCTCATGGGAGGGTCTCAAGGAGGATGTGCTCTAGCATATCAGGAAGTGCAGAGTTTTCCTAAAGAATGAGGAGGAAAAAAACCATCCTGCAAGGTTGTTACAATCACTTTCTTTTGCAGGAGAGAGATGGGAGAGCTCATATATGGACCTCATCACCAGTTTTCCAACAGTACATGGTAAGGATTGTATCTTTATAATCATTGATCAACTAACAAATAATTTTCAATCCTTTGCCATTTATTTACAGTGAATTGCTCCACAAGAGGGAAAGCCTCTCCTTGGACTTCATGGTCTTCTTAAGACCAAAATAAATGATAGCGATAGGCACTTCTTGGGTGGCTTTAGGCAAGTGTTGTTATGTTTGGGGTGTACTCAGTTGACACCAAATGTAATTTACTACTTCCAAGAAGATGAGAAGATAGAAAGAAAAATCAAGTGGTTGGGAAGCTACTTACCACATTATGTTCTGGGGTAGAAAGGAGAAAAAATGTGTTGTTCTCACTTGAGGGACTATTGTCACTATCGACATTCGTATGACACCTACTGTATCTCTATTTTTAGTTTCGTATGGTGATTATGTTCTATGCACTGTTGGTGGAATGGTTTGGGCAAGCAAGGTTCCTAGAACCAAATATTGGATCCTGGAGATTCAGGATGCACCCCGACCTCTTAAGGACAACATTTCTACAACCCAAGATCAATATAAGTTCTACAAAGATCATAGATCATGGGGAGAAAGACAGTGTGGGGTGGACAATTGGTTCTATAATTTTCAGCCATAGAACCCATCTACATTGCAGAAGCAGGGGACTGAGGAGATTTTATCTGGGCTACACAGGGTGATCCATATTGTTGGGAGAGTAGCATTTAGGCTGGAGCTTCTCATTGGGATTAAGATCCCCAACATTTTCATATCTCATGCCTCAAGAAGGCCATTATATAGCATGTAGTTTCCACCATGGATCTCCCCATTCCTTATGGTGTGAGCCATTTGGTTTTATCACCAAAGAGGCTAACTTGGACACTTGGGAGGGGCATCTAAGGGGTAGATTAATTGGAGAACCTCTGATTCAATGGAGGAATATATTGGATGAGGAGGCTACAGGGGAAGGAGAGGAGATTTTGTAGCATCCATCCTTGCAGTTTCTTGAGGACAAACAACATTTGGGAGGGGAGGACTATAATATTCCTAATTAGCTTTCAGCTAGTTGGAATATTAATTTTTTCTTTTGTTTATAAGATAGATGAATAAGAGGGTGGAGAGACCCATAAATCTTTTTAGTAGGTATAAAACCACTTCTAATGTGAATGTGGATCAGTATAGCTAGTTGAAATAAATAAATCCTTGGTGTGAATAGGGTCAATGCATGTGGATGGGGTCAAGGTTGACAAAATAAACAACGTTTTCATGGAGGTAGTGGAGAGTTATTAGAGGACATCGCAGTTATGATGGAGGAGTGTATGCATGAGAGTAGAATATTTAATGAGTGGGACCAAGGGTGACGAAGCTCACAAAGAAAAGGAAGAGGATGGCAGCCATAGAAGACATTATGAATAGTTTGTGTCTTGGTCTTTATGACTTTCTGCACGCTTCAGCTGTTTAGCGGAGTTTGCTGTGCTGTTTAGTACAAGGGTGTTTCCGAGCAGAAATATCACCCTCATCCTTGGGGGAATTTGAGTGCCCACTCAAGATAGGTTCATTTGAGATTCATTCAACCATATGGCATCAAGTCAAGCTTCAACCATCTTCAACAACGAATTCTCCTTCAGAAATTGCATTATTTTGTAGGGCAGTTGTAGTGGAGGGTTAAGTACCCAAGTTCTTGAGCTTGTTTTCCAGTGAGGGGAGAAACCCTTCATCCGAAAAGTCAGTGGGGAGGACTATCAACCATTTTCACATTAGATCAATCACCTCCCATCAGTTACCTAGCTGTAGAGTGCAATTTAGCCCTAGGGTTGCATTTTCCATGTTGTGTATTTCCGGAAACCATTTATGGGTTGTCTTGAAATTGTGCTAGAAATCCTAGATCTCTAATCCTGGCATTTTCTGAGCATTATATCAGTAGATCCATGTAATCACATTTGCAGCAGTAGTTATTCCCACCAAAAACTGCACTGTCATAGCCTCCGACATTTTATATATCAGTTTTTTTTCATATTTCATGTATTGGGTCCTTTGAGGCTTGTTTTTCCTAGCTTGAGTGTCTTTTTCCTCAAGATCTTGTACTCATTTTATGCTATAATCTCTAATAAAATGGATCTATGATTTGCTTATATTTGATGTATTGATATTTTACTGCATTTTCTAGTTTTATGTTCTATATTCTTGTTTTCCCTAATTTGTAATATTACAATCACCCATTGGAATGGAAAGCATTGGACTATTCAATAAATATCCCCCCATGGTTAGCTTGATATTATGGCACTTTCTAGAGAAATTTATAGTTCCTCCATTTTCAACGATCACTTGACACTCGGGTGCTAGATATAGGAAGCAATTCAATTCCTTGGCGATCTTACAATGAAAAAAATAATGAGTACTAACTGAATCAATCAACGCTATTGCCTTTTTCTTCTTGATATATCCTTCTATCTTGAGCATTTTAGGAGTGGTAATTCCTTCTAATGAATTTCAAGAAATGGTTAGATTCATTTCTTCTTTCTCATGGGTTGGTCCCTGGTGTATATCCTCCTCTTTTGATGTTTATTGTTCATTTTCTTCCTCCTCTTCACAATATATGTAGAATAATTTCCTCTCAACACACTTATGAACTTTATTATATTTTTTATCACAACTGTAAAAAATCCCTTTTGATATTTTTTCCTTTGATTATTATGGAGTCAATATTGTATGTTGTGGAAGGCAAGGTGCAACAACACTTCCATCTTTATAGTTGTGAGTGGTATACTTACTTGTTTCCATAATTTTCCACTTCCACATTTATAGTTGTGAGTTGTAGACTTCCTTGTTGCCATAATTTTTCTTTAAACTTTTCTTGCCACCCTGAATGCCTTCTCCAATGAATTGGGTTCCCAAATGAGAACCTCATGTTGGATGTTATCCTTTAAAGTCCTTATGAAGACTTCAATCCTATTCTCCTCTAGAATATCAATTACCCTGATATTCAATTTTTGGAAGTCCTCGATGTGCTCTGCCATTGAACCCTTTTGTTTGAGATTTATCAATTGGATAAATAAGGTGTTTCTCTTTGTATCCTCACAATGTGAAATAATTTCCTTCATAAAAATTGACCAAGTGACAATTTTTTTATGAGAGAAAATCCATTGATACTATACAAACTGATTGGGTTCTAAATATAAAGTTGCAATACATACCTTTTGTGTGTGTTGCACATCGTGGAGATCAAAATATTTCTCCATCTGTAGTATCCATGTTACTGGATCCTTGTCATCAAAATTACTCATATCAATATTTGGAATGTGGTGGTTATTAAACCCAATTTTTGATTCTCTAAAATCATATTTTTTTGAATATTGCAACAAGAAACAGTGAAAGAGGCATCCTGAAACATCATCCTTGATCCTAGTTGGAAAATAATCACCTAAACTAGGTGGGGCCCACACAGGCTATTTTTGGGTGTATGTCTATTTTTAGACATAGTGAGCATATTCTATATGTAGCAGGAGGCTATTTGTAGATGGTTGGTCAAATGTGAAAAATAGATGAAATTCTATTTTTAGAATATTGGGAGAAGTCTATTTATAGATCGTTGATCTAAAAATAGATGCATGTCGATTATTATTAGCTCTTAATAATAATCAGACACTAAACAACAACTTATTCTCTTGGAGCACTTTTTTTCAGTGCACAGATGTCGCACATTAGTGGACTGAGGGAATTACGGAATTCCCAAGGGTTTACTGGAGCTAATGCATGGAGGACTCAGTCAGAACTCAAGTGGCAGAGTTATGACACAGTTGGAAGAAGTAGTTATGGAGTTGTATTCAGTTTAACTCAGTTAGACTCAGTTGAGCTAGTTGTATCTAGTCTAATTGAATGATACACTAGTGAGAGTGGAGTGAATTAATTAGTTAATTAATTCACAAATAATAACTCATTAATCAACTGAACAATACAACAGTTAACTACAGTGTATGTCAGATCTAGTGGAGACCCAGTGGAGAGATAGGTGAAAGGGCAAGATGGACTATCCGTTGTGACTACTAGTGATGCATGAATTGCATCTATATATACATTGGAGTTGCCAATGATAATAACATAGTCAATGAGAGTGGGATTACATTGAATTGGTCCTTGTAATCAACTTGGATTGAGCAGTGGAGGCAGGCTAGCAGGTGGCATAGATCAGTGCATGGATTTGCAAGATTAGGCCTGATTAGTGTATGACGATTGTACTATATTGAGAGCTTGTGATAAGCTTTGTATGTTTGTATGAGATTTTCATATGATCTCCATGTTACATAATATATAGTTGGGGTTTTTAGCTTCAGGCTTTCCTGGTTAAAAACTGTGTTATGTGCGATTGAATATTTTTGTTTATGCTTCACATGTGTGTGCAATTAATTTTTCCGCAAAAGATTAACAAGTGGAATAGATTCAGTATCTTGCATAAATTTAAATAGTGTGAGATTAGGTGGATCTTGGACATATGCATGCTTAGTGCATATAATTTCTACATGGTATCAAAGCATTGTTGATTGAAGATTGCAATTGTGAAGTGAGTTTGTGTTGGTGGAAAATTCGAATTTGTTGTAGGAGTTTCTTGGTGTGACAATTGAGTATACATTGAAATGTATTTCAATGGGTTGTGGTTGGAGTATGCACTCGAGGGAAACTCTAACTACATAACCTGGAAGGACAGGATGGAGGCGGTGCTTGAAGATAATGGCTTGAAGGAATTCATCGAGAGAGATGTTCCTAAGCCCACTTCGATGGATGATACAGTACTTGACGCATGGAAAAAGAAAGTAGCAAGGACGAGGAGGATTCTGTTGGAAGGTGTGAGAGACCATATTGTCTCAAGCCTTCATGGGAAAACCACTCCATATGCTATGTGGAAGGCTTTAACAGATTTGTTCCAAAGCATAAGTGACCAGAGGAAGTTGGCGCTTAAAGACAAGCTCAGAAAAATAAAGATGCAAAATAATATTTATAGATTTGAAGTAGATGGGATTTGTACGGAGCTTCCTATTGTTGCGAAGTGCAAGAAAGACATGCAATTGAAGCTTGAGAGGGAGCAATATTTGCATGCAGGTAAGAGTGAACCTCGAGATGTGGAGTAGCCACAAGATGAGGATCATGGAGTGGGAGCAACCACTCATGCAGAGAAATTTCGTGCCAGATGGGCAGAGGGAGTGCATGCAGCTATACCACCAGGTGAGAGGTGGGGCAACATGCATGAGTAATCCCAAGAGGATATTTCTGGGCAGGATTCATTGAGATGGTGTGGATATCATGAATTGAACCTGGCTACGAGGTGCCCCGATGTGATAGCATGATCGATTGGATTGATACAAGCGGAATCAAAGCAATGTTTTCGGATGCGGGTACGGTTCACGATTGACAACAAGTGCGAGTGCATGGGTGCGGAGTTCAAAGAGTTCAACAATGCGGTGGTTCACGAAAGACATGTGGAGTAATTAAGTATAAGTCGAAGACTTTGATGACAGAGATGCATTATATTGATTGGATTTTTGGAGCCTTTCAGTTTCGGAAGTGTTTCAGCAAGAGTTGCAGAGCATATGCATGGAGTTGCAGGGTGCTTGCAAATGTTGTAGGGCGAATGCATGGAGTTGCATGTCGCATGCAAAGACAACCATTTCTTGTTGAGAGAGAGTGTTGAATATTGCAACAAGAAACAATGAAGGAGGCTTCCTAAAACATCATCCTTGATCCTAGTTGGAAAATAATCACCTAAATTAGGTGGGGCCCACACAGTCTATTTTCAGACATGGTGAGCATATTCTATATGTAGTAGGAGGCTATTTGTAGATAGTTGGTCAAATGTGAAAAATAGATGAGATTCTATTTTTAGAATATTGGGTGAAGTCTATTTATAGATTATCGATCTAAAAATAGATGCATGCTGATTATTATTAGCTCTTAATAATAATCAGACTCTAAATAGCAACTTATTCTCTTGGAGCACTTCAGTTCAATGCACAGATGTGGCACATCAACTGACAGAAGGAATTACGCTATTCCTAAGGGTTTACTGGAGCTAATGCATGGAGGACTCATTTAGAACTCAAGTGGCAGAGTTATGACACAGTTGGAAGAAGTAGTTATGGAATTGTATTCAGTTTAACTCAATTAGACTCAGTTGAGCTGGTTGTATCTAGTCTAACTGAATGATACACTAGTGAGAGTGGAGTGAATTAATTAGTTAATTAATTCACAAATAAAAAATCATTAATCAACTGAACAATACAGCAGTTAACTACAGTGTATGACAGTTCCAGTGGAGACCAGTGGAGAGATAGGTGAAAGGGAAAGATAGACTATCTGTTGTGACCATAGTGATGCATGAATTGGATCTATATATACATTGGAGTTGCCAATGATAATCACGCAGTTGCTAGAATTTACTGGAGAAATAATAAAAAATTTACTGAGAGAAATAAACATAAAAGGCCAGAAACAAATCATAGACATAAACACAAATATTTATCTGAGAAAACCCCAAATTCAGGGCAAAACCCAACCAATGAAATTTCATTATGCATTGGCCAAAACCCTGGCCAATCCAGCCAAGTGAGATTTCACCGCTCACCTCCAAGCCTACATTACAATGAAGTATTCCCAGCCTTTTATAGGCTCCATTACATGTAATACCATGGGCTGAAAACCATGGGTGCACAATACCATGTGCCCCAAAACCACTACTATTTACCCTAGTCAACATTGACTCTATCCTGACTCAAGTTTACCTAACAATTCCCCCCTTAAACTTGACTTGGGGTTTCTGAGACAACCTTGCTCACTCTAGCTTTTCCCCCCTCAAATTTATACCCAGGGCAATTGTTATCTTGACATCCCCCCTATCACCTAGGTCTAACCCAAACTTTACTGGTGATTACCCAGGGGTACGCATGCCATACCAAGTCTTACAACAGTATGCCCATTTACATGTAATAAAATTAACTCCATTATAATAAATTTTTTTTTTTTGTTTCATTGTTGTTGTCTTTGTACATATGAAATCAATGTCCATATAAAAAGAACCCATCTACCGGATTACATGGGTTACCAGCCTTTGTAATCACCAGTCCTCTAGGAGTTCTCTTCAGATACATGGTTCATCAATTAATTAATCCATGTGCACATATCCTCTCTCATTTTGATAGGTTTGCTCTCCTAGCGCAGCAAAATTCGATGGCTTCCCTTTTCAAAATGTGGTGACTTCATCTCTGTCAGATTACCGTTGGTATATGTTTGCTGGGATCCAACTGTAAAAGAATATAAGACCCCTGCCAGAACATCATCATCATTGTCATTGACAATGATGTCCAACTATTTTATGCCGCAACAAGTAGATCTCTCTTTCGCCAACACATGATGTCCAACCATTTTATGCCGCAACAATTAGATCTCTCTTTTGCCAACACCGTCTCATTGTAGTGCTCCACCTGCTCACGGTGCTTCATGGCTCTTACCATAAAGTGTCGACTTCCACTAGTACACTTCCTATCTAGCCCGATATCTACTAGAGATCTCGATCCCTTTAATGAATTCTTGCACCTTTCGCACCCACTACAGTTTCTCCTACGTAGCTGGCATCCATGCCCTTGCATTTCCTTTATACGCAAGTTCCCATGCCTATGCCTGCATTTTTTATCCATACCATTGTCTCACCTTTACGATATAAGCTCCATAGATTTATTTTATGGGACTAACACGATGCCTAATGCCCTAGGCATTGATGATTGGTTATCTTCATTGTCACGCACTACCCCTGCATGTTGCATGCGAAGAAAACTGCATCATCACTACTATCACCATTTCCTCACTCAATCACCTCATGTTGGTATGTGTTCGAACCTATCAGCTTATCTTGATTGACTCACGTCATATCATATCACAATATATTTCAACCGCACTAGATAGTCCATGGCAAGAATATCTATCGGCACCGTTGCATACCCCACAGGTGAAAATTCCCCTAGCGTGGCTCACGCTAGAGTGTCGCTTTCACCGCGAGCAGAGATTGAAGTAGAACACTGTACTAAAAGACGATGGGCAGTGCAGAGCCCCCGATCACAGTGTGGTGACTATAAATTTCATAAACGTGCTGAGTGGCTCTTCATTCTTGCCTTCCAGTATAGCAACTCTTCCAAGGCAGTGTCACTCAGTGTATTATCATTTAACCTTAGGCACCATTTTTAATCTGTTCCTCGCCAGGTCTATGTCAGATCTCTCTCTTGCTCGCAAAAAACATGGCACTGATCAACATTTTCTCGGGTTATTTTCTTTAATAGCTGCAGCGCTGAAGCCACAACATTTCAACAGCTCTGCAATACAAGAAAAATTACTTGGAGAACTGGACAGGTTCTCCATCCTCTCACATGCCACTGTGGGTGAGAAAATTCACATCTGGAGGCAGATCCATAACCTCCTATACAAGCCACTCAAATTTCTCCAAGATCCCATCCCCAGTAGACTTGAGGACAACTCCATCTCATTATTGAACTTTCCCAACCAAATACATTGCTTTTCTCATAAATTTGTGCACCCTTTGGACCGTTAGGGTGAGGTACCATGCTTTGTGGAGAACTGTGGCAGCGTTCTTGGCCACTTCATATAAATCTTGGATTTCATATTTGCATTTAGAAGTAGATCCACCGTTCATCATGGCGTTCAGGGCTCTCAGTGCCACACAACGACAGTGTCCACCTCGACATCTTCCATGTTAGGCATATCGCTCTCCATGATCTGCGATCAGATTTCTCCATCCACGGGGCCATAAAACCCTTGATGAGAGAAGCGTCCCTCTGAAGCCAATATTTAGCTCTGATACCAGTTGTTATAATTTACTGGAGAAAGAATAAACAATTTACTGAGAGAAATAAACATAAAAGGCCAGCAACAAATCATAGACATAAACACAAATATTTATCTGGGAAAACCCCAAATTCAAGGCAAAACCCAACCAATGAAATTTCATTATGCATTGGCCAATGCATTGGCCAAAACCCTGGCCAATCCGGCCAAGTGAGATTTCACCGCTCACCTCCAGGCCTACATTATAATGAAGTATTCCCGGCCTTTTATAGGCTCCATTGCATGCAATACCATGGGCTAAAAACCATGGGTGCACAATACCATGTGCCCCAAAACCACTACTATTTACCCTAGTCAACATTGACTCTATCCTGAGTCAAGTTTACCTAACAGCAGTCAATGAGAGTGGGATTAGATTGAATTGGTCTTTGTATTCAGCTTGTATTGCGCAGTGGAGGCATGCTAGCAAGTGGCAAAGATCGGTGCATCGATTTGCAATATTAGCCTGTATAGTGTATGCCGATTGTACTGTACTAAGGGCTTGTGATAAAATTTGTATGCTTGTATGATATTGTCATATGATCTCCATGTTACATAATATATAGTTGGGGTTTTCATCTTCAGGCTTTCCTGGTTAAAAACTGTGTTATGTGCGATTGATAATTTTTGCTTATGCTTCACATGTGTGTGCAATTAATTTTTTTCGCAAAAGATTAACAAGTGGAATAGATTCAGTATCTTGCATAAAGTTAAATAGTGTGAGATCAGGTGGATCTTGGACATATGCATGCTTAGTGCATATAATTTCTACATATTTCATATTCTTTTTGTCCTCGTCATGATTTTTATGGAGTACCTTGTCACCACTAGGAAGCCTTCCTTGCAGCAACTTTGTCAAAACTTCCATGCCTGCTTTCAATCCATCCATATTATTTTTCATGTCTTATTTTAAACCCTCAATTTCTCCTTTTGAACCATCCATTTCTACTTTTAAGCCATCCATGTCCCCTTTTAGTTCATCTTTGGTTACTATTTGTGAGAGCGAAATTCGTTGCACTTGGTCCCGTAGTTTTGATATATCATGTTGCAATTATTCCTCTTCATGCATCATAGTAGATATTTCTGAGGGCTTAATGGGTGTAAATTTATTTTGTTTGGGAGAATTTTAGAACCCAATACTGATATATATGCTTCAATATACCCTTGGAATCACTTCAAACTGATTTTTCAAACAAAAGTTATGCAAAAACAATACATACCTTTTTCTTTCTTTAAGGATATTGATATTGAAATGGTTGTAAATATTTAATTTCAGATCTCTAAGGTCTGAAACTACGTCATGTGGTAACCCTCTAGTTCTTCTTTCCAACGCCACGAGTTAGACCAAAATTGGATTTTTCACGATAATGCTATGTGCAATCTCCTGCGATGACTTGATTATGGACTGGTTCAGTAGAGCGAACTTGTACGGAATATCATGTGTCACTGTCTCGACCTTTGGCTCTGAACATGGTACAAGAAAAACTACATTTTGTTCAATTTCAGTCACATTTTATGAAATTCAAATCTGATTCTTGGAGAGAAAGTTATGACATTTTTCCCTAGCTCACATGTTCAGGACTGAATTTTGGAGCCTGCAAAAACCCCAACTTCATCGAATCATATCTCTGAAATTATAGTGAACCAAGATCTTAAATTCATACACAAAATGCATCACGATTTGGCTCCATGTGGTCATAATTTTAACATCATAATACTCATGTATATATATATATATATATATATATATATATATATATATATATATATATATATATATATATATATATATGTATATATATATATATATATATATCGAAAATTCCAATATGACATGTTTGAAGAAGAAAAACCATAGAATCGAAAGCTGATGCACTAGCATTCTTCAAAGTTTATAAGACCTAAGAGTCTTATCATACATTTAATAAAGGGAGTGGGTTCCCTTAATTATTTTGTTTATTTTCCTAAGTTTATTTGAGTTCTAAAGATATTTAAATGTAATTTGATTAATGAAGAATATCTCTTGAGTTGTAGAGATCTCAGGGATGAGTGAGAAATCCTATGAAGAGTGAGGATTATAGGGATCTAGAGGTATAATATAGGATTTGGTTGAGTAAAGAATGGAATTGAGAGAATCTTTAGGAAATATTGCGAGATTGTTGGATATGAACTGAAATTGGTTCATGATTCCTTTTTGTATATATTGGTAAGAATTTTGAAACAACAGATGTTGGCTAATTAAGGGTGTGAGAGTACGATGAGTTAGAGAAGTCATTTTAATGTGTGTGTTCAGGCCCACAGAGGTCGTAGTACTATAATAAAATTAGCTTTCAATGAATATTGGATAATTCTGTAATTATTATGGTTTTTTTAACCATGGCATATAAATCCTGTGTGATTATGTGATTTGTGGCGTGCCATTTGTTTAAGCAGAATTTCTGTTGAAATTTCAGAGTGGATTGACTAGTAGAATGGGATTTGAATTGGTGGATGTCATGGGTTCTTGAGACTCTGCATATTAAATTAGGAACTGCACAACCGAGGGAATGTCAATGGTTGCATAACCAGCTGGAACCTCCAAAACGAGCGACGATGGAACACCTTGTAGTCACATAAATTTATTGATGATTTATTGAAGAAAGTAGCATGGAGTAATGTTTGGTCGCAAAGGCTCACAACTATGTTTTTCCCAAATTCTCAGAGGTTTCAGAACAAAAGCATGAAGGATGAGTGGACGGTCAGGATTAGATCACAGATCTGAAAGGGTAGAGATTGACGACTAAGATGAATTTGAAAGTTAAACAAAATAACTTAAGATAGATGCAATTAAGGGCGAGCAGTGAGGACCGTTAGATATGGGTGGTGAATGGAAAATCGCAAAAGCGCACATCACAAATTATAGTGCATAGAGCTAAGGCATCGCGTGATAAGTTAATTTGTTTGCGATGCGGTAAGGATTGAAATATGTGATGTGATGAGGGGAGACCACATGTCGGCATTGCACATGAGCGCACACTGCAGGTTTTATGGTTTGTACTTAAGAGTTCACACAATAAGTTATGTTGGATGCAATGCAATGTGATCGTATAACACAAAAAATAGGAGATATATTTATTGCTAAATGTTAAAACTTGTGGGAAAGAAAAGCGATGCGCTATGATTGGTCACCGTGTTGTGGGACTCGAGCACCCCTGTTCTGTGTGTATGTAAGTCTTTTGAAATTATGTGTGCTTTGTTTTAAAGTAGGCGTTGTTGATTGCTAACATATGTATGTTTAATAAAACTCCAGCATTGTAATCTGTTGGGACAAAGGGAGTTTATGTGGGCCCATAACCCATAGGTCTGGGGTGTTGTGTAACTTTTCTACCTTGTTGTATCATTTCGGTTATGAAATTTCCTGAACATATACTCTATTTCGAGTATAATCCTGGGGTAAAGCAGGGTTGAGAGTCAGCCCTGCATCATTTTTGGTATCAGAGTGAGACTAGTGCTCTTTGGGGTTTTATTCAAGGATTGAATTTTATTCTCAGTATGTGTAGTGTTTGCATTGTTAATTGATCCAGATACAGGGGGTTATGGTTTGAAAGGAATTGGTCGTTGGGAGATCAGAATACAAAATATTTTATGCAGAGAAGAATCTTGAAATGTTGCAAGCAATGGAGACTTCAGCGATTTCATTCAAGACAAAGTGCGGAAAAAGGTTTGAGGAAGACGAGATTGAGGAAGGATCTTGTAAATTTTAAAAACTTTAATGATATATGTATGTGAATGTAAGTAGCAACAATAAATTGCAGCTAGGTAGCTATGACAAAGGACAATAGAGCAAGTGAAGAAATTTCAGTAGGAGATATTGTAAGGAAATGAATAGAACATGGATGTTCTCAGAAGGAAAAGGAAATTACTTGAAAGAAGAACTGAATTGTAGACAGTGAAAAGTAAAGAAACATGTTTATTGTCCAAGCCAATGGAAGCTTAAGGAGATAAGATCATTGGAATATCTCTCAGGTATGATTTATATTTTAATACTTGGTCTAATTCGAATTAGTTTCACAGTGAAGAGAATGATAGAAACCAACACACAACAACAAATTGTGTAAAGGAAAGAGAAGTTGGGTTAGTGGAAAATTCAACAAAGGAGATTGTTGTATAAAACAAGAGAATATCAAAATTCTCAAACAGAGAGAGGGTAGGTGAGCATTGGTTAAAAAACCCTAACAGTGTTGGAAGCTGAGGAGTAGGAGTGCAGAAACCCAAGGAAGTATACCAAGATGATGACTTGGTGTAGGTGACAAGTAAAGGATTGTTACAAAGAAATGAGAGAGGATTATTGTAAGCTCACAGTGGGAAAATGGAGTCCACATAAAGAAATCGAGATGACTATTAAGGGTCATGAGAGAAGCCACAACAGAAGAAAGAAAGATTCCAAGGAAAATGGCAAGGGAAAGAAGATGAGTCAAGAGGTACTTGACAAAGACATTGCTGAACTGAAATTAAGTATTGATGCAATAATAATGCTACTTGAAGACTGTGAAAGGGGCCAAAGGTATGGTTGGAATATGAAAATAAAGAAGATAAAATGGAAGTTTTAGCAGAAACAAATAAAGAGGATAATGTACATTAGATTAAGAGAAGAACTCAGAGAAGCTGAGTTAAAGGTGAAAGATGGTTATTGTAGACGTGAGAAAGACGTTTACCTTGATGAGGAAGGAATTATTGATGATTTTCTGAACTGTTGGACAAGTTCGGATCAGTTGAGAGATGTGATGAACGAGACATCAAAGGAAGAGGAGATTTGTATTTTTGAACCTAATGTTTTGTGTATGTATGCAGGTGATGAACTGCCTTTAAAAGATTTATTTATGCACGTTGATGAAGAAATGAAGTTGTTAGAAGAGATGGTTGTAATAGAATAGTTCTTAATTGAACATGTGTTCAAAGACACTGAATATGGACAAATTTTGAAGACTACTATGGAAGATGGAAATGATGAATCTAGTAAGAAGTGGCAAAATGATGGCAGAAAGTCTAAAGACAAAAGGAAATTTCAGATTGCAGAAGAAGGAGTAGAAAAGAAGTATGAAGATAGCCTTATGACATGATTAAACAAGAGTATATGTACAATGAAAACACTTGAGGTAATGGTATTATCTCTTCAATTTTTATTAAAAAATTATGAACTTGTATTGATATTTGATGGACAAGAAATTGTTTTGAAAAGACATAATGGAGCATCAATGGAAAGGGATCTTAATAAATATTGCATTGTGGAAGATGGTAGAACAGAAATTTATAAGGAGAATTCGATCCAAGGAGGTACACTTAATCCAATAAAGGCTATGAAGAAGAAAGGAAGGGAGGAAAGTCAGGAACTTATAGATAGGTTGGAAGAGGCTAATGCACAACAGAAAATTGAAGACAATGTTATATGTACAAATTGAAAAAGGAGTAAAGGTGAATGTAATAAACAAACTGGAAGGAGAGAGAAAATCTCAGAGGATGAAGGTGTTTGTCCCTAGAAGTCAAAACATACTTGCAAATGGATTGGCATGTGCTGCTAGTTCATATCATAGACCACTTAGTGACAAAAAGATCATTGTTCAAACAAAATACAAACCAACAGTACCGGATAATGAAAAACATTAGCAAGTCTTTGAGGGTGACAAACAGATAGAGGATTTCCTACTCTCCAGGAATGGGTTCGAATTACCTGATTCAAACTCTAGGCTCAATGATGACAGTTTAGATAAAGAGCCCCCTGATGAAGAAAAACCATTCCCTACTGCAGAAATAAACATGCTGACTGGAGAATTTAGAAACCAAACAGAAGAATACATGAACACAGATAAAGAAGACATAAAGGTACTACAGTCCAAAGACAAAAGCATACCCAGAGTACTAGCACCCCTTGAGGACCTCTTTGAATTTAATGATGTGGCAAAGAATCCCACTATAGAACCCACTGAATTTGATGTTGAAGAATGCAATATAGGCAGCAAAGACAAGCCTAAAATGATCAAATTATCTAAAACATTGCCAGCACATATCAAAAGGAAATACATTGATTTATTTAAAGAGTTTGTTAATGTGTTTTCTTGGAGCTATGAGGATTTGAAATCTTATGACACAGAGATCATCCAACATAAGATTCCATTGAAAGAAAACCATAAAACTTTTAGGAAAAAGCTGCGTAGAATTAACCCTGTACAGCTACCCCTGGTAGAAAAAGAAATTAAGAAAATGTATGAAGATGGAATCATAGTCCTTGTGAGGTTTTCAGATTGGGTATCTAACCTTGTGGCTATAAGGAAAAAGACAGGAGAAATTAGGTTGTGCATTGATTTTAGAAACTTAAACAGAGCCTCCTTAAAGGACAATTACTCCTTGCCCAAAATGGAACACATCCTACAAAGGGTAGTTGGTTCTACGAGGATTTCTCTGTTAGATGGCTTTTCAAGGTATAACCAGGTCTTGGTACTCCCAGAAGATCAACTTAAAACAACCTTCACCACTCCTTGGGGCACTTTCATGTATGTGAAAATGCCTTTTGGATTAATGAATGTTGGTGCCACCTTTCAAAGAGCCATGGACATTGCATTCTCGGAAGAAATAGGGTACTTCATTGTAATTTACCTTGATGACATAACAGTTTATTCCAAAACTGATGAAGAACACCTTAAACATTTGAGAAAATTCTTTGAAAAATGCAGAAGGTATGGGCTATCTTTAAATCCCAAAAAGACAATGTTTGGTCTCCAAGAGGGTAAACTTCTTGGTCATATCATATTTGAAAAGGGGATTAAAATAGACCCAAAAAGGGTTGAGGGAATATTGCAGATTAGCCACCCAAGAAACATCAAAGAGTTGCAGTCCTTTATTGGGAAGATTAATTTCTTGAGGAGGTTTATACCCAACCTAGTAGAACTCCTTAGAAACATGACAAACATGCTAAAGAAAGAAGTAGGAGTTAAATGGACTCTAAAGGCCAAAAAGTCTTTTGAACTGGTAAAACTTGCACTCACCCGAGCACCAGTTCTCATTAGCCTTGATTTTACTAAGGATTTCCTCATCTTCTCATTTTCATCAGAACATACTGTGGCTGCTATCTTATTGCAGAAAAATCCAGAGGGACAAGAGCAACCAATTGCATTTTTCAGCAAGGCATTAAGAGATGCACCTCTGAAATATAATATCATGGAAAAACAGGCCTATGCTTTGGTAAAGGCCTTGAAGGATTTCAGAGTGTATATTTTACATTCCCATATTATTGCCTTTGTGCCTAATATAGTGGTGAAAGACATTTTGTCACAAGATCCAGATGGAAAAAGAGGCAAGTGGATTGATGTGATACTAGAATATGATTTGGAAATCAAACCCAGTAAACTCATCAAAGGTCAAGGCTTAGCACAATTGATGGCTGAATCCAACTTACAATCCCTTGACATAAATATGGTAGATGCTTTGGATGAACAGGAAGGATTACCAGCTCCCATTGTTGAAGAACAGTTCCAAAACTCACCTTGGTATGTTGATATCTTGTATGTGCTTGTAAATCTTAATGCTCCTCCTAATTTATCAAAGACAAAGGCAAGGTTTTTAAAGTTGAAAGCTAGAAATTATTGCATTTTAAATGAATGTTTATATTGGAAAAATGCCAATGGTTTATTGCTTAAATGTTTGCCTAAAGTTGATGCAGATAGGATCAAGCATGAATTTCATGAAGGAGAGTGTGGAGGCCATCTCTACTAGAAAACCACTGCCAATAAAATCCTTAGAGCTGGCTATTACTGGCCCACCCTCTTCCAATATGTCCACAAAATGATAGTTTCCTGCCACAAATTCCAAATATTTGAGGGAAAAATAAAACTCCTTCCTTTACCATTGCAACCAATCACTATTGAAGCTCCTTTTCAAAAGTGGGGCCTAGACTTCATAGGGGAAATACATCCTGCTTCATCTACCCAACATAGATGGATACTCACAACCACTAACTATTTCACCAAATGGATAGAGGCCATCCCTTATAGGAACGCCACAGACTCAGTTATCATAAAATTCCTTGAAGACCACATCCTATCTAGATTTGGCTGCCCTAGGAAAATTATCACTGACAATGTTGTTGCTTTTGGTTCCAAAAAGATGATTGATTTTTGCCACAGGTATCAGATTGCACTTGGTCATTCTACTGCTTATTATCCTCAGGGTAATGGGTTAGAAGAATCATAAAATAAGATTTTGGTAACCATCATCAAGAAGATGCTGGAAGAAAATAAAAAATCATGACATAACAAGTTGGTGCATGCTTTATGGGCAGAC
The DNA here is from genome assembly GCA_034641835.2 of Pinus albicaulis. Lineage (NCBI taxonomy): Eukaryota > Viridiplantae > Streptophyta > Pinopsida > Pinales > Pinaceae > Pinus > Pinus albicaulis. The sequence continues at coordinate 673,481,734 of CM076570.1, forward strand.
AAATTGACAACAAAGAAATCTATTGGAATGTCTCCCTAGCAGCTAGTTTATGGAGCAGATGCAGTATTCCCTATCATTTTGGGAGTACCAGTGATAAAATTGGTCCAAGAAATACAGTCAGAGGAAGACAGTATGGTAAGGAGGATCAATTAGACCATACATCTCTAGCAAACAGGGGAAGAATTCTACAACAAAGCTCAGAAAGTGCAAGAGAACATCAAGAAGTTGTTTGATAAAAGAAAAAAGGCTGTGATTTCAAAATTGGGGACAAGGTACTCAAATGGGACTCTAGAAGTGAAGATAAGGGTAAGCATGGCAAGTTTGATAGTTTATGGAAAGGCCCTTACATCATTCAATCTGCCATTGGTCCCAACGCATTTTTCTTGCAAGAATTGGATGGTACAGATATGTTTGGGGGTCTTGTCAATGGCGGGATGCTCAAGCATTATTACTGCTGAAGTTTAGATTAAAGTTTTCACTTACATTGTAAATACCATTACCTTGTTTTGTTTGGAAAAAGAAAAAATTTTAAAAATGAGAAGAAAGGTTCAGTCAAGCTCAAATCTTGAACCTATGAAGTTCTAAAAAGAATGGCCCAAATCAGATCAAAACCTGAGCTAGAGAAAAAGGAAAGGCTAGTTCTAACATGCTCAAAACTTGAACCAGCCAAGAAGAATAAAACAACTCTAATAGGGTCGAAATCAGAGCTGAAATGAAGAAAGAAGTGACTCTAAAAAGCACAAAATCTGAGTCACAAGAAGAAGGAAGGATGCTCTTAATTTTCAGAATTTCAAGCCTTCACAATTTTGTTTCAATTTTCTGCAAAGTTTCAGTTCATGTGTAGCTTGCCTTTATGCCATGGATCCACAGCAAATCAGACATTCTAATCCTGGTTTTTCTGTATTTAAATTTATGTTTTTAAATTTGTTGTGGTTCCTGTGATTTGGCAGATTTGGCAATACCAAATGAAAAGACAACATCAAACCACATTGGGATCTCAGGATCTAGCCCTCCTGGATCCAGAGATGGATCTCTCTATAAAGGCAAGAAATGTATATCTTTGAAGTTCAAATTAAGGTATTAGGCTAGCTATAGGGCACAGAGGTTTTATTTTGTTTGTTTGTTTGGTTGGGAAACATGAAAGAAGGGTTCAATGTAAGGTAAAGGAATGAGTAGTGAAGGATTTTTGGAAAATGGGGAGATAATTCAAAGAGAACACAAGTCCATTGGGCAATGGGGTCATAAAAGGGTTTACTTGCAATTCAAATATCCAAGTCTTTCAAAGGGCTAGTCATCTATATCAGAGGATCTCTTAAGATGATAATAAAGGATGAAACAATAAGGAAATGAATGGGAATGACAAGGAAAACCTTCCAAGGTGACCACTTCGGAGTAAATCTAGGGACAGGGCATGCCTTAACCTCTATGATCTAAAATCCTAATGAGGCTAACTCTGAAGACAACAATCCAGCAGTCCTCCTAACTACTTTCAGACAATAGAAAATATTTAAGTTTAACACGGAGTGAAATCTAAGATCAGAGAAAGACTTTTAACCTTCTCTACTTTTGGCATTCAACTCAAAGGGATCTTGAAAGGCTAACTGATGGAAAAGGAACCTAGGGCACAGGGCTAACTCTAAATCTCCCTGTTTCCTAATTCTTTCAACTAAAACCAAACAAGAACATCCAATAACAAACTCTAAATTCATACATCAGTAAGCATGGACAAACCAACTTCTATACTGGTTAAATTATGTTGAATTTGTTCTTAGATACACAAATAGCAGAAAACATAAAGATAAGAAAGTGCAGGAAGCATTAGGGTACTTGCAACAATATATCCTAAGCTAAAATTACTTATTCTTATCAGAGAAAATGAAACATGATGTATAACAGAGGGAAAACAATAACAAAGATAAAACACATAACCACTAATTTAGATCAGGATCCAATGAACATGTTGGTCATATTAGTAGAGCAAAACCAGTCACATACATTCTTGTTCAATAACTTGATATCATCCAGAAATCATCTCCCAGCCTATTTACAACTACTACTCACAGAAATCTAACTCAGTAAAACAACTTACGATCAGTGTTTTTACAATATCCAACCAACCAACCAACATTTACAATGTATTTATCATGAGTTCTTACAGGTGAAAGAGCGATAGTAGTGGTAGATAGAACTTAAATGATTCATTAAAACATAGGGATAAGTTTCTTTCGAAGCCCATTCTGTTTTAATATCTTTACATGAACTTTCAGTACCCTTTAGATGAATTAGGGGTCTTCGTCAGATTGATAATAACCCCAAGGGTATGTTCTTGTAGTACTTTCCTGGCTGTAGTACTCTGTTTGTACTCTGAGACAAGAAATGTGAAGATTTTTCTTTCAGGTCTTCCATGCTTTGTAACCAATGCATTGACAATTTTTAGGACTCCTTGTCAGAATAGTAACTACTTTGGAGCTTGATGAAGAACAGGAAATGGGTAGTATTGATTTGTTCCTTTCTTCAGTAAAAGGAATTTTCTGCTGATATATCCTTTGCACTGTTGTGATCAATTATTTTTATTTAATCTGTGTTGACTGTGGATTAGGCTTCTTAATCTTCAATTTTATGCCTTTAACCTTTCTCAGAGATTTCTTCCTCTGCGATCTTGGCTCTACGATGGTATTTCACCATGACTGTGACTGTGAAAACAGTGTGAATTCACCACCTTTGAAACCTACAAAAAAACGAGAAACATGTTATAAAAACCAGGGGGAGTGAGGGAGGACTTCTTCAAAGGTTCGTGGGGATAGAGGAGCAATGGTGGAAAATGGTGGATGCAGCGAAAGTGTGATGAAAATCATGGTGGAAGACGAAAAACAGGTCTGATGGGAGTCTGGTGCGATGATGAACGTGGACCGTCGGATTAGAATAATCGACGGTGGAGATCTGTCAATGAAGTCGTTTAGAAGGTTAGATGGATGAAAAAGGGATGGAGGCGAGATTAGATCAGGGCTATTAGATTAGAACAAATCAACGGCAGATATCGCTCGATGGAGTCATTTGGAAGAAAAGTTAAAATGCAAGTGAATGGGGTTGTGATATGATAAGAGCCGTCCGATTTCGGAGATCAACAGCTGGGATTAAAAGCCAAAGTTTCTTTGTGGAGGGCGGTAAGGCGGAAAAATGGAGTGGTATTCGCGCAACAAAAAGGGGGAAAGTGGAAATGCCCCAGAAAACGCGATTCCATACACTGATCGCCACGTGGATTTCTAAAACCACACATTTCGCGTAATTTTGAAACATTAACTCTCGGGCGCAGAAATTACACAATATGCATTTTCAGCCATTGGATGATGGGCAGAAGATCTGACGGTGCGGGTGAAACGCGACATAAGGTTAGATGCACGGGCGACAAGGAGGCGGGGTCCATTTCTGAGGTCAATGCGAGCCATCGGATTGTGAGGATCGACGGTCGAGATCTGTCGATGGGGGAGAATGAGAAGGGCGGGGTTTGAAGAGCGGAAGTAATGTGGACCGTCCGATCAAACTTGATCAATGGTGGAGATTTAATCGGACGTTGGGATGGTGGAGGATTATGTGAGGGATGAGCGCGATGCGATGAAGTGCGAACCGTCAGATCTAGCGGAATGAACGGCTGGGATTAAATTGCATCGGAGAAAAGGAAAGAGGCCAAGGCACCGGGTCTTTGAGTTTGCGATGTGCGATTAAGAATTGGCCGTCAGATCAAAGGGGATATCAACGGTCGGGATCGATCGGAGGGTGAAATGACGAAGGGCCTATGAGCGGAGCGCGATGAGATCCTGGCTGTTGGTTCTTGTGGATTCAACGGTCCAGATAAAATCGGAGGAGTGATGTCGAAGGACTATGGGTGGAGTGCGATTGAATCTTGGCCGTTGGTTCTTGTGGATTCAACGGTCCAGATCAAATCGGTGGAGCGATGAATGGGGACTGCGAGCAAAGCGCGATTGAATCTTGGCCGTTGGTTCTTGTGGATTCAACGGTCCAGATCAAATCGGCGGGCGTGGGTGATGGGCTCATGAGCAAAGCGCAATTGAATCTTAGCTGTTGGTTCTTGTGGATTCGACGGCTGAGATTAAATCGGGGGATCGGCATCGGAGGAGGGAAAAGAAAGGACAAAAGGGGAAAATGCGATTGTCGATTTGCGATGGAGCGAGAGCCGTTGATATGAAAACTAGATCGACGAGGGAAATTTAACGATGAAGAAAAAGGAGGAATGGCGGGTTTTGGAATGGGGAGCAATATGGGCCGTTAGATCTGGGCGCAACATATCAGATCAACGGTGGAGAATTGATCGCGAGATCGCATTGGCGGGAAGCAAATAACCATGTAAAACAAGTAAAATGTGTTTTGCGATGCTATGAATATTTGTGATGCGATGAGTGCTTCGTGCCCGGTCATAGCGCGGGTCATATGCGGAAAATGGGTTGGGGCTTAAGGCCTTTATATAAAAATGAAGGTTTTTAGGCCAAAATAAAGGTTTTTGAAGGGTTTTGATGTTTCCGATAAGATTAAAAAAGAGGTTTTAAACCTTACAAAGGGAATTTATGAAGGGAATGAAGGAGAATGAAGTATGAATGAGGGAAAATGGGGAAGATGGAGGCCTTTGAAAACAGTTTCTTTCATAAACAGCAAGGTTCATTAATGGAAATAGCAGTGAATATTCTTTAAAGGATAGAAGACACATGGAGGCTTCAAGAATGATAGATTTACAAAGGAAATGTTTCTCTTGAAGGCTCAGAAACATATTTAGCCACCTATTTGCTTTGACAAAATATTATAGGTGGCTAACAGAAGGCAAGAATTCTTTCATAAACTATGCATTTGCAGTGAACAATAAAGGGGTTTAATGGAATGTGATATTCATAGCGTTAACAATAATTTTTACTGTTGTAAAAGGGACTTTACAGTGGGATGGAAAATATATTGTATGTGGTGATTTTGTTTCCTGTATAGAAACAAAGAGAAATTTAGCTTCTAAAATTAGAGATCGGAATATTTTGATTAAAAAGAAAGGGGGATGGAAAAATAAACTTAGTGGCTTACAGATTTGTATGGAAGAAAAGGGAAGAATGAAAAGAAATGTGAAAGGAAGGAAGGCGAAAGAGAAGAACAAAGAACAAAATTTCGAAATTAGATAGCATTTAGAATAAAGTAAAAACAAAGAAGAATTTTCCAAGACAAGACAATACGAAGGAGGATATGACAAGTTGGACGTGTCATATGCACATCAATGGAATGACAAATGAGAGAAAACTTGGAGCAGAGTTAATGAGGAAAAAGGTGGAAAACGTAATATGTTTTCTGATTTTGAATTATTAATTGTTGAATGTGGTTTTCAAGATAAAAGAAAAAGTTATCTTAGAGATATATTTGTTTATGCAAATATGAGGGAGCATGCAAGTTATGGAGATGCAGAAAATCAGTTTTCTACATGGAAACAAGATGACGGGAGAAAGAAACTAGTTGATTCAGAAGTTTGGAATGGAGGAAAGAGAGTTGATATAACTCTTACACAAGTCATTGCACAAAATAAAGAAGATTGCAGAGGATGTGAAATTACAGTCCATGAAATTTTTTTGTTTTTAATCTAAAGAATATTTGAATGTCAAGAGTTTATCTTGAGTTTGCAAATGAAAAATTGGGTGAACAGTTCAGTTAAATTTGATGTGAATATGGAGACAATTAAACAAGGTTCAATAACTAAAAGTTTTGCAGCTGATGAATAATATATAATGGGAAGGTCATATATTCTTGTGTCAAATGAGGAACAATCTTCTTTTGAAATTGAGAAGATTCCACTCAAGATATTGGATAAGTGGATGATGAAAAAAACAAAGGTGATAGGTATGGGATTTTTTCAAAAATTCAATAAGATATGGAAAGATATGCACGACGGTATAAAGAAACTGGTTGGGAAATAGAAAAGGATACTGGTGATAGGGCCATAAATCAAAATATACGGTCAAGTACAAGACAATGGAACTATTGGAGAAGACATGAAGTTGAAGTTAAATATTGTTGAGATGATGACAAGACAGCAGCACACACAGGTACATAAATTTATGTTTCTTGAAAAGATACTTATGTTGAATATCGGTATCAAAACACTACATAGTGGAGATGCTCATGACAATAGAAGAAAAGGGCATTCACAATTCAAGTTTCGGCATCAAGGAGAAGAAGCGAATGCATCAAATACACTTGCAATTGGAAAAGGTCAGACAACCATTTGGAAGATGAAGTATAAGGAAGTTTACAATAGAGGAAATTGGAAGACTCGTGAACAATATTCCATGAATTATTTCAACCTGGGGAATCTAACGCAGGATAATTCTTCAAAGTTTATAAGACCTAAGAGTCTTATCGCACATTTACTAAAGGGAGTGGGTTCTCTTAATTATTTTGCTTATTTTCCTAAGTTTAGTTGAGTTCTAAAGAGATTTAAATGTAATTTGATTAATGAAGAATATCCCGTGAGTTATAGAGATCTCAGGGATGAGTGAGCAATCCTAGGAAGAGTGAGGTTTTTAGGGATCTAGAGGTCTAATATAGGATTTGGTTGAGTAAAGAATGGAATTGAGAGAAAATTTAGGACATATTGAGAGATTTATGGATTTGAACTGAAATTGGTTCATGATTCCTTTTTGTATATATTCGTAAGCATTTTGAAACAACAAAGGTTGGCAGAGGGTGCCTAGTTAAGGGTGTGAGAGTACAATGAGTTAGAGAAGTCATTTTAATGTGTGTGTTCAGACCCACAGAGGCTGTAGTACTGTAATCAAATTAGCTTTCAATGAATATTGAATAATTCTGTAATTATTATGATTTGTTTTAACCATGGCTTATAAACCCTGTGTGATTGTGTGATTTGTGGTGTGCCATTTTTTTAAGTAAAATTGTTGTTGAAATTTCAGAGTGGATTGACTAATGGAATGGGATCTGAATCGGTGGCTGTCATGGAGTCTTGAGACTCTGTGTATTAAATAAGGAACTACACAACCGAGGAAATTTCAATGGTTGCATAACCAGTTGGAACCTCCAAAACGACTGCTGATGGAACACCTTACAGTCGCATAAGTTTAATGATGAGTTATTGAAGAAAGTAGCATGGAGTAATGTTTGGTCACAAAGGCCCGCAACTCTACTTTTCCCAAAATCTTAGAGGTTTCAGAACAAAAGCATGAAGGATGAGCAGACGGTCAGGATTAGATCACATATCTGAAAGGGGAGAGAGTGATGACTAAGATGACTTTGCAATAAACAAAATAACTCGTGATCGATCTAATGAAGGAAGATAAGTGAGGACTGTTAGATCTGGGCGTAGATCAATGATGGACGACAAATCGCAAAATCACACATCACAAATTATAGCAGATAGAGCTAAGGCATCGCACGATAAGTTAATTTGTTTGCGATGCGGTAAGGAGTGAAATATGCGATGCGACAAGGGGAGACCACGCGTCGGCATTGTGCATGAGCATGCACCACAGATTTTATAGTTTGTACTTAAGAGTTCACATAATAAGTTATGTTGGATGCGATGCGATGCGATCACATATCACAGAAAATAGGAGATATGTTTATTGCTAAACGTTAAAACTTACGGGCAAGAGAAATGCGATGCACTGTGATTGGTCATCGTGTTGTGGGACCCGATCACTCATGTTCCGCGTGTATGTAAGTCTTTTGAAATTATGTGTGATCTGTTTTAAAGTAAGTGTTGTTGATTGCTAATGTATGTATGTTTAATACAACTCCAACATTGTAATCCACTAGGACAGAGGGAGTTTATTTGGGCCCATAACCCACAGGTTCGGGGTGTTGTGAAACTTTTCTACCTTGTTGTATCATTTCAGTTATGACATTTTATGAACATATACTCTATTTCGAGTATAATCCTGGGGTAAATCAGGGTTGAGAATCATCCCTACATCAAAAGATGTGATACCAAATGTTATACAACAAGCTCAAAGAACAGAAGAAAAGATAGATCAAAAAATTAAATATTTTCCTATTTAATGGGGGAACCTCCTTTACATTACATAATTAAACAATTCTTGGATGATACATAGGGGATACATGGGAAAACTAATAACAATGGGGGGCTACACTAATAATAACAATAAGGGACCTAACAAGAGCTAGTAGTACAAATTGTTGCATCATTAAGAAAATATTTTAATAATTTTCAAACAAAATTAGTTGTTGAAAGATAGAAAAAGAGAAAACATGATTGCATGGAGACACCTTTAGAGTTAATTTTTCAAGTGACAGGTGGGAAAATAGATAAAGAAATTAAAGCAATCTTAGCCCTAGGGGCTTTTGTTACTTACAATCAAATCATAATAGAAGAATTGTCTCAAGAATTTGACAAAAATATAAACATTATAAAAGAACTGGAGGTTGAATTAGAAAATAGAACAATATTTTGTGAAAAACAATGGCAATCCCAGATTTACTTTGGCAATGAAATAGATGGAGAAAAGGCACAACTTTGAGAAGGCAAAGTTGGATCCAAAAAAATACTCCCGCTAAAATGATGGATGGCTCAGAACAAACAAATAAAATGGAGGATAATTGAATAATATTCCTAGTGAACAAAAGGATTTAGACAAATCAACAGGATTTTATTCGTTTCTTATTTCATGTAGGAAAATATTCAATTTTCCTATTTTTAGAAAAATAAGTATTATCTTATTTTTTAATTTTAGTACTTATATAACCCATTTTGATAGATTAAGGGTTGGAAATATATGTACATAATGATACTATTATTTTGAAGAAAAATTTACAACTCGAATTTTGAATACCACTTGGAATTAAAGTGCCTGAGATATCTTTTGTGGAAGACAATATGCTTTGAAATTTGTACTTAATGATACTAGTATTTTGAAGCAAAATTTACAACTAGAATTTTGAATACCACTTGGAATTAAAGAGCCCGAGATATTTTTTGTGGAAGACAATATGCTTTGAAATTTATTTAATGCATTGTTGATATTTTCATTTTTATTATCTTAATTCATTGTTCAATTTCTACTAAATGTTTGAATGCACTTTCTTTTCTTTCTTATGGAATGAAAAAGTTTAATTGATTGTTGATTTATTTAAAAGGTTGTGATTTATTCAAAGTTTTTAAATAAATTGATATATTCTGTTTATATTCAAAAGATAGTTTTTTGAGTTTTCTCGTTTATGAGATAGGTTGTATTTTCTAAATAATAATATTAGTTTATTGCATGAAAATTAAATTGCACACACACACTCTCACTAAGAGGCTATTTCCTAGGAACCCAAATCTATTTGGTAGCTAACTAAGCCCATATATCTTTGTCGAAGATCATTATCCCAAAAATTTATGCTACTTTTTAATTCTTGCATTTGGGTGATTACCCTTCAATTGTTGTTGAAATCACTGAATCTTATCTCACGCGTAGAAGCTATAAAAATTGTTTATAGTATATTGTAATATTACGTCATATGTTTTTCCTATCTTAGTTTAATTTTTACCATTTATATAGGTTACTATAGTATAGACAATTTTACCTTTGTTCCGGAGAGTTCTACCAACCCAAATGAATAGGGGTCTAATTGGGACCCTAATCGAGTGGTAACTCCTTGTTGCGGGTGGAAAATTTTCACCTGTCAACAACTGGAGCTAGAAGGAGGGTCGAATATGCATGGATGATACACCATACGACACAAATATTCCTCTAATATCAATTGTTTCTAGTACCTCTCCCATATGTATTCACCAAGGTGAACCAAAAATTACATTTTCCATAATCACACGTCTTTGAATCTTCAACTACTGTAAATTATCTAATTTCATCTTAATATTCCACCTTAGATGTTGTTTCTACACCCACACATCCTCAGTTACAACTTTCTATAGCATTCACTCATTCCCAAAGTAAACATTTGGGTTTATCCCCAATATTATTTATTTTATCTAAAAAAATGAAAACCTAAAAGGGAGTCATATCCCGAATTTGTTTCTTCATCTCAAATGGATCTTGAACTAGAATCATAATTTTCAACTGTCACAAATCCTTTGTTTCCTTCTAAGGAAGTAGATTGGGAGAATGAGGTGGTCTATGCAACTAGTGTTACTGAGAAACATTTCTTTTGAAACCACTTCTATTGGATAACGTCCAACCACCTTTATTCAAACCACCTCAATTCAAACTTCTCCAACACAAGTCACTCAACTAGTAGTCTTGCCATTACCACCTCCTCCACCCCCTCTCATTGTCATGGAACACCTTTGTCTATCTGCTGGAGTTATTAATGTAGCAAGACCAAATAATTATTTTCCTAAACATCTTGAGATATTTCTTCCGAAATTCAATCTTGAAGGACCTATATCCTAGAAGATAATGTAATGTAGTTTATGCTTTCTTTGAAGCTCCATGGAGTTCAACATGAAGATGTTCTTTGCAAGCTTTTCCCCTATACTTTTGAGGGAAAAGCAATATCTTGGTATTTTTATTTACCAAAAAATTCTACTACTAGTTGGGATTCTTTTCAAACCAAATTCCTTAAATTGGTGAGGAAAAATCCCCAACATCCTTGGTAACATAACATTCGAGTATCAAGATGAATTTAAGAAAATACATTACGGAATTCAATTAGAGTTTTTTTTTTTTTCTTTTAAATAGAATACTTGTTGGTTCTAGACTTGGTAAATATGTGTTAAATGAAATTTATACTACTACTCTACCCCATCAATTGCTATAATTTTTATTAGAGAAAACAAAACAACATTACCTAATAATTTTGATGAGTCTATGTTGAAAAACAACATCTACGTATAACTTATAAACAAGCAACAATTCAAGAGAAAAATTCAATATCAATATTTTAAAAAACTGCAACTAGTAAAACAATCAATGAAAAGAAAGAAAAACTAGTTGTAGAATTAGAAAACCTAAAAGATTAAAAAAAAAATCTAATGAAATCCTAGATCTCAAGAATATATCCTCAAAGGGACCATCAATTAAAAGGCTATGGAGACCATTAAGAATAAATCTTGCTCCTACATTAAATCAACCACGTACCGAGGAGATGAACATAGAATATTGTACACAATATGAGTTCTGCATAGCACATAATGCCCAACATTCAGAAAAGACATGTTCCACATTTGTAAATATGTTTAAATATTTTGTAGGTAGTGAAGAAGTGGAAATAGTAATTGTAGAAAAAAAAATTGAACCAGAACCCATTAAATTTGTTAATGTATTGTAAGATATATTTCAAAGAGTGATTATTGCTGCTTATAAAATAAAATAAAAAGTTAACATTGCACAAACTAGAATTAAATCACAAACTTCTACCTCCACTTCTCCTTCAACTCCGAATCCACCAAATCCTTCTAAGAAGACACAAACCATAGATAAAGCTTTTTCCCTATCTAGTAAAGTTGTCCAAATGGAAAACATCGTGTATGGTTTAGTCGAGGATATGAAAAATACAAGGGATAAAATTTATTTATTTGAGTTATCCAAAATAACTCAAGAAAAGAATAAATTGCTTAAGAATTTAGAGGTAAATCCTCCTGAAAATCAACCTTCCACTGCAAGTAATACCAAAAATGTCTCATGAAAGAAAATTTCAAATATGAATGCAACATTAATTGGATACGGGTTAGTTTCTCATACTCGTCCTTTTCTCTTGACTTTTGAAATTTGCAATAGAAATGTACATACTTGTATGGTCGATTCAAGGGCTTATTCTAATGTTATTCTATACTTGGTGGCTAATAAATTAAATCTACTTCCCTTAAAATCTTCCACTCAGATTATGCAGTTAGACAAATATAGTGTCAAAGTTTTGGGGGAAGTCAAAGACGTTTTTATTAGGCTTGCAACCAATTCTAAAATTTATCAAATAATTGATATCGTTGTTACACATATTCATGAATCATAAGGACTTTTGCTGAGTAGAGATTGTTCCGAGAAACTTAATGGGTATTTTTCAACATATCTGTGACACTTATGGTTACCTCCTAATGGTAAGCCTAATATAATTAAGATTGAAAGGGAAAAACATATCAATTATAATGTTACTAATTTGGAAAATAAAAATAAACCCATTATGTTCACTAAGGAATTCACTCTATAACTATTCTTTCGATTCATATCTGGGCAACTTTGCATATGAAGAATCTTCTTGAGAAGAATCAACTACTAAGAGTTTAAATTTCATTACATTAGTAGTTTTAATTCAAATTACTCTTCTTCTTTTCCATTTAATGTCGTAAATATTGATTTTGGATGTTGTACTTTGATGGTTCAAAATCAACCGATGGTGTTGGTTGTATATTAATAAGTTTTCATGGTAAAATAAACCTTTTAACTTATAGATTTGACTTTCAATGTACTAATAACATTGTTGATTACGAGGCCTTGTTACAAGGTCTAAGAAAGGATATTGATATGAAAATTAAGAACATTAAATCTATATGTAATTGAGAAATCGTAGTTAAACAAGTCAATAAAACCATTAATTATGTTTTTAATCATCTCAAAAATTATAGAGAAGAGGTATGGAACTTAAATCAAAACTTTGATAGTTTTGAATTAAATTTTGTACTTCAATCACAAAATATTTATATTGATATTTTAGCTAGCTTCTTTTATTGGAAAATTTTTATAGATGTAGATTTTTCATGGAAATTATTCTTAGGTCATCTCTTCTTGATAACATATCCAATCGGAGAGTGTTTGATGATGATGACCAAATCAGGGATTTTCTTTTTATGGATGATACCTCTAAAGGATCTATAATATATGAGGATTGACATAATTTACATTTGATTTCTGACTCTCTAGATGAAACTGTACCGCAAACCCAATCCATAAATCAATAGTTCAACTAGAGAACTTATATTCTTTTCAAAACAAGTTTAAAAGGAGCACAAATTGTAAATTAAATAGTTTCTCAATGCAGTATGAAGTCATAAATTTAAGAGCTGATAAAAAACTCAACATGTTAATTTCGGAATTAATTGTACTCTTAATGAATGATCGAGATTTATTAAGTTGTTCAAATAATGAAAGATATTTTTTTATGGACGTAAGAAGACTTATAAGTTTATGATACGAAAAATTATTCAACATGTAATTCCAATCAAAGCGAATACAAAACCAGTCAAACAAAATTTAAGGAAAATTCATCCTATGTTAGAAAACCAGATCAAAGAAGAGTTGAATAAACTTCTAAAAGCTAGGATCATTTTTCTTGTCAGACATTCTGAGTGGGTATCTAATTTAGTTCTATTCAAGAAGAAAAATGAGGACATTAGAATATGCATTAATTTTCAGAATCTTAATAAGCCCTCCAAAAAAATATAATTACCCCATTCCTCCCATGGAACAAATTCTACAATCTATTGTTAGCTTGGAAATGTTTTCCTTTCTTGATGGATTTTCTAGTTACAAGCAAGTTATGGTTGCACTAGCTATTAGGAGATTCCAACAGATAGGAAATATTTAAGTATAACTTGGTCTAGCGTAGAGTTAGGTAAAGTGTGTTTCTATACTATGTAAATTTGTAACTTATAATCCGATGGTCACGATATGTAGTGATTCAATGGTTCATTCTCTCCTCGGTATTACCGACACTTGATCCGTGGCTTAACACCCGATTGGTCTATGATCTCTATTTAAAGAGCATGGAGAGTCATTTGTCCAGTAACCATTTATGAGAGAAGCTTATGTAAATTTTCTTTCTTTATATTAATAAATTGCCTGAAGTGGCTGCATTGGCTCAGGCCGTGGGTTGTTTCCCTCTTCGAGGGTTTTAACCACGCCAAATATTGGTGTACTGATATGTGATATTTTTGTGAGTGGTGACCTTTGGTGTTTGATCTAAGGAACTTACCCTATAAATTCCTACATGGTATCAAAGTTGTTTTGAGGGCCGCATCCATTACTGATCCAAATCCAAAGCTGCTTTGACTGCATGCAATCGTTGTTTTCCAGATCTACTATTTATGAACACTTTGAGGTCAAGAGAACTAGTTTGTTGTGTCCAGAGCCTCTGTTATAGTGAATAACCCCTTTCGTTTCATGCGAAAAGGTTTTTGGTTGCCAAAGTTATGTCATTTTAGATTTGGAGGTATAAAGCATTTTTTTTGCAGTTGTATTTATTAATCCCTTTGTTATTTCTGTTTATAGTATTCTTTTATTACCGGATCTATACCCTCTTCTCTACGTATGCTCTTTGCTCTACGCTGTGTGCGATATGGAAAATAAAAAACAGGAAGACGAGATTTTTCTGCTATGTATGCTCTTTCCCCACATCTTTGTGTGATCTCGAGAAATTAGAAATAGCGAGAAAAATATATAGTTGCCAGACGGACTAACCAAAAATATAATGTTCTGTCGTAAGGCTTGTATTTTTTTGTTTGAACGGTTGTTTTTTGCAGGAAAAAACACGCAAACCGATAAGCAAAAAAAAAAAAAAACCTTCCTCCTTTCAAACAATTACAAAATCCTTTTACTAGCTCACTTTGGTGTAAAGTTACTTTATGAGAATAGAGGTCTTGGGTTCAAGTCTCTTTGTCAAGCTTCTTTTTCTAAAAATCTTTTTGTTAAGTTACTTTTTCCTTAAAAAAAAATTTGGCTAGTTGTTTTTTTTTAAAAGGGTTTTATTTAAAAAGCACATGTAAAAGTGACTTTCACTTATTTATAAAAGTGGGTCACATAAAGTAGTCTTTTTTAAAAGTAAACTTATTTTATTAAGTTTAGAAAGAGAGGGGATTTTTTTTTAAATACAACTTCGTCATCAACTTTCAACGTATCACGTAACTACTCTACATCTACTACAACCGTTTTTCAAAAAGGAATAACTTCTTCATCCGAAAACCATTTTTAGAGCTGTTTTTTTTTAACTGGCCTAAGTTTTCGATATATTTCCATTGGAGAAGTTGGTTTCAGAATTTTCAGCTTCAGTTTTTAAAAAATGGAAAGTGCATGCCCGGTTATTCTTAATAGAACCAATTATTTCCAACGACTACCCTACATGATAGACTTACTTAGAAGTACAGGACTTTATAGAATATCATTAAGACAAGAATCTAAACCTACCCATGAAGATAAAAAGGATAAATGGGAAAATAAACAAGATTAAGCCCAAAGGTTGATAGGAATGTCCATTTCTCAAGATCTTAGATTTCATATCCAAGAAATTGACTCCCCTCATGAAGCTATGAAAAAGCTAAATATTGTTTTTGGCATTCAAAATAAAATCAGAGCCCACTAGCTTGAAAATGAGTTGCTTAATTTGGACCCCAATAATTTATCCTCTATTGAATATTTTTTTTTCCAAATTCAAGACCCTTAGACTTCTTTTAGAAGTTTGTAAGGTCAAAAAGGAAGATAGTAGTCTTATCTATTCCATTCTTGCAAAGCTAGGCCCTGCATACTCTGTATTTGTTCCCACCTTCCATTCAACTAGAGAAGCCCTCATTTCTCAAGAGACAACCTACAAGTCCCCCTCTTTTGATGCCTTTTGCAATTCTTTGATAAGAGAACAAGAAAAACTCTTACACCTTAGTCTTATTCATACAGGAAACTCTTCTAAGAAAGCCTTAGTAGAGATTTGCAATATAGCCTCAATCCTCTTTGGATCTATCTTTATACCCTCTTCTGAAATAATGTGTCCAAGAAGCTTACCTTCTTGGAGACCAAATAGTGTCTTCTTAGGGTTTAAAGATATTCCAAACCTTTTGCACTTCTCGAAAAATTTTCTCAAATGTTCTAAATGTTCTTCATCTGTTTTTGAAAACACAGTGACATCATCTAGATAGATAATGATAAAGAAGCCCAATTCTTCCGAGAATGCTATGTCCATGGCTCTCTGAAAGGTTGCTCCAGCGTTCATTAGACCAAAAGGCATCTTCACATACATGAAAGTGCCCCATGGAGTAGTGAAAGTTGTCTTTAATTGATCAGCAGGGTGAACTAAAATCTGATTATACCCTGAATAGCCATCAAGCAACAAAATCCTTTTAGACCCCACCACCCTTTGTAAAATGTGATCCATTTTTGGTAAAGGGTAGTTGTCTTTTAACGAAGCTTTGTTTAAGTCTCTAAAGTCTATACAAAGCCTGATTTATCTAGTCTTCTTCCTAACGAACACCAGATTAGATACCCACTCAGAATATCTAATAGGGACAATAATGCCAGCATCGTGCATCTTCATGATTTCCTTCTTAACCAATGGCAACTGGACAGGGTTTATTCTGTGCAGTTTCTGTTTGAATGGTTTTTGGTTTTCTTTAAGAGGGATTTTGTGTTGTATTATTTCAGTGTCATAGGATTTAAGATCTTCGTAACTTCATGCAAAAACATCAGAAAATTCTTTGAACAGCTCTATGTATTTGAGTTTAATGTGATCTGGCAAAGTTTTGGACAGTTTGATCATTTTCGGTTTTTCCTCACTGCCTATATTGCACTCCTCTACTTCAGTCTCTACAGGTTCCAGTTTTGGTTTATTGGCCACATCGTTAAAATCGAATAACTCCTCTAAAGGCGTTAGACCACTTGGCAAATTTTCATCTTTAGAATGCAGAGTTTGTAATTCTTCCGTTTCTAACTCTGCACTTAATTCTATTTTGTTCCTAAGTTTGCTAGACAATAGGTTAATATTGGCAGGTTGAGGAGACGATTCTTCTTCACCAAGAAAGTTTTCTTCACTGCAATCTGTATCATAATCTGAATCTGAACTGTGCAGTTCGAACTCATTTCTGAAATGCATGAAGTCTTCTATTTGTTTGTCATTGTCAAACACTTGCCAATATTTTTTGTTATTAGGCACTGCCGGTCTAAATTTTATCGGAGTTGTGTTGTCTCCAGTCTCATATGGCGTTAGACATGTCCTGGCCGCAAAAGCTAAATTGTGGGCCGCAATGTTCTTTTTCCTTGGGATGAAACTCAGGTTTGACTCCTCAAATGTTGTCAACAGATCCATGACATCATTCCGATAGGCTCTAAGTCTGGGATGATTCGCATTATACTCCCCATTGACTTGCCTAATGATTAACTCGGAATCCCCGTACACATTAATTCTTCTGGCTCCTAATTTCTTCAAGAGATGCAAGCCTAAGAGAAGGGATTCATATTCTGCTATGTTGTTGGAACACTGAAAGTTTAATTTGCATGAGATGCATTCTGTGTGGTTGTTTTCAGTGTTAGTGATCCAAACACCTGCACCAGCATTATTTCTAGTGCATGACCCATCAAAATACATACTCCATAAAGGACTGTCTTTGGTTTCGTCTGTTTGGCGATTGTCCTTTTTAACTATGGTGCCTTCTGACTGTTCATGATTAGCAGCACCCAATTGAAATTGTTTTGACTCCTCAAATTCTTCAATAGATTGAGGGATGATGCTAAAAATGTTAGGGGTATTTTCTGGGTTGTTAAGTTCTAAAAACAATGGACTCATGACTGGTAAATCAAGACCTATGCTTTTTTTACTAATGTTTTCACATGTAGCAAACTGTTTGGACACTTCTGCGTTATTATACTCTTCTTCCCTGTCGGCCTTTAATTCTGTTAAAGTGACTTGCTCACTAGGATTTTCATTGTTAAACATGATAAAAGAATCAAGGCCTGTATTGACAGAATATATAGGAGAGTTTCGCGGTCTGTCTTGACTTGTAACCGTGTATTGCATATGAGACTCCCTGTAAAGTCTTCTGGTCTGATTGAAAACCGGGATGGTCGCATATGTCATGTCCATCTGCATAGTCCCCTGTAACTTAGCTCCCCGGGATCTTGATAATAGCATTCCATACTTTGGGGGGACATCAGCCACAACAATGTCCATGAGTAAACATTTGGCTGGAATCTGGGCTAGGTTAACACAGAGGTCTTTGATCAATCCTAGACATTTACTCTATTTGAGTCAAAGGAGTATAGGTCTTTGTAGGGTCTGGTAATTTCTAAACCAAGGCATTAAATTATGAGAAGCCCCGGAATCATGCATAGCGTTGTGTAGAATTTTGTCATGAATGTTCAAATTCACATAAAAGGGAGGAACTGGTCCTTCTTGAAACTTCCCTTCAATCTTAGGGCCAAAAATCAACTCTGGTAGGTCGTCACTAAGATTAACTGTATCTCTATTTTCCTCTATATTTAAAGCCTTCAAAATTTGGTTCCTATATACATGTTGGGCAGCTAACTCAGTTAATGGAACAGAGATTTTGATTTTTAAGATTTCCTATTCCAGGCTGAAAGGGGTTTGATTCTTTGAAGCACTTGTTTCAACCTTATTAGCTGTCACTCTATCAACAATTACAGCTTGCTGATTTGTTTTATTTGACACAACTGTTGTAGAAGGAGTACTAGCTGAAGTGTTAGTACTGCTGATGTCTTCACTCTGTTTTTCAGAATTTTGAGTGCTTTTCTCCTTATCCTTATCATAATTAACAGCCACTGTTTTGTCTTTTTGTTTGGCTGTTTTGGGTTTGGCTGCGGTGCTGCTTTGAGAGGATTTGTCAGAGGTTTTGGTGTTGGGGGCTTGTTGACTGGTCTTGCTTCTAAGGTCATATTCTCTTTGAGGTTCTATGACGACATTTTCCATGTCTTGATAATCATTTTCATTACCATTTCTTTTGTCATCATAAGGAGTGTAAAGACCTTGTTTTCTATCATAATGAACTTCCAAGTCATCATCTTCTTTCCCAAACATGTTGATATCCTTTTCCTCTGTTATGTCTTCTGTTTCTTCAACCTCACTTACATAGTTTTGATGAAAGGGAGGGGTGATTTGTTGATCATCTTCCCTGGGTCTGTTTGGAGGTTGGTTCCTTCTAACATTCTGATTCTGGTTCCTATTTTGAGGAGCAGTTTGATTTTGATTTCCTTGTGCTCTCTTAATTATGCTCATCTCTTTCATCATTTCTTCCATCATTCTCTCCATTTTTGAGCTTGAAGTGGAAGGGGTGGATTCCTCTCTAAAAGATACTCTCTTTTCAGCTTTCATCCTCGCTCTCTTCTCCATAAGGTTAACTTCCACAGAAAGAGCACCTCTTTGCATATCTTCAAGGGTTGCAAAAACTCTTTCTTTGAGTGAATATGTCATGTCTGGATCAAACCCTTCAGGAAATTTGTTTAAAGCTGAGCCCTGAGGAGGTTTTAGTTCAGGGGAAAGTGCATTATACACGTTGTTAAATCTGGTACAATAAGCTTGTACACTTTCCCCAGGGTTCCTATGGAGATTGTTATAATCAGCAAGGACTTGGAGAGGATTCTTTCTCACTTCCCACTTGTTTAAGAATGTTTGATGGAAGGCTTGGAGATCGTTAATACTATGGGGGGTTAAACCTTTAAACCATTTTCTTGCTTCTCCCCCCAAACTTTGAGCAAATAGCCTAAGCTTGACAGAATCATCATCAATTTCATTTCTGTCAAAGTAGTCATTCATCTTGTCCACATGTTGAGATGCTGTTATAGTATTGCTAGCATCATACAATGGAATTTTGGACTGATAGTCCTGTGGAAGATTGACTAATGGTACAGGAAGGACTAAGGGAGCATATCATGTTGCCATGGCAGGAGGTGGAGGTGGATTTACAAAAGGGAAAGTGGGCTGAGGTGAAGTGGTTTGAACAGTGGATGTAGGGTGAGTAGAAGTGGATGGACCAGGAGTAGACTGTTGAGATGATCTTGGATGAGAGACACCTAAATTCTGAAGGAAATGTAAATCAGGAGGTGTTGTTTCCCTACTACCAGGATGTTCACTTGTTTCAGGAGATGAAAGTGAAGATTCAGAGTCTAACTGGATTATATCATCAAATGACCTAGTCCTAAATGGGTTCACTAAGTCGGTTTGTGATTGTTGCAGAGCTGAAAGATTTTCAGGGACTGAATTAGCTCTCAAGGGTGATCTGAAAACAGTTAATAATTTAACCTTAGGAGACTTCCAAAGGATACTTTCTGGATTATCAACTATTTCAGGTGGGTTAGGGTCTGGGTGGGCTCTAGTGTGAATCTTTTTAGAAGCCACTATGTTATGTTGTTTAGACCTAAAACAAGAAAAGTTCAACCAGATATGACAATCTTGGAGAGGTTAACCAATCTGTTTTTACAATTTTAAATCCCACAGTCCTCTAACTGATTTTGAATGATTTTATAATGATAAGGGTTCTTCCCAGTGGATTCTTAAGGTCTGCTAGGATTGTGGAGTCGCCAAGTGGAAATTTTTAGCTCCTTTCAGAGGTAAAAGGTCTTATGGTCCACCACCATGTTTATTTAATTCCAATCTGAAATATTTTTAGGTTTTTTGAATTGTTTTATTTATGATTTAGAAGAATGTCCTAACTTTGCCTCAAAACTTAGCTACAGTTATGAAACAAAGACAGTCTATCCTTATGGCTAAGCTAGCTGATTTTCCAAGGTTAGATAAAAACTTAAAAGAATCCTAGGGTTGACCTAGTTTGTCACCGATTCAAACAAGTTTCATCATAATTACCTATCTTAGGCAGTGCTTGAAAAGGCTGCTTCTTACTCTCAAAGTGTTCTTGAATAAAGGGTTTTCTGAGGTATTAGAAACACTCAGTCCCCAGCGGAGTTTCCAGAAATGTTAGGTTCTAGTGGCTCAAGCTGGTTAATAAGGCAAGCGCTCTATGAACCCAACCGCAAGCTTCTTTATGAATGGATTTGAATGTAAAAGATTCTGAGTTTTGATTCCCCAGTGGAGTCGCCAGAAATGTTAGGTCTCTGTAATTTATTAGCAAGATTGGGAGAGTCCAATCACAGAGTTAACATCATTTCAACCAACTTTGGGATTCTAGGATCTAGCCCTCCTGAATCCGGAGAGGGATCTCTCCAATATGTACAAAGATGGATATTGTCTTTGAAAGCTTAAGGTAATGATATTAGGCTAGTTATGAAGGCCAAGGGTTTTGTTTTGTTTTGGATGGTTGAGCATGAAATGTTACTTG
The DNA here is from genome assembly GCA_034641835.2 of Pinus albicaulis. Lineage (NCBI taxonomy): Eukaryota > Viridiplantae > Streptophyta > Pinopsida > Pinales > Pinaceae > Pinus > Pinus albicaulis. The sequence continues at coordinate 673,502,729 of CM076570.1, forward strand.
AGGGGAAAGTCCTAAGTGCAAAAAGTTTCAAAAGTGAGAAGTTGCAAGCAAATAGAACAGTTTTGGCAGATAGATAGATATAATGCTGTTTTTTAGTCCATTGGGCTATGGAGTCATATCTGGGCTTTAATTGAACAACGACATCAAGTGTGATCCAAGGGGCAAGTCATCTATACCACAAGATTATTGAGATTAAAATGATGAAATGGAAACATTAAAATGTTGGAGGGGTGGAAACTGATAATAATTTCTCAGAGGATTTATAGTCAGTCCGAACAAGAAAAGCCTCTTAAGTAACTGTTTTAAAACCAACCAAGGACAGGGCTAACCATAGACTTCTTGGGCAAGTTCTTATTAAAGCAGCTTAATTGACAAACAATCCATTAATCCACATAATTACCTTCAGAAAGTATGAAAACACATAAGAAAAACAGAGTGTAACTTAAGATCAGATAAAGTACTTTTAAACCTAGTCTGCTTTCAGTCAACACCAAGGGAAACTTTCAGAATCTTCCTTTGGAGAAAAGAATCTAGGAATCAGGGCGAACCATATCTTCTCTAGTCTAAATTTAATAGCAAATAATGGAAATAACATTCGAGAACAATGTTTGAGCAAACAGAAGGACGAGGGAACGCCAACATTCCTAACTGTTTAAACTGTATTGAATCATTCCTAAATAAACAAATCTGAAGAAAACATTAAGATAAATATTTCTCAGCCAGAGAAGGTTACTGCTATACAGAAAATCCTAACCCTGTTTAAACTGTTCTTTACAGAGGAAAATGAACAATATGGTGTACATAGAAGGAAAACAATTTAACAAAGAAAGAAGCACTTCACCGGTGATATAGACCAGGATCCCAAGAAACAACTTTTATATTGATGTCAAACCAGTTACAATATTTAGGTCCAATGTTTCAGTTCAGCAATCATCTTCACTATTCAACCTAACTACTCTAGCACAAACAGAGCTTCAAGGGCCAGTGAACACTATGTACAAATAAAAGTCTCGAGCTCAAGTGTATTTCAAAGTTCTGCAACCAACAATTTCTCATCTTCTTCTGAGGTATTTATAGAAGGATGAGGAGGTGATCTGAGAAAAGATCTCTCGGGATAATTAATACAGTTTCAAGACTTCGTGGCCTTTTGAGGGGCTCGATGAAGAAATTCACAGGTGGAACACTGTATTAACTGTTTACAATAAATATCAAAGCTCGATGGGAGCTTTATTTGACTTTGATGCTCTGTACGCTGTGTGGAGTAATTTCTTGGCTGTGCTGGAGGCGAATATCAGATTTTCTTCAATAACTTCGGCCTCTATTTGAATACTTTGAGGCAACAGGTGGCTCGGTGGTAGCTGAGGAATAAATTTTCCTCAGATGTGGCGGTGGAGGCTTTCTGTCTGATAAAACACTTTATGTTTTCTTTTAAACTGTGTTTTAGATTGGGGATTAGGATTTTAATAACTGTCTTAGCCGTAATCCCCATAAAAACTGTCTTCAATCTTCATCTGCTGTGCTCTGTCTTCAAAACTGATACTCTTTAACCGTGTTCAAATTAAAACAGTGTCTTGTCGATGTGCAGACCCGCACTGGGCTTTACAGCATCAATACTCATAGAGTACTGACGAAACATGGAATGGAACCCCGTGGATGGCTTCTCTTTAATGAAACGAGGGCATGAGAATCGTCATTCCCAGCCCTTGGCATTTCTTCATGATACAATGGAAAACCATTTAGAACACCTGCATCAAACACAAAACAATTAAGAAATCCTGCGAAAAATAGGTTTAAAACTGCTTCAGATGGCAGGGGAGGAGCGTAGCCGTCGGATAAAAATATCTAACGGTGGAGATCAACGCAAAACAGAAAAAGGAGAGCGGGGAGAGGAAATAAGGCGGGGTGGTTTTGGACCGTCTGATCTGGACAGGTGGACGGTCCAGATCTAATCGGAGGATTTCAATCGGGGGTGGCAGGTAAGTGCGTGCGATTGAAACGCAGCGATGCGATTAAGCGCTGGCCGTTGATCTGCAGATCAGATCAACGACGGAAAGTGAATCGGAGGGTTTTGAAATGGCGATGAGACTTGCAATCGGAGGGAAAAAGGACCGTTGGATAGGCGGGAAATGGACGGCCCAGATTTAATCGGAGGATTGCAATCGGGAAGGTCACACAACAATGTGCGATTGAAACTTTGCGATTGAGCCCCTTGCGATTGAGCGCTGGCCGTTGATCTGAGGACCAGATCGACGGCAGGGAATGAATCGGAGGGATTTGCAAGGGTGTGCGATGGCCGTCGGATTGCGAAACAGATGGACGGTCGGGATTGAATCGGGGATCGAAAATTGGGGGCGCAACAAAAACGCATGCGATTGAAAGTTTGCGATGCGATTGAGCGCAGGCCGTTGGATCAAAAGACTAGATTAACGGTCAGGATTGAATCGGGGATCGGCAATCGGGGGGGTCACACAACAACCTGCGATTGAAACTTTGCGATGCGATTGAGCGCAGGCCGTTGGATCAAAGGACTAGATCAACGGTGGAGAATGGAATCGGGGAGAAACCCTTGTATTTTATATAAAACTCGAACTTTTTGAAATAAACAAAGGTTTTTATGGATCGGGGTGGAAAAACATATATATAAAGCGGACAGGCGCCCGACTGCGGGGCCTTTGGATGTATGAAGATTGATAGGCTCGGGGCTTTATATATAATAAGGGCCTAATCGCAATCGGAACTGCGGGCCTGGTCTTTCCGATCAACCCATTGAAATTTCCCTGATTGCGATTGCGCGATCGGTCTTTTTGATCTAACCATTTTATATTTAACATGTGACTTTGGCTTATTAAATCAAAACTTTGGAAAAGAGGGTTTTTGTAATTTACAAAGGAAAAATGGGTCGGAAATGAAATATTCACAAGGTTTAAGCACCGAGGGCGGGCTCAGGGTTATATGAAAATAATATGATCGGGGGTCTTAAGTAGCAAGGCTAATCGCAATCGGAACTTTTGGAGTATGGCAAAGACTTGCGTCTTTGATTCTTTCCGATGCGATTAGCACCTTAACGTATTAGCAAGTGGTTCCAGACCCAAAGCGTATGGTGGGGAAGTGGTTTAGGGCTTAGCCCAAGGGGCTTAGGTCCATAGCAATAAAACTTTGATTTTTTATGAGAAATTTTCAAGGATTTTAATGGATTTGGGGGTTTCGGAATAGTTAAAAAGTGAGTTTTTAACTATGAAAGGGGAATTTTTCATAAAGGGAAAGAAGAGGACTTATGAAAACAAGGTAGTTTTGATGGAGAAAAAGGGGAGCAGATGAAAGGTTTGAGAAGAGGAGAAATGACGGTCTTTCAGCAGTCTTTCATTTGGAATTAGGAGAATTTTCTGAGTATAAAAATGGAATGACCATCATGAGGATTTTGGACAGAGGCATGAGGCCTACAAGGAGTCTTCAAGAGCCAACAATTTTTAGTGATAAAATTTGTTCCTTGGAGGCTCAAAAAGATTTAGCCACCTTTTGGTATAACAAAATATTACAGGTGGCTAACATGCACAATGATTTATGTGCTCCACTTCCAGTTGTTTCTTTCTCTAGCTACAAGTAATTCTTAACTTTCATTGATGATTTTTCCAGATGCACTTGGGTATACTTCTTAAAACTCAAGAGTGAAGTTTTTAACATGTTCTTGGCCTTTAATGCATTTGTTGAGAATTAATCTAGACATCAAATTCTTAAGTTAAGATCTAATAATGGAGGAGAATATGTTAACAACAAATTTATCAACTTTTTAATTGACCGTGGCATTCAATTGCAACATACTGTTCCATATAATCCTCAAAAAAATGGTGTACCTGAAAGGAATAATCACACTCTAAAATAAGTGGCTAATTATATGCTTCAATATAAAGGACTTAGTCTTAATTTTTGGGCAGAAGAAATTAACTGTGAAAATTACATAGTAAATCACACTCCTACTAAGGTTGTAAGGAATATAACTCTAGAAGAAGCCCAGAGCTCAATAAAACCAGATGTAAGTCACTTTCATGTTTTTGGAAGTGAAGCTTGGGCCCATATTCCAGATGAGACACATAAAGCCTTAGAACCTAAGAGTGAAAAATGCATTTTTTGTTGGATATTCTAAAGAGTCAAAGGATATAGAATTCTTCAACCCAAATCCAAAAATGTAATCATTAGAAGAGATGTAAAATTTGATGAAAATATATTGGCCTGTGAGCCTATATTGGCGGGTGTGCCACCTTTGGGCTGCGAGCCTAATTCGTCATATGTGCCACCTCTCTATATCTCTTCTACTTTTGACAACATTCCTTCTAGTTCAAATGATGACAACGAGGATGAAAATCCTCCTCCACCTCCTTAAGATATTCCTTCAGCTCCACAACTTCTAAAATGGGTCTACTCTTCTCGAGATGCAACACATTAGGGGACTTTTGAGGTCTAAAATGGGCCTCCTAAGGAAATTATAAAATAATACTGGAAATAATAAAATAATGTTTGATTACATCATCAAATTTTAGAGGGAAAAAATAAAAAACTACTTTTTCAACTCGTATTTTCAACTTATCTCCCAAAGTTTTTACTCAAATTTTGAGCGTGAGTACTCATTGGATGAAAAATTTAATTCCTCATCCAAGGAGTACCCATGTTGCATACTTTCGATGGACCCTGCTACACAAAAATACGAGTTGAAAAGGTAGTTTTATTATTCATTATTTTTTAATATTTTTACCCTTTTGCTTAAAAAATGGTGAATCATCCCCCATGATTGACACCATCATCTTGAATCATATTGGTTCTTATAAAGTTTAGTTTGGTTGTAAATTTTTCTTAGGAGGCCCATTTTAGACCTCAAAATTCCCCTAATGGGTTCTCTTACATATGACCCTGCAGATCAACTTCGTACACGTTCTCAGTTTGACAAAGCCTCTTCCTTATTGGCTCAAGTTACAGAAAATCCTGATCCAGACACCATTGAAGAAGATTCATGTCATCCAGATTGGGATGCAACTATGAATGGAGAATATCGTTACTTATTGGCAAATGATACTTGGGATCTATTTCCTCTTCTAAAGGGAAGAAAACTTGTCATATGAAAATGGGTTTACAGAAAAAAGTTTGGACCAGATGGAAAAGTGGATAAATATAAAGCTCGTCTTGTTGCTAAAGTATTTTCACAAGTTGAAGGCATTGACTATACTGAAACCTTCTCCCCTCTTGCCAAAATGAATTATATCTGCTTTGTTCTTTCCCTTGCTACCTCCTTTAAATGGGAAGTCCATCAGATCGATGTTAAATCTTCCTTCTTACATGGGGATTTGCATGAATAAATCAACATGGAACAACCCCATAGCTTTATCCAAAATTACTCTAAGCTTCTTTGTCGCCTTAGGAATTCTCTCTATGGTCTCAAACAAGCCCTTCGGGCTTGGTATACCAAAATGGATAGATTTCTCTTAGATAATGGATTTTCTAGATGTCATTCCGATAACACTCTCTACACCAAGAAAGTGGGTAAGTCCTTAATCATCCTTGTTATTTATGTTGATGATCTCATCCTTACTGGTATTGATCCCAACCATATAAACCATGTGAAGTATAACCTCAAAAATAATTTTGAAATGACAGACATGGGACACTTGCATTATTTCCTTGGTCTTCAAGTTTTGTAATCCAAAGAAGGTATTACCCTTTCTCAGCACAAGTATGCCTCTAATATTCTATGCCACTTTCACATGGAAGACTGTAAGCTAGCCCCTTCTCCCTTTCAGTCTCGAGTCAATATTTTAGTCACTTGTACTTCCCCTGAATTTGATGCTAGCTTATACCAGCAACTTGTTGGTAAAATTTTGTATCTAACCCATACATGTCCTGACCTTTCCTTTGTTGTTGGTCTTGATGCTCGATTTATTCACAAACCTCATGAAAGTCACTGGAAAGTAGCTAAAAGAATACTTAGATATATTTTAGGTACATTTTAGTTCATTATTCATTACAGTGCAGGAGCATCTCCATTGTTGATTGGTTTCACTGATTCTGATTGGGCTAATGACCCTGATGGTCGAAAGTATATTGTAGGTTATGTATTCACTCTTAATTCAGGACCTATTACATGGTCTTGTAAGAAACAAAGTGCCATCTCTCTTTCTTTCGTAGAAGTAGAGTATCGTGGTGTTGTTGAAGCCAACAAGGAAGCCCTGTGGCTTAGTCAAATCCTGCACGAATTTAGTCTTCATTAGCAACATCCAACTAAAATTTGGTGTGATAATCAGAGTTCCATTCAGCTATGCAAAGACCCAATTTAGGATCAGCGCATGAAACACATTGAGCTACACATACACTTCATCAGAAAGCTCATTCATGATCGTGTTCTTGAAGTGCAGTATTGTTCAACTGATGATAAAATTGTTGATATCTTTATAATGGCTCTCACAGAAGAGAATTTTACCAAACTTCGATCTATGCTTGGAGTTCAAGAAAGTTATCATTAAGGTGGGATAGGCTCTAATTCCTCCTTCCTTCTCCTATTTTGTTACCTTTGTAAATCCTTCAATCCTATCCCAAGTTTTTCTTAATGGGGGATGTTAGGATATTTCGACACATAGGAAATAGCTAAGGATAACTTGGTCTAGCGTAGATTTAGGTAAAGTGTGTTTCTTTACTATGTACATTTGTAACTTTTAATCCAATGGTCACGACATGTAGTTATCATTCTCTCATCGGTATTACCGACACTTGATTCATGGCTTAACACTCGATTGGTCCATGATCTCTATTTAAAGGACATGGAGGGCCATTTGTCCAGTAACCGTTTATGACAAAATATTATGTAAATTTTATTTCTTTATATTAATAAATTTCATGAAGTGGTCATGTTGGCTCAGATCGTGGATTGATTCCCTCTTCAAGGATTTTAACCACGTTAAATATTGGTGTACTGATATGTGATCTATTTGTGAGCGGTAGCCTTTGGTGTTTGATCTAAGGAAATTACCATGTAAATTCCCACACTAGAAGATTAGATCAAGATGACATTTTGGACTAAATCGGGAAATTTATCATATCAAAAGATGCCCTTTCGTCTAATAAGTGCAAGAGCAACATTCCAATGAGGAATTTTGGAATTAATTGTACTCCTATTGAATGATAAATATGTGTTAAGTTATTCAAAGAATACAAAGATATTTTTGCATGGGCATATGAAGACTTAAAATTTTGTGATACGAAAAATTATTCAACATGTAATTCCAATCAAAGCAAATACAAAACTAAAAATTAAGTAAAATGCATCCTATGTTAGAAAACGAGATAAAATAAGAGTTAAATAAACTTCTAAGAGCTAGGATCATTTTCCTTGTAAAAAAATCTCAGTGGGTATCTAATTTAGTTCCAGTGAAGAAGAAAAATGGGGACATTAGAATATGCATTGATTTTCAAAATCTTAATAAGTCCTCCAAAAAAAGATAACTACCCCATTCCTCCCATGGAACAAATTCTACAATCTATTATTGGCGAAAAAATGTTTTCCCCTCTTGATATATTTTCTAGTTACAACCAATTTTTGGTTGCACCAACATATTAGATGAAGATGACATTTTGGACTAAATCAGGAAATTTATCATATCAAAAGATTCCCTTTGGTCTAATAAATGCATGAGAAACATTCCAATGTCTGACTAATAATTTTATGGTTGTTTATTTGGAAAATATAACTATATATTCTAAAAATTGTGAAGACCATGTTGAACATCTCTAGAAAACTTCGATAGATATCGTAAATATGACATATCACTAAATCCAAAGAATATTATATTTGTTGTTGCAGAAGGTAAGCTTCAGTATTTTTGGTATGAAAAATTAGGATTGTTATTGATCATGATAAAATAAAATCGATTTTAAAAATTTATCTTCCGCATAATAAAAATAAAATGCTATCTTTTCTTGGAAAGATAAATTTTGTTAAACATTTTGTTCCCGGTTTTGTAGAGACTGTTAGGCCAATGTAGGATATGATAAAAAAATATCATATATTTAAATGACCACAGAATATGACTCTTTCAAAATCATTAAATTATCGATTTTTGTTGCACCTGTTCCCATTAGCCAAAATTTTGAAAGAAAGTTCATTTTATATATAATATTTGTTTCCGACTTGTCTTGTGTTGTTGTCTTAACTCAAGAGAATATAGAGGAAATTGAAATACTAATTTCTTTCATGAGTTCTAGGTTTCAGGGAGTTGAATTGAACTATCCTGACATTGATAAACATGCATATGTTTTATTTAAGGATGTTAAGCATTTTCGACTATTCCTTTTAAAGTCTCATATGAAGGTTATTGTTCCTCATCTTGTTGTCCATAATTTTCTTGTGTAGAAGGATCTAGGAGAGAAGAGATCTAACTATATGAATACACCCCAAGAATACGACCTTGAGATAAAACTATCAAAAATTATCAGAGGACAAAGTCTTTGCAGACTATTATTAGTATCAAAAGGGTCTCAAATCAATCAGAAAGAAGGTTGGTATAACAAATTTGAGGTGAGCTAAGAAGGAAATATTTATATTCATGTACCTATTGATACCTGGTATTACAAAATTAGATATTTTTTGATAAATTGGATTGCACCTGATTATTTAGCATAAAAGAATGAACATTGAGATTAAAATGTGCTAGATATCAGTTAGTTGATGGATTGCCTTTTCGTAAATTATATTATATTTCTTTACTTAGATTTTTGGCTAAACTTACACTAGTACAAATGGGGACAAAATCGGATGGCTATTAGTCAGATATGTGACTTATTGGTGTTGGCCATCCAACACATTGGTGCTTATAAAATCATTGCTATAATTGTGTCGAATAATGATAGTTTATTTACCATCGAATATGAGATGATACATATGTTGATTATCTGACACATAAAAAGGTTGAAATGGTCATTAAAAAATTGATGTTTATAAGTCGGTTTTCCAACACATCACATTGTCGGATATTCAATGGCACAAATCGACATTGAGGCATTGGGTAAGTAAATTGTACGATAGAATTGTTTTCCCTCTGATGCTTTTAGGCCAATGGTTAAGTGTTAGATATTCGACACATAGGTCATTTTTTTCGACGAAACAAACTGACGTACAAGCGTCGGGTAATCGATAGGATAAGTAAATTGTGTGACAGAAGTATTGTTGCTTTGAAGCTTTCAGGCTGATGGTGAAGGATCAAATATGCGACAGATGGGATTTATGTACAATGGGAGTGTTAAGGTACCGACGCTTCCATCTGTCAATTATGTCGTCGAGTATTTGATGTGTACTCTGACCGAAAGTCGTCGAATATTCTATGGTTGGCCTCTTCCATCAAATATGCGATGGATATATACATTTAAAAAAATAAATATAATGCACAATACCTAAACCTGATCTTGGCATCCATGTGGGTTAGTACTATCCTCTTTCTACTCAACCACTAAAAGCAAGGATTAGACTCAAAGCCTTGGTTAAGAGTTCAGGGAGGGGAGATAAGTTGTAACAAGGCTCTTCCACAAACCCATAGCAGGTGAAAGATTCAGGTAGCCATCCTAAACAAGTGGTAAGCCTAATGTGTTTCCTTCCATTACATACAATTATGGGAATGAAACTCTTGGGATACAGATGAATCACAAGAGCAACAACACAAATCTATTCATATTAAGTTTGCAAGATTAAATTTTTCCTTCTAATTTGGAAGGTCAATATTGTACTTAATGACCAAATTAAAACACACGCCCAAGCTTCCTTGTAGCTCCAAAAATTATTTTATAAGTTTCAATACGGAGCTATATATGATGTCATTTAAAATGTGATTAAAGAATGTGAAAATTTGTTTTCATGTAGTTAGATTTTAAATTTCATGTAAATTTAAAGGTAAAATTACCTTAGATTTAAATACATTCCCCGGTCTTAGTTTTGACCCAAATTGAGTAGTTCAACTTGAAAAAGGTGTAATTTGTGATTTTTCACCTATCTATAACATTATAAAGGAATTTGCAAACGAAATCTACATGTTGTGGATAAAGGCTAAAAATTGCCTTATAAATCTTGAAAGGGCCAAATTGTTAAAATTGGCTATATGAAAATGCATGCCGAAAATCAACTAAGCCTCCATAATTTGAGATTTAAGTTTTAAATTGATTATTACAATATTTAAAACATTTTTATAAGATTATGAGTGAATTTATACTCCAAAAAAGATGATTTCTATGCATAAAGATGACCTTTTAATGAATTAGAGGATAAAATTGAGAGATAAAAATGCACACCTAGAATTTGTTCACATCCAAATTGATTGATTGAATTTGGAGAGTGTAATTTATATTTTCACCTATACTTTATGTTGCGCATTTAGAGAAAAAATCCCTTTGATGTGCAAAAGGACCAAAAATGATCTTATAGAATTAAAGGTCATTTTATATCCCATGTTTCTTATATTATAAGGTGACATTTTAATGTGTCATGCTTCTTACATTGTGGTAAAATGATCATGGAAAGGCACTATACTTAGAGTAGGTAAATGACTAACAATATGTATACCCATTTAATGTGAATTTTATATTGTTTTTATAATTGAATTAACTTGTTTTTTTTATATAAGTAATTATCTCTACTTGGTGTTGACAATGTGGGCAACAATGATAAATTTTTTGAATCATGATAGTGACAATCAAAATGGCTTTTTGAAAGGGAAACAATGAACTTATTGCATTGGCTAGCTATGAACCAACACAAAAAAATTAAAGAAACATAAAGAGCTTTGATGAAAGATATATATAATGATATGAGGTAAGAAACATCTTTTAAAAATATTATTTACCACATATATTTAGTCACAAATTTTGGTTTGCTATTATCATATGATTGAACAAAAAAAGTATTATTTCTATAATATTTTTTAGGATATATGCATGGGCCTACTATTAAGGTCAATATTTGTAGCAGTGATACACAAACACCACAACATCCTAGCATGAACAACATAACCATGATTCTATTTTCCTCTTTACTTGTGGCTCATAATCATATCACTCAAATGAAAACACCTTATGGGGCCCAAAAAGCACCCCCCTAGTGCAAGTCAAATGATCGACATGATGGTGGAAATGAGCCAATTACTTATTTTACTCATTGGTTTCCAGAACTTTCAAGTGTTACAAATAATGGAATAATTCCAAGTACCTTTTTAGTGAATGAGAAAATCCCTTTGATTAAGATACCAAAATCTGAAGTATTTATGAATGTCCTAATTATTTTATATTATTTAATTTCAATGTACATCTCTCTGATTATTTCAAATTAATGATCACATTGTTTAGTAGGAAATAACACTTTTATAAGAAATGAATGAGAATACTTTGGATATATTTGGGACCACCATATGTAAATGATGGAATTCTCAAAATTCTAATTTGAAAAAGGATATTATTGACTACATTGTCAACCTATTTGGTGAATAATTCAACAAAAGTGTAGTCACTTCATTAGTTGTTACATACTTCAAATATGTAAGGGATTAATTTATGGTTCATTTACAAGAAAACACTCGGAATGAGCATCCTCTTATGGTTTCTAAGAGTGAGTAGAAAAATCTACAGGAGGATCTAAAGGAGAAAAAACTGAGAAATAAGGAATGGCATCACCTAGTCTAGGAAGGTATATGACATTTTGAATTTAATGTGTTGAATGTACTTTAGTTTTACATAAAAATTGAAATATACAATGTATTTGAAACTTTTCATAGGCTCCCATGCATGTCAAAGGCAACCAAGGAAAGAATCGAGAAGCTAGAGAAGTAAAAAATTGGCCAGGCATGGAACTAAAAGCATGAATTGTAAGTATCAAATAATTAAATCACATCATTGCTATAATAATTCAAATTTTAATTGGTGTGTTTGGTGTCTAAGTGGTATGCGTTTAAATATATATATATATATATATATATATATATATATATATATATATATATATATATATATAAAATACACTGTACCTAAACTCGATCTTGGCCTTCTTGTGGGTTAGGACTATCCTCTTTCTACTCAACCACTGAAAGCAAGGATCAAGCTCAAAGCCTCAGTTAAGGGTTTTGGGAGGGGAGATAAGTTGCAGCAAGGCTCCTCCACAAACCCATAGCAGGTGACAGATTCAGGAAACCATCCTAAACAAGTGGTGAGCCTAATGTGTTGTCTTCCATTACATACAATTAGGGGAATGGAATTATACATATAAATCACAAGATCAAAAACACAGAACTGGTCATATTATATATTATATATTTTATTTTCTATATTTCTTGATATCTTATCTATATTTCTTTATATCTTATGGATATTCTCTTTCTTGGACCCTTAGTAGCACGTATTTAATGAGTTACATAATATTCTTCACACATAATGAGGTAGATTCAAGCCTTACACACTGATCATCACGACACTTGATCACTTATTCAGTCGGTTGGGGACAACAACTCAGATATCCCACACATATACAACACTCTCCACCTCACGTGTAACCCACAAGGAACACAAAATATCTCTCATTCATAATGTTCATACCACTTAGACACCAAACACACCAAACACTCTCAAGTACAACATCAATACCATAGCTATACATCTCGTGCATAATTTTCTAGCTCTTACTATATACTCATACTTTTCTTCATATTGTTGATTACCCGGAATTGAAGATAGAGGATATTATGGCTTATAGAGTTATGATTATCAACAAAAATCAAAAGAGAGAGTATTTTGTGTAATATAAATATACTCTAGAACGGGAGAATGTGTAACAACTCTTTTTCCATAAAAACCCATGTTTATAAACATAGTTATGTAAATTATTTATTTATGAAAATAAATTGATGACTGGCCTGAATGGAGGGACATATGAATCCAAAGTTCTAAGAGGGAAAGCCTATGGTGGGTAGTTGCATGGAAATTGAATTTATATTGCATATTGGTTGGTTTCCCTATGGTGTGTCATGAGTAGGCCCATATAAACCACCCTTAATTTCCATAACTATATTCTTAATGAAGTATTGGCCTATGCTGACAAGCATTGAAGTCAGAGTCGACAAACTGAATGGAGGATGGCATCATAATGTCCCATCTCCTTATGAAATATAGATATAGAGAAATAAGGCAGTGGATAGAAAAGGCCCCAAGTGTGAAGGAAGAAGGATTGAGAAACTTTATTCTTCTAGCATTGTGGAGAGGAGAATGGTCAAAGTGTGCAGAGACGACATAAAGAAATTGATGCAAAAATTTTACTTTGCAGAGAGCACTTAGAGGAGTTGAGTATGAGCACAATTATTTATAATCATTTCTCACATCATGAATTGGTCAATTAGTTTGGGTGAGCACCCCAAAACATGACTTAGAATGTGATACGAGTGGGTGTGGTTAGTTAAAGGCACACCCCAACCAACACTTGAGAAAATGGTTATGTATATTTCATGGAGGAGATGTGTGTCGGCCAAAGAAAATTGGTGAGTCAACTTGCATGGGTGTTGTGTGTCAACCCCATATGACTTGAAGGGACATGACCCTTTGCTCTCCATACACCCCATATATATAGCCAAGTGTGTGGAGAGGAGAAGGCATAAAAACTTGGTGGATCACATCAACTTGCATGATTGGTTCATGGTGAAGAAGGATGAAAATTGTCTTGTAACAAATCGAAATTCATAGGGGTTTCTGTTGCCTATGAACTTACATATTGTGTTCTTTTCTTTTTTATCTTCATTTTGGAATTTATTTGATGAAAGGAACACTAATAGAATCAACATATAATTTCACAAGTAAATGTAAAGACAAGAGAAATAAAATTGAAGAATCTAACTCACATAATGCTTTAGATTTCTCAACAAAGGAGATTTATTGGACCTCAACATATAATTTCACAAGTAAATGTCAAGATAAGAGAAATAAAATTGAAGAACCTAACTCACACAATGCTCTATATTTCTCAACAAAGGAGAGGTATTGGACCTCATTGTTGGGTGTGGAGCTTGATTATATTTTTTATTTAGATGTATCGCCACATTGGACCCCTTTTCTTAACGGGGTGGAAACGCCACCCTTTAATCGTCGTCAAGGGGTCTAGGTCGTTCATTGTAATTTCACAGTCAATCTAGGTCATTCATTAGGCAGATGATCTGACGGTAGAAGTTATGTTAATTTAGGGTTTTTTGTCCTAGAAGGTAACCCCTCTGTTGTATGAGGGAATGGTATTGCGGCTGTGTGCTGAGGGTGTATATTTTGAGAAAGAAATAGAAAGGGGGGTTGTGTGAGAGAGTAGATGATATTACATCGGATTTGTTGTACATTGTGTCTCTTCATTTTGTTGGATAATATAAAGGAAGAACTGGTTGTTTCTGTGGATGTAGCACAAGTTAGGTGAACCAGATATATTTGTGTCTCTCTTGTTTTATATGTTATTTATGTGTTCCATTGCTCTGTAATATATAATTTCCTAACAACTGGTGTCAGAGCCGAAGGTCTATTTGGCTTATAAACTCGCAGGAAATAAGGACTCCTAGTTCGAGTGGGATCAATGGCGGAAGATGGTAGGTTTAGGGTCAATAAAATTAACGAAAAAAATACTCGTTGTGGAATATGTAGATGGAATATTATCTGTATAAAAAATATATGTACCTCCCATTGAGCAGAAAGATAAATAAGTCATCGAGTATGACAGACACAGAATGGGATATTCTCGATAGAAAGGCACTTGGAACAATACGGTTGTGCCTCGCGGCGTCGGTAGCCTTCAATATTTTGAAGGAAATTTCAACAGAGGGTTTATTACAGAATTGGATAAACTATATGAAAAACCCTTAGCCTCAAATAAGGTATTTCTTATGAAACATTTATTTAATATGAAGATGTCAGAAGGTGGATTTGTTGCTAACCCTTTAAATGAATCTAATACAGTTACCGGTCAGTGATGTTCTTTAGGGGTAAACTTTGATGATGAAGTTAGGGCTTTGTTATTTCTATGCTCATTTCTATGAACTTGGAATGGTTTAGTTATGACCATTAGTAACTTTATCTATGGAACCAGTACTTTAAAGTTTGATGATGTTTTCGGTGCTATCCTTAGCTAGGAAATGCAATGGAAAATATCTGGTGAGACATCAGATAATGCTTTGAGTGAAAAGACTAGGGCAAGAAAAATGGAAAGAATAAAGAGCTCAAGATATCGTAGTAAATCAAGGAAAGGTATATCCAAGTCCAAATCGGGGATAGTGTACTAGAAATGTGGGAATAAAGGACACCTAAAGAAATATTGTAAGTCTCGGAAGGGAAAATAAGGAGATGCACAACAATAAAACAATCATGAAGTGAATGTGACAAGTGATGTGTTGCAAGATGCTTTGATTTTTTATTTAGAAAATTTTATTAATTCCTAGGTGGTAGATTCAGGGGCCTCATTCCATGCCACACCTGATAAGAAACATTTTCATGACTATGTTCAAGGAGATTTTGGGCAGGTTCGTTTGGGTGATGATAAACCCTGTAAAATGATTGGAATGGGTAAATTTCTTGTAAAACAAATGAATGGAAACCAATGGTTATTAAAGGAGGTAAGGCCTGTTCCATATTTGAAGAAAAATATGATTTCAATAGGGAAGTTAGGCGGTGAAGGTTGTGTGACAAATTTTACAAATAAAACCTAGAAGGTCACTAAAGGAGCCCTGGTAATATCAAAATGAGAAAAGGTTGGTACATTGTATTTATGCAATGTTATTTCTAAATGTGTTAATTCTTTAACTTCCACAGGAGCGTATGTAGCATTATTGAATCATAGGCTTGGAAACATGAGTGAGAAGCAAATGAAGATTATTCACTCAAGAAATTTGTTGCCAGGTTTGAAGAATATTGATTTGGATTTCTATGAGAATTATTTTTTATGGAAAACAAAAGAGGGTCAGATTTCTTAGAGTTGGGAAAGAAAAGAAGAGTGAAAAATTAGAGCTTGTGCATACATATGTATGGGGACTAACTCAAGTATCATCTCTCGGTGGCTGTCGTTATTATGTTACTTTTTTTGATGATGAAACTAGAAAAACTTGGATTTATTGTATTCAAAATAATATGATGTATTTGATATTTCAAGAAATGGCAAGCTTTGGTTGAGATTCAGACAAGAAAGAAGTTGCAGTGTCTCAGATCAAATAATGGAGGTGAATATTGCAGCAAATAGTTTGATAGGTATTGTTCAGAGCATGGAATTCACAGAGAGAAGACAATTCCAAGAACACCACAAGAAAATGGTGTGTCAGAAAGGATGAACAAGACAATCATGGAGCGTGCAACACGCATGAGATTACATGCAGGATTTCCTATAAAATTTTTGGTAGATGTTGTAGATATTTTTGTTTATCTAATAAATGGAGGGCCTTAAAGTTCCTTGGATGGTGGCATTCCAAAGGAGGCATGGGTAGGAAAAAAAAGATAAACTAGTCTTTTTTAAATCCTTTTGTTTGTGAAACCTTTGTCCATATTAAAAAAAAAAATAGAGAAAATATTGAGGAAAAATCAAATAAATGTACCCTTATTGGATATGGTGTTAATGATTTTGGTTATCACATATATGATTATGAAAATCACAAAATCATTAGGAGCAGAGATGTAATACTCAATGAAAAGGCCTTTTATAAGGATTAGTTGCAGGAAAAGAGATAGGAAAAAGAAAACAAAGAATACATAGTTCTTGATGAGATCACAGAAAAAAGTAAATATGCCTAAAAATAATAATAATAAACAACCACAATAACAACAACCATGACAACAGCAACATGCACCTCAAACACCTGAAAGTGGTGTGAGAAGATCTACCAGGATAAGTAGACCCCCTGAATGATACTCTCCTTCATTATATTATTTATTTTTAACTAATTCTAGTGAACCTGAATGTTATGAAGAATCAATGCAGATAGAAACTAGGAAGAAGTGGGAGCTAGCCATGAAAGAAGAGATGGACTCCTTAATACATAACTAGACTTGGTACTTAGTTAGGTTTCCTGCAGGAAAAACAACATTGCAGAATAAATGGGTTTACAGGTTGAAGGAAGAAGATGGAGGAAAATAGAGGTACAAAGATAGACTTGTGGTGAAGGGGTTTTCACAGAAGAAAGGTATTGATTTTGATGAAATATTTTCTCCTATTGTTAAAATGACTTCAATCGGAACTATTTTAAGTCTTGTAGAAGCGGAAGATTTGCATCTTAAATAGTTAGATGTAAAGACCTTTCTCCATGGAGAATTGGAAGAAGAAATATATATGCAGCAACCACAAGGATATGAGGTCAAAGGGAAGGAAAAATTAGTGTGCAGATTGAAGAAGAGATTATATGGCTTAAAACAGGCTCTGAGGCAGTAGTATCTAAAATTTGACAGGTTTATGTCTGAACAAGGTTATACTAGATGTCACTCTGATCATTGTGTTTATCTCAAACAACAAAATGATGACAACTATATTATATTGTTATTGTATGTAGATGACATGCTTGTTGCAGGGTCTAACATGCAGGAAATACATGTGCTCAAAGGAAAATTGGAAAATCCATTTTCTATGAAGGATTTGGGAGCTACAAAATAAATTCTTGATATGAGAATAATTAGAGACACGAAAAATCGCAAATTAAAAATGTCTCAGAATGAGTATATATAAAAGTTTTTGAAAAGATTTAATATGAAAAATGAAAAACTAGTTATTACACCTTTGTCTATCCATTTCAAACTTAGTAAGGATATGTGCCCCAAGACCTAAGAATAAATTGATTATATATCTAAATTTCCTTATGCATCGAAATTTGGAAGATTAATGTATGCAATGGTCTACATGAGGCCTGATATTGCACATGCAATGGGAGTTGTAAGCAGGTACATGAAAAATTCGGGAAAAGAACATTGGATTGAATTGAAATGGGTTCTTGGATATTTGAGAGGTACCACAAATCAAACATTATGATTTGGTGGTTCAAACATTTCTCTACAGGACTATGTTGATGAAGATATGGCAAGTGATAGAGATAACAAGAGGAACACTACAGGGTATGTATTTACTATAGGTGGAACAACTATCAGATGAGTTTCAAAAATGAAAAGTGTTGTTGCACGTTCAAAAACAAAAGCAGAGTATGTTGTTGCTATAGAGGCTAGTAAAGAAATGATTTGGTTACAAAGGTTTATGGATGAATTGGGTAAGAAGTAGGAGATGGGAAGGTTATATAGTGACAACCAGAGTGCCATTCATCTTGCAAATAACTCAACATTTCATTCGACGACTAAACACATACATCTCAAGCACCATTTCATAGAACTAATCCTTATACAATACCTTATTGAAGGATTACAAGGAAATCAATAAGGTCTTTTTTTTGTCTTTTTTTTTTGGCTTGTGCATCAATTCTTTTTTTGGAAAGATCACACATATGGGAAGAAAGTTATCTTTGTTCATATTTCTAGTTAGAGAAGAGCAACATACCAAGTTATAGAGAGAAGCATTATTGTTTGGGTGGTAGGCCTATCACTTTGTGAGTTGTCTTGATCAAAGGTATTAGAAGTATTCCTTGAATTTCTATAAGAAGAGAAGTTTTTGGGTTTTTCCCCTGGGGAGGGGTTGTTCCCTGGCTTGGAGCCTATTTCTGGTGTTCTTTTTTTCACTGTGATCTTCTTTATTGGAATTTTTTTGATGATGAACAAAAAATAATAATGATGATGATGAACTAAAATTATATCACAAGAATTTTCAATATAACAAGAGAAAACATTATAAAAGAAACCCTAATTCTATATTTCCTAGTTTTTTCTCAACATCTATGGTCTTAGAATATTTTCAATGTAGAAACAAAAAATTGCTTAAAATCAAATGCAACACAAAACTAAATCACATGCATGGTATCCAGGCACTTGGTAGGATAAATTTGAGAAGTACTTCAATGATTTTTTTTCTTCGCGTATATGACATCTTTGAAATCCAAATATGAAAATGAAAGTACTTGCAGAAAAAAGAAAGGAGGAGAAGTTAGTTGAGATAAATGATTAATAAAATAGAAGAAAAATCATACTAGTGCCTTAAGCCCAATTAATAGAGTAAGAGTTTCTCCTACTTCCCTACATGAAAAATGTCAGTTTATGGTCTTTCACTCAAATAAAAACACAATTGTCAAAGAAAGACAAATACTACATGAATTTTTTCAATGGAAAAATTTGTTATTTATTATCAAACTTTATGTAACTCCCACTCGGCCAAGACATACAAGACAGATATCAAACAAATTTGGTTGTCTCACCTAAACCCTTACCATGTTGAGGTATTTGCTTTAGCTAATTATTCCACGTCAACATCTGAATTGAAACTAGTTGTCCCACACTTATTCATGAGACCAATGAGGCAAAATTGTATTAAATTTGACCAAATATTAAAATTGATTGAATGAATAAATAATAATTAAAAATACTTGCACACACAAATATGTGAATGAGCTCCTCTTGGTTTCGAGAATAAATTGTTGGAGTAGTCTAATCTTGGAGCAAACCTCCCTCCACTCAACAAAGGAGAAACGAAGTCAACATTGACTTTGTTGTTTCTCTGCTGGATTGAGGTCGTTTTGCTCCAAGATTATCCAAATCCTAATTTAGTCTCTACTGAACAAGGCCAACCACATGAAGGTTGAATCTCTCATGGCCCCTACACCCTCTTCCCCCACCCACATCACTCTCAATTCCCTAGTACCTAATATATCTCCTATATAGGAAAGATTTGAAAGAAATACATTGAAATACATAATAAAAAAAACAAATAACAAACATTCATCCATTCATTCATTCGTAAAACCACAAAATATTTCATCTCAAGAAAATTTATCATAAAAATATGTTTACATAATATGAAACAACGTCATGTACATAAAGATATATATACAAATTATTCATTAACATATAACATTCATTGATTCATTCATTAATCATAGACACTAAATAAATCGTCTCAAAAAAGATTAACATCAAAAATATGTTTTCATAATATGGTACGTGATGTTTCTAACGATATAAATATTACATTTATTTATTTTTATTTTTCTTTATGGAGATTCTAATATATAAAATATGAATACCTAAATGAGCTCCTCTTGGTTTCGAGAATAAATTTTTGGAATAGTTTAATATTGGTCGAGCACACCTCCCCAACTCGTTGAAGCAACCATGAAGTCAACATTGACTTTGTTGTTGCTATATTGGATTGAGGTTGTTTTTCTCCAAGATTATCCAAATCCTAATTTTTTCTCTACTGAACAGGGTCAACCAAGTGAAGGTGAAAGCTCTCATGCACGCCCCCCCCCCCCCCCCCCCCCCCTACATCACTCTCAATTCCCAAGTACCCAATCTATCTACTATATTGGAAATAGTTGAAAGAAAGACATTAAGATACAAGAAGAAAAACAAATAGAAAACATTCATTCATTCATAAATCTACAAAGTATTTCATCTCAAAATTTTTATCATAAAAAATATGTTTACATTATATGAAACAATGTCATGTACGTAAAGAGACATATAGCAATTATTCATTAACACATAACTTTGGTTCATCTATCCATTCATTCATTCATTTGTAAATCCAAAAAATATTTAATCTCAACAAATTTTATCATAAAAAATATGTTTACATAATATGAAACAACGTCATGTACATAAATATACATATAGAAATTATTCATTAGCATATAACTTTAATTCTCTCATTCATTCATAAATACATAAAATATTTAATCTCAATAAATTTTATCATAAAAAATATTGTTACATAATATGAAACAATGCCATGCACATAAAAAGACATATAAAAAGTATTCATCAACATATAATATTCATTCATTAATCATAGACACAAAATACTTAGGGGTTTAGGGGAATAGATAAGAGGGGTTTGTATAAAATATTTAGGGAAGAGTGTAGTTGATGACATTTTTAGATGCTTAAAATGAGAAATTTAATAGCAATGGAAAATTAATGATTGCGCATTTATCCTTCAAATAGAATAGGTCTCATCCAAATGACATGCACGAGCATTATTTTTGAAACTAGGCATCTAAATTGTTGCACCATTTAAAAAATCCAAAAAAAAACTACTAATCATGATTAAATATTGAAATTCACTTTCTAAACACAGTATTCAAATTGAATTTGAAAACACATTGTTAAAAGATCAAACCTATTCTAAAAACTACAGTCACTGTACTTGAATAGGACGAAGCGGTATTGCACATACATATAGAAGATCCAAAGTCTGAACAAAAATATAGAAGTCGAGACATATGTTTGATGCAAAGATCTTAACGATTAATATTGGATAAATATTGGCATATGTGTATGTGTGTGTTATGAGCATGAGACTTCTAATGTCGATCAAACTAAGAAAATAGAGAATATGGATAACCTACAAGATCCCATACCTATGATGGAAGGTTTGCAATATATTTTTAATATGGATTGAGGAAAATAAACTACCTTCATTAAACGTATACTAATTAACCTAGACTTAGT
The DNA here is from genome assembly GCA_034641835.2 of Pinus albicaulis. Taxonomy (NCBI): domain Eukaryota; kingdom Viridiplantae; phylum Streptophyta; class Pinopsida; order Pinales; family Pinaceae; genus Pinus; species Pinus albicaulis. The sequence goes on from CM076570.1 coordinate 673,524,335, forward strand.
GTACCACTTGAAGCTAGACAATTGTGCAAATAGTGGAAGGCTACAAGTCTTATAAATTGTCAAAATTTGAATAGAACCTCAGAGCAATATTATGACATTGAATGATTATTGGGATAAAGAATGAGACAAGTTGATACACCATCCCATGAAGCATCAAGATAAGTCTCAATATAGACTAGTTGACATTGTTGGAATGATTGTTATATTAATTTTTACCATATTTATTGTAAATAATCTATATATTGGTTGCATTTTCTAATCTATACTAGTTTAACAAAAATCTAAAATATATTAGTTTTCAATTCACAATAGTTTGTGATTATTATGACAATTTAAGTACACATGCTTTTAATGTCCATATTGATGGGATGTATGAATTTTCCTTTGCACATTTCCCATCTGTGATTATAACCTTGAACGGGCTAGCACTGGTCTGTCATCGCCATCTCAAAATGACCCGAAAAATGAAAATTTACCTTGTATGTCATTACCACTTCACATTGTCTCACATATAACCCCTTCTATATATTATATGCATTAATTTCTAGCAAACCATCCCCTCTACCTACCCTATGATTCGTTATGGGAACAAGTGAACAAAGTAGAATTTATAAGTAGGGGATATTGTCAACAAATATCCGTCAATTTTCCTTTATTCATTTTTTGTCACAATCAATCATAGGATAGGTAGAGGGGAATTCCTTCCATAAATTCATGCATATAATTTTTAAAAAGGGTCATCCATGATATAGTGTGAAGGGATGATGAAAAAGATGGAAATTTTTCATCTATCGGATCATTTTTAGATGATGATGACAAACCACTGCTATCCCATTCAAGGTTATTATAATCATTGACGGGAAATTTGGGGACGATAATTCATATGTCCCACCATGGACATTACACACATATGTACTTAAATTTTCATCATAATCACAATTTTTTGTGATACGACATTGAAGCAAGAGTATCTAGCACCTAAATTAGGAGTGTGGTAGTGTATGGTGGAGTGGGGTAAGTATAAAAATTAGTAGATGGTTGCCTTATCATGGGCACAAATTGCGTAAAGGCTTATTTTAACATGGGAATCTAATTATAGGCTCTTGGTGTTCGTAACAAAATTAAATGACTTATACCAAAAATTTATCAAATATATGGTATTCTACACCCTCCTTGTATCACAAAAAATATTTTTACATAATATGAAACAAAATTGTTTTAATTTTTTGCAACAGAAAAATCACAACTTTTTATTCAGATAGTCTAAAGTTACATGTGTGCATTCCATGATGCATTCAACCTCTTAGTAAAAAATATGGTACTCAAAAAAAGAGCTCCAAATAAACAATTTTAGTCATTTTTTATTAGTTTTATTTCTCTTTTTTAACATGTAATCAACTAGGATGTCTTAATCGTATCCCCCTTAAATTTTTGTGGTATATGGTGCAATATGTCTTGTTTTTGACCTAGTCATACGACTATGATGCTACAATTGGGGTCGAGCATCAACTGAAATATGAAATAAATTTTAAATTCATATTTATAGTTATTATTATTACAATTTTTTTATTAATAAAAAGATTAATATAGTGTTCTTTCCCTGCTTTGGTAGTGGAGGGAAGCAGAATACTTTTGGATGTGGCATATGTTCCTCCTCTTTCCTGGCCACATCCTATACATGCTTTGGCGTAGAAACAAGAAAGGTTATAATTAATACACCATTTGCATTTAAATATTTTTAATTGTATCCAATACTACAATATTTTTATAACACATGAAATTCCTGCAGTGCCGAGATGAACATCGGTCTCAAGATCAAGCACTCCACCATCAGTAGGCTCATGTTTGTATGTACATTGCTTACCTTCATTTTACAATGAAGCGCATTACTTTATGGCCAAAAATAATAAAGATAATATTGTACAAGTAATGATTTATAAATGATATTTGTTGTTTTTCTTTGCCTCAGTGTTATGTTTGATGTTGGAAGATTATGAAGACAAAAATTTTGTCCTCTGATCAACCATGACTTGATAGTCGTACTTGAAAGCAAGTTGTAGGCATTCCTCCATGGGAGTCTCTTTGAATTGTGTCCCCTGCAATTTTGCATTAGAAAATGAATTTTTCTTCTTATATGATATTAAATTAAAATTGTTAACAATTTATTATGTGGATGCAAATTATTTTTTTATGTACTTACAATTTTTGTGGCCAATTTCGAGTAGCCATGGGCCAAGATGATGTTGCCCATGTTTGGCTATTCTAGCATGTGTGGATTTGGAAGTATCTGAGAGCCTATATTTAAAATATTGAAAAACTTAATTAGATGTTTCAATGATGATAAAGCATCATAATTACATTATTAAATGTGCCTCATACCTTCCTGGTCTGGGTGGAGTCTTCCCTGCTTTTCAAAGTGCCTTATTGTGTGCATCTTCCACGAGGGCTCTCCAATCCATATCTGGAATTGATGGAGGAATTTCATGCAATTTGAACATTTCCAATTGAGATCTATATTGGTCTTTTAAATATATTCAATGTAGGCATGCTTTTGAGGTAAATCCAAATTTGTTGAAGGTACTGTCACTGAATGGCGAACCATCCTTTTAATAAGTTCCTCTTTTAACTTGGAACTTCTGGATTTCCAGTTTGTGTGAATGGGAGGCCAAAATATTTCCACATTTATGTCAGATAAATGCCTATAAATACATCATTTCCTACAAAATGATATTATCATTAGTTTAAAATAATCACAGAATATATGCTAATTTCATGTAGTTTGTACTTAATATTTAAAACACTTCTTAAATATCTAGAAGTTTCTCTATTTTCATAGGGAAATTTTCATCATCTACCAAAAACGTGATCAATACTGATCCCATGCTAGTAACAAGGGAAGATCCAGGAAATCTCATTTCAAATTGTGCAATTATATCATGCTCTGCATCCACAACATCTTGTGTAGATCCTATTGTATGTTGTTTAGGGGGTGCAAATATTGTTGAGGGTGGTTGACCAATTGTTCCCATCTCAATGACTGGTGACTCAATCATAGGTGGAGTGTCAATGTTGCTACCAGCGCTAGCCCAACCCATACTTGTAGCATGAGCATCGAAATCTGCCCAAAACTCCTGTAAAATAAAGAGTTTTTTTATAAGGGATGAGATAACTAAATCATAAACAAATAATTGGAATAAATAAATGAGTCTCTCACCCCATACTGACGAATTTGCTGCAACAAGGTTTGGATTTCTCCTATTATCTCATTTGTTTGAGGCTGAATCATAACTAAAGAATTAGGTTTCTAGGTTTCTTTGAATTTAAGCTTTTTTATTTCTTGCATTGGATCGTTAGACATAAAAATTGCATCAACAATAACCTCTTCCTCATGAGTATATGTGGATTTCTCTAAGGTTGGTGCCTTCCCCTTATCACCATGTTTTTAAAATAAGTGTAAATTTCAATTCATCCATAATTAATCATCATTATATTAATAAGAAAACATACTATTGACATATGTCTAAATTTATATAGAAACTTCACGTAGTAAATGACAATCATAACATACACTAGACATTGCTTACATGTTGGGTAAAATAGAATACATATTGCCCCCATAATAGCAATATTTTTATTTATTCTATTCAAATTGTAATCAATTAGGAACTCTTTTCCTGCAACTATTGATTTAATGGAACATACAAATACGTGGTTTCCTTCACGTCCCTTAAATTTTCAATTTGGTTGCCCCATTTGTGGTGACGGATCGTGTACTACTTAAAAACCCTACAATATTCCCCATTGCTTTTGGCCTTCCATAAATATACATAGTTTCAACTTTATTTTCATCATTTTATTTTAATTGTATATTATTTGTGGCCACTCCATATCTTTGCATAGTTTTGGTATATTAGATTAGTCATACCCAATCATTGTAGTTGTAATAGGGTTTGACAGAATCCATCAATTTAGTTAGTCCTCCATAACATATATTTATTCCATTCATGGAAAATAACCCCAAAACATGTAATGACGATGGGGAAATGTGGTAATCCTTTCATTGACATAAAATTCAATGTTTATTTTAATAATATATGTGGGTTTCCATTGTTCACTATATGTTTGAACCTCAAGGGAGCCTTGATGTCATCTATACTCTCATTATCATAAGAACATGACCCCACTTTAGTGAGAAAAATTTACATACATATATGGAAGTACATATTAAATCTGAGATTAAATGGTAGTGAGTATTATCGGTATGACTCCCAAACATTACCCTAAATGAGTATTGAGCTTAATGCTCAACAATCTGCATTAATGGACAATATGGTGGTCGATAATCCTCACATTTTTGAGAAATTATATGCAACTATGCCAAATTATTACTGAATATTTTGTTATTGCATTCATATTAAATCCTTTATTGGATTTTCTTTACATTGAAAATAATATCAATAGAATTTTCTGAATATGCCAAGTCAGATTCAAGCACGAGTACGTAAACCCGAACTGATCCCTTCCCTAGGTTAACCAAAATTATAAGTAGATTTCTCTGAATATGCCAACTCAAAGTCATGCATGAGTATTTTTCAACTAGAACTTGCCCCTTCCCCAGGTTAACAAGAATTAGGGCTTTTCTTTCATTCGCACCCAAACACTTATGCTTCCTGAGCTAACCAAGTGTACATTTATTTTTTTGTACTCCAATTTTTAACATAGATATATTTAAATTAAAAATTGAAATAAATATCTCATGTTTCGTATCACAAGTACGCCATGATTAAGGAATTCCAGATTCCTGAAACCAACTAAATCTACCAATGTCATTGAAATCTAGGTCACATCATGTGTGGAACTGATGAATGTTTAAAAAGTGATGTGAATCCATGGAAACCTCTTTTCAAAACACACCTAGCTACTCTGCCTGACATTCCTTCAGAACAAGATATTTTCATGGTAGGAGAATCTAATGAAAATGGAATACGCATTCCATATAGCTATATTTAGCAGGATTAAACATTGGAGAAGCGTAATGAAACAACACATGAACCTGAAAAGTAATCTTGAAAAAATTGATTACAAAATCATCAGGTTAGAGTTGCAAACCAACCCTCAATATATAATCATGACGCTATGGATAACCCTTGATGGAGTTTCAGAAGCTAGACTAGATGATTCATATCTTTGAGAGCCAAAGGCCAATGTAGCAGGGGATTAAACATAGACGTGGAATCTCATTGTAGGGGAGCTGTGGAAACGCAAACCGTCAAAGCTGTGGAAGGAAATCATTAGAACAAGGGGTTGTTCTAGACATATGGTATGTATATTTCATGAAAAGCAAGGAGGACCTCAGCAATCCTGTTCTCTCGTCTGGCTCTCAATCTTCTCTGAAATCCCACCCCATTAATTTCGATTGGGGGGATTTCTGGTCGGGTATTTGGAATAGATGTATTATTTCCATTACCTTTTCTCGACCATGTAAAAGTTTTGGCTTTCGTATTAGAGAAAGGTGGTGGACTATTCCGGGCTGTATCTGCTGTTGTTGCAGCTTTGCATGATGTTGGCCTCTCTCTGGTCTGGTTATCCCGACGGTTTTTTCCGGCGCATATAACCGTTTCCCCTTAGTTTTCTGGATAGAATTTGAATTTTCTGATGGCCTCTAGTTTTTGACGCTTGAATGTACTTCTCCTGGTATTTATTATCCAGGCTTTTATTGCTCTGATTGGCGTATCCTATTTGGATCACGTATGTTGGTGGTGATCTTAAGGGTGATATCCTTCCGCAGATAACAGGACGATCCTCCCACTCCACGAGGTTTATTTCCTGTTTTTCATTGAATTGAATTGAGACTGGCCTCCATTTGCTGATGGGCATCGTATGTCCTTTTATGGACCCTTTTATGGTTTTCCGATCTCGCCTTTATTAGTAAAGGACATGATCTATATAGGGGTGGCTCTTTGATTGAATTCAGTCTACTGACTCCTTTGGAGTTTGTCAGGGATTTTGGGATTATCCGCCCTCCCTAAATGCTGGCCTATCAAGAATATCTACTCTTTCATAGGGGCGGCTACTCTGACGAGTTGGCGCAGGCAGAATGCTTTCTTGATCCGGATGTTACCTGGCTGACTTAATGATCTTCTATTCTCGAGCGCTATATTGAGGAAGGTGGCACTTTGATCTGTCTTTGATCACCTCACATTTTGCTTAGTGGCAGCCTATTGATTCCCGATCTTCCTATCCTTTCTACTGCTGGACCCTTGATAGCATCTCCTATTTTCTCCTGACGGCCTACCTCGCTGTCCGGTACCGAGGCTGCGCTTTTTTGCTAACCGAGATCTTTCTATGACTATTTTATTTCGGGATTAGACATATGGAGCGTTGTATCTTTTGATGACTTATATCCTTCTTAATTATTCACCTACTTCCTTTCTTTGACGGCTATCTGCCTATCCAGGTGTACTGTTTCTATCAACGTGACAGCATTGCCATCTTTTCCTTTAATAATGGACATGGTTACATTTACTATGGATAGGAATTCTCTAGACAAGGCCTTTCATGATTCATGCGCGGGACATGAGAAGCAGAATTCTTGTGAATACCAGCTGGATGAACACATAATTAGAAGTGCACTTGATTTTAACAAATCTGATTCTTCCGACTCGCAGCTGGATAAGAACAGGAAGCAAAACAATAGACGAAAGAAAAACAAGAAGAATTACTACAGGCACAGAATGGAGATCAACGAGATTTACTTGGACGATGATGATATGCTCAGAAGGGTTGCAAGCTTACAGAGAAGGGCCGTTATTGGACGATGGATTTTTCCAGATAACACAGAAGTCGATACAAGTGCATGGATTAAACAACATTGGAGTCCCATTATTGGTTATGCGCCAAAGGTCAGTTTACTAATTAATGGGTGGTTTTCTTTCCATTTTATGGACCAGACAGATGTATACAAGATAATCAGCAGGATGTGGGTCAGGGGTAGGAGTTATATGCAATTGGTACCGTGGTACCTGGGTTTCAACCCGGTAATGGAAGCTCCACGCAGCCGGATTGTCTGGGTAAAACTCCCAGGACTACCACTGGAGTTCTGGACGCTGAAGGCCCTAAAACAAATTGGGGACTCAATTGGCACCACTAAGTACATTGACCCAAGCATTATTGGTGCTGCTGATAAGAGAATAGCCTGGCTGTTGGTGGAGATCGATTTTGTGGATGGTCTACATGGCGATGTCGACCTATTATGGGGGAACAGGCGACACAGGCAACGTATCGACTTCTGGGGGATCCCCTTCAGATGCTTGATCTGTTATAAAACTGGCCACTTAAGGAACAAATGTCCTCTCCGACTACGCTCTGGCAGGTCGATGGGTGCAACCGCGGGTGAAGATGGTAACAGACATGACCACGCTGTGACTGGCACTTCGGCTGGCAATATACCAGGTATTCCATATCCCTCTCATTCGGAGAATGATGCTTTTTTATCTGCAGATGAAAATTATGAATCACGTGACCCTACTTTGCTGGCCGACCCCCCTAATGTGGATGATAACACGTCTCCTGCAAACCCTGTTTTACCATCTGCTGAGCCCGCTCTTTCGCTCTCTCCACATGGTACATCTCACTTTCCACCTGTTATGGTATCCGCTACGGGGATCTCATCTCCTAGCTTCTCTCCCGGTCACCATGTCATATCGGAACCCCCACCTATTCAACCTTTTCTATCCTCGGCTGGTGGTCCATCTGCTCCACCCTTATCACCAGAGCTACGGCCTTCCATTTCTAATTCTTTCTCTGACCCTGACGAGGCTGTCACCCCTCCTGAATCCCCCAGGAACTCGGTTGGATGTGACATTGATTCTATTCTTCGCAACCCAAATTTTGATCTCGCTGCACTGTCTGTTTTCGAAAGACCTCCTTCGGACCTGGATGATAATGCTCCTCAGCCTTCAAATGCATGTGTATCCATAAGGAGAAAGACCAAGAACAATAAGAAACAGATTAAGGGGAAATACAAATCCATTGCTCTCTTTGATGAGGGAGAGGAAAATCTCTCTGATGTCCCAATTACGAAGGCAGTGGCAAACTGGGAGGGGTCACGGGCGCTTAGAGCAAGCAACCCGGAGATGGGTTTCCAATGAACCACATTTTATCTCTAAATATTCGAGGTATGGGTGATGGCCCCAAAACACATTGCCTACGAGATCTGATTATAGACAGTAAGTGTAGCATCTTTTTGGCACAGGAGACTCTCTGCTTACGGAAGAAGGCTCTTAAGATCTTCCTAAACTTCAGATTTGGATGGCATGCGGCGGCGACAGATTCTATTGGACACTCTGGTGGTTTAATTGCAATGTGGGATCCTGCCTGGTTCGCGTTCAGAGCATACAGTTTCTCGGGGGGTATTCTCCTCTCTGGTCACATGAGAGGTAGGATCGAACCTATTAATATCATCAATCTATACGCCCCATATGTGGGCAGGCAACTCTTCTGGGATAATCTGCGTTTCTCGGGCATCTTTAGACTGCCGAACCTGATTTTATTGGGAGATCTCAATTTTACTTTGCAGGCTGATGAAATATGGGGGGCTCGGGCCCGCCTAGATCCACTATCTAGTTTTTTAAATGCACTGTTTCTTGATTCTCATCTGATAGATGTCAGACCTAGCCCACTCTATCCCACATGGTCTAATAAAAGAAAAGGGGATGACTATATTGCAAAACGGCTGGACAGAGCTTTGATAATGGACAACTTGATTGACAAATGGGGGACTCCCAGGTCTATGATTGTGTTTTCTGAGATATCCGACCACATGGCCATAACCTTATCATGGAACGACTGGAGTTTTCCCAAAGGCTGTCCATACAAGTTTAACCGGGTGTGGCTGGATGATATGGACTATATCGATCTTGTGAAAGCGACATGGGCAGATGAGATTGACAGTGATATATCAACCCCTATTGATCGCTTTCATTCAAAGCTTCAAAGGTTGAAAGTGGCCTCAAAGAAGTGGGAGGTTCAGAAGAGGGTTGCCCTCAAGGCAGAACTTGAGGATATAAAACATCAGATGGAAGAGATTTATAAAGGTTTTACTAGTTCAGCACCAGAGGAAGCGTCATATACTGCACTTGAGCAATTGGGGACGAGGAAGAAACAGATCCTGGAGATAGAAGAAACAACTTGGAAACTAAAGAGTAGGATTAAATGGATGAAGGAGGGTGATTATAATACCAAGTTCTTTCATAAATATGCTACAGAAAGAAGTTGTCGGAACAGGAATGCTATATGGAGAATTAAGAAGGCTGATGGCACGTATGCTATTACAATAGAGGACATACAAGGAGAAGCCTTCACTCATTTCTCAGATTTTTATAAAAAGGAGCTGCATATCGATGGGGAAAATCAACAATGGTTTTTAGATGGTGTTCCGAGAATATTTGACCCGGCGGCGATTGAGATTCTGGAACAGGAAATAAAACAGAGTGAAGTGCATAAAGTACTGAAATCATTTGCTCGTGATAGGTGCCCGGGGCCGGATGGCTGGCCGGTGGAATTTTTCATTTACTTCTTCGACATACTAGGTGGAGAGCTAACGGAGGTGATTGAATTGATCAGGAAAAGGGGACATATGCCTGCAAACTTTAATTCCACCTTTATTGCCCTGATTCCCAAGGTGGCTGACCCACAATCTTTCAATGAATTCAGGCCTATTGCATTGTGCAATATTATGTATAAAATCACTTCGAAAATCATATCAAATCGCATCAGGGCCATATTATCTGATCACATCAGCTTGGAACAATATGGTTTCCTACAAGGTCGCTCTATTCACGATGCGATCGCTATTGCACAGGAAGTTCTACATTCGGCACATACAGGGAAAAAGGAAACTCTGATTATGAAAGTTGATTTACACAAGGCGTATGACTCGGTTGATTGGTCATACATCAGGCTTCTACTTCTCAGATGTGGCCTCCCAATCGGTGTCATTCGATGGATCATGTCATGTATATCAACTGTCAGATACGCTGTCCTGGTTAATGGAGTCCCCACTCGGTTTTTTGAAGCAGCTAGAGGACTCCGTCAGGGATGTGCTCTCTCCCCTCTTATTTTTATTCTGATTCTTGATGGTTTTAGCAAAAGATTACACTATGCAGAACAACAGGGTCACATCAAAGGTTTCTCTTTCTCGGAATCTATTGCCACTCATCATTCACTTTTTGTTGATGACATGTTGCTCTTTGGATATCTTAATAGGGCTCACTGGGTTTATATCCAAATGATATTATTGAAATTTGAGTCCGCCACCGGATTGGGTATGAACAAAGGAAAATCTTTCCTACTCTTTGACAAGGGTGAAAGACAGGAGATTTATTTTATTGCTGCTCTTTTGGGGGTTCAATGTCATCACATTTATGAAGGATTCACATATCTGGGGTGCTTTTTAAAACCCTGTGGATACAAATGCCGTGACTGGATGTGGCTGGTGGATCGTTTTAGAACACGGATCTTCAGATGGACTCACAAGTGGCTTTCTATGGGAGGCAGACTCATACTTATTCAGGTTGTTTTATCACAGCTCATGGTCTACTGGGGACACCTCTTTTACTTACCGGCCAAGATTGTAAAGCTTATAAACGGGATCATCTCCCAATTCCTGTGGGGAGGCACAAATTTGGCTAAGAAGCTTCATCTCTGTCAGCTGGACATCATTAGTAGACCTACGGATTTTGATGGTTGTGGGATTCTCAACACCAGGATCTTTAACATTGCTCTCTTACTCAAATCTTTCTGGCGGGCTCTTAATGGGGACAACATTTGGTGCGCTATCATCAGAAGTAAATACGTATCTGGGGATATTCTACATCAGTTTTTACACAGGGAACTCATTTCCCCAACAAATGTATCGGTCATCTGGCGAGGTTTTAAAAAGATCCTTCCCCATATATGTGATCGCGTTACATGGAGCTTCTGTGATGGAGGGAAGATACCTTTAAGTTTCAAATCGATATCTGGTCTTTCCTCCGGATGTACTCTCTCCCCTCACCTATTAACTTCTTTCTTGCAACGGGGATTTTTTCTGATATCACAGACCATTTCCGAGTGGTCTAATGATGTTTCGGTTTTTAAAAATGCTGGACAATTGGATTTGACGGGTGATGATGCTGCGGAATGGGAGGTCATCATTACATCGTTCAAAGCTGCGGGTTTCTGTAGATCGATGGGAGGTGATAAAATCATTTGGTATGGTCCGATGAAGAATGAATCCATCATGGTTAAAGATGCTTACAGGTTTCTGGTCTACACAGAGGCAAACGGATCCACTTCAAAGATTTTCTCCCCTTTTTGGAAGCGCAAAATCCCCACTAAGATCATACTATTAGGATGGTTAGTCTGGAGAGATAAGATAATGACGTGGGATACTCTATGCAGAAGGGGTATGATAGGACCAAATAGATGTCCTATATGCTGCACACAGGAGGAAAGCATACAACACCTATTCTTTTCCTGCCCGGTCATCTTACACATATGGAGGACTTTTCTTCCCCACTTATCCAATCCGAACTGGGCTCCTACGGATTTTATATCGACAGTTAGGGAATGGGATAAGCTTAATGGCAAGTACAAGTCACTCCCCTTCTATCTCATATGGGAAGTTTGGAATGGTAGAAACAATCTCATTTTCGAAAACAGGCCTTTTCTTCCTCACAATATTGTGTCCAACATTGAGACCTGGTTACTGGATTGGAATGATCCCCCTTTGTTATTGCCAGACAGATCTATCAGATATAGACCCCATGAAATAAAACTCCCGGCCATTTTCTTTGACGGGGCATCTAAGGATGGTATCATTGGATGTGGAGTTTGGGTTAAAATAACAAGAAACGAGAGGATACATGCATATTGGAACGGAGGTGCAGGTACCAACAATAAAGCAGAAATTATGGCACTCTGGGGCAGTTTCCTCATAGCTACTTTTTATCATTTAAAACATCCTAACATCTATGGGGATTCTAAGCTTGTAATTGATTGGATTCAAGGCAAATGTGATATTACTATTCCAAATATGAGGGGGTGGAAGCAGAGGACTCTGCACATGTGGCAGAAAATGGATAAACCCCCTATTACACACATCTACAGGGAAAATAATTCCAGGGCGGATAAATTATCCAAAAAAGGCATTTCTTCAGATTTTGGCCAGATGCATTTGCTACAGTTTGTTGATGGGGTGCAGCAAAGGTCAACTGTGATTCCAATTCCATGATGCTATTTTATTCTCCTTTCTACTCTGTTTTCTACTTTTTGCTTACTGTTATTTTCCATAGTATATCAGTGCGGATGTCATCCATATGCTCTCTACTTCACTTTTTGCACCGGTGGCCATTTGGATCGCTCAACGGCTTGCTGATTTATGTTCGATACTCTATCTACGATGGACCTTTTGGTTTTTGATATAGTTCGGTTTTCATATGAAGATTACTTTTCAGTCGAGGCGCTGCGCATGCTACATAGGGTCTCTCCATATGAATCGGCGCTGGAAGTATATGGAATGGGTTACTACACGTATTTTTGGGAGCTGATACTGCACGTTTTCTTCACCAGGCGAGCCGGCTTATACACACCTCATCATTCTGGAGTTTTTTTCCTCACATTTCAATATATATAGGCTGCTCTTTGCTATGTTTCTTCAAGCATGCTTTGGAAGAAGATGCTGCAGGTTTTCATCTTCAGGCGAGCTGGCTATTATACACATCATCATCCGGCGTTATTATCCTTATATTCCTATACATATGCTGGTTTTTGGCATACAGGGCTACCTGTATCGATCCTTTTCTATCTTTTATCATACTTCATGAACTTTCTTTCACTTCTGTTATTGCTGGTCTTCTTACATCCTTTTAATACATGCTTCGATGAATCTTTTATGTCATGTATATTAATGTATCAGGGATGCACTGGATATTGTGTATGGGATGGTTATTCCACCCGTAATGCTGTTTGCCTATTTACATCATTGGACTCTGATGTTGGAGTTTACATGACTGTATGTGGATAATTTCGAGCCTATCACCTGCTGTTGTCACAGCTGTGATGTAATCATGAACATGAACTGTTATATTTTCCTAATATATCAGCGTTTTTTTTCCTCTGAAAAAAAAAAAAAAAAAATCAGATAAGCGACATCGTTATAGTTTTATAGTTGATTTTAATGAAATATTTTTATGTGATAACAAAGTGAAATTGTGATCTAATGGTGTTATTCCATGCATGGGATGTGGTGTAGCTATTTTTCATTTTTTATTTTAAAAGGAAAAATACGAAATATATGTGTGTAAAAAAAAAGGTTGTATAAGGATTCATTTGGCTAAAGTATGATTAAAATCCTTCACAAAAATTTTATGTTATATATTTAGAGTATCTTAACATTTCAAGCCTATAAAGTGGAGCATTGTTATATGAATAAATTGAAAGGTGGGCCACTTCACATAGGCGTAGGATTAAAAAGTGCACATATTTCAAGTGCATCACCGTGATTTTGGATCAAGTTGTATCCATATCCAAACTCGATGGTATAAAGAAATCAAAGCTTATGTGGGGAGGAGCCCCTGAGAGCTTGTCTCCCGAAACAGTTGCTTGGGAGATCTACAGCTCAAATATTCCCCACTACCTCTCAAGGTAAAAATTCTTACCAGCGCGGAAGCCCCTGAGGGTGGAAAATGGTTTTTGTTGAAACCATTCGCGACGACAGGTGAGCATGTAGCAAGCAAGCTAGGTCACCCACCTCACGTCATCTTCCGCTTGCACGTCACCTTCCACCAAAATCCTTTTGTACTCTTTCATTTGTATCCTCGTCATTTTCATTCTCCCACTTTACCATTACAAAAAACTCTACTCTGCTCCATTCTATCCTTATCACTCCATGTGCACTTCACTCTTACTCTCGGCTAAGAATTCCAATGTCCTCCTCCAAATCATCTAGGTAATAACATCCTCCATCTCCTCTATTTTAATTAAAATGGAAACTACTAAAATGGCTAGGAAGTTGCTTTGTCTGCGTAAATACACACATTTCTCTAATGGATATAGAGAGGGACATTTTTGACCTCGTCTATTCATTAGACCTCATGCAAATCCGACATAACCTATTTGCTAGCCAAATTGAGTGAGAGAACCCCTTTCAAGTAGTTAAGTATGGTCTTGCTTCTACCATTGTTCCCCATACTTATCCATTCCTACAATTTATCATTTGGTCGACTTCATCTGTTTACCCCCAATGAAATTTCGTGATGAATTCTTTAGTGGAGAAAATTTTACAGGTCCCTGCACAATTAATTCGTCAAGCCCTATGTTTTCCATATTCTGATAGCTATACCACTTTCACAGATGATTCTTTTTAAGCCAATTATCAATCTCTTTATGAGGAGGATAAGAAGAAGTTATTATTTGAACTTAAACCCCCCACCCCCAACTCTGCTCTTTCTTCAACTATTACTTAGCTTCTCATAACCCTACTTTTGGAAACTGTTAAAACAATTATTTCAATTATTATGGGAATATTGGGGAAGGATGATACAAAGATCATCAATTTCCAATATTTGGGGTTTTACCATTTAATGATACAACTAGACATTGTATTAGACATTCCATCTTACTAGGATCACTCAATCAACCTTCAATTCCAAAATTTTAGCATCATTGGATGCTTCATATTTCCATCTTTGCTTGTCTATATTTTCCTATACACCTATGTTGATCAATTTATTGATGTGGGGTTGAATCTTTTTGATCCTAATAAGCAGAAGCAACATATAATTAATCGGGTAGATATTGTTAGAAGGAGAGAGAATAATGAAGGATTTTCGTACTATATATCTTATTTTATGTCAGTTGTATAAAAGATCATAAATGATTAGTCTGCTCCTAGAATCCTTATACAAGCTAATTCCTTGTTGCGGTTGAGTAAATATTTTAGAGTTGGTGATTGGTACACGTTGGAGGAATTTTTAGAAATAAGGTTATATGGTGTAGAAATTCCACCCTACAAGTTGGTTATATTTGCACCAATGAGAATTTTTTATTCGGAATTTATCAAGCAAAGCCTAAATGTGGACTAGCTCCGAAGGGTTTCCTGTTTAAATTTCCTAGAATAGCAATTCCTTTTATTGTGAACAATAGTCATGCTATAGAAGATGTTGAAAATATGATGCAAGAATTGGGTTTTGGACAAGGAGAAAAATGGAATTATGATCCTCATCAAGTAATTTCCAAAATAAGAAAGGAAATAACTTACACTCCATATACCTATGAAGCAAAACTAGATTTGGAAAAGTTGGAAAATATTTTTATGGAGGATTCACAACAGAAGATAGATGTAGAAACTCATCTTCCTAAGGAAAAATGCTTGAAAAGGAATGCCCCTGAATTTATGGATGTTGAAACTGAAGGCTCACAATCTAGTAAGAAAGATAAGGTTTAAGGAAGAGAAATTGAAGCTTCACAATTGATTAAAAATCACTCAAGAGAAGTAGGAGTCCAAGTACAATTGGGAGATACAGTATGTTCACCTTCATCCCCAATTCCTACTGAAAAGGAGGCTCCTTCCCTCAATTCTTTGGAGAAATATTTCCAGCAAATTGAGGAGAGAAATGTAAAGGGGAAATGTTACAACACAGATGGAGGCTCAATCAATCCCAAATTACCAAACCAGACTCCTATTATCCATGGACCTGGAAATGAATCAACTTAGAATACCTCGCACTCATCCAATTTCTCAAAAAATTTCATCATGCGTAGATTTCAAGACAATAAATTTGTTTTTGGATATTAAAGGCATTCCTCTGCCTAATAAGATCAATATACATAGGAAAAAAATTGAATTGATTTATAATGATCTTGGGAAGTCTTATTTTGTAGCTATTAAAGCAGAGGCACTCTTAGAAAAAGTGATATACCAGCTTAAATAGAAAGGGAAAATTCTAGAGCCCTGCATACCCAAAATGAAAAATTCAAGAATTCAATCATCAAACTAGGAGTAAATTATCAAGACATAGCAGTGATTCAAGCTTTGTTGCAAAGTACAAAGTTGAAAGTTCAAAATTTGAGGAAGAAATTAAAGATTTCTGCAGTTGAACATGTCCATACACCTAAATTGGCTCAGTTGGAGAAATAAAAGGAGTTTTTGACAAAACAAATGATGGGAACAAATCAAGAGTTAGTAGTCCTCAAGCAACAAAATGTAGAATGGTAGTAAAAAATAGATAAGCATGTATGTAATGTGGTAGTGTCAGTTGATTTAGAAGACCCCACAGAGAAATTAACCAGGGTTATGACCGAGTTAAAAATCTCAAAAGATGAACTAAAGAAGCTTCAAAGGAGCTTGTAGGATGTCAAAGGAAAATCGAGTATAAAAGAGAAACAACTCTATTTAACAAAGGTGAATCAAGAATCCCTCAAGATTCAAATAGTAAAGGAGGAAATTAATGAACTAAATGTCAAGCTCAAAGGTAACACGCCCTTAATTAAAGCAAGGAATATTATTTTGGATGATATAATTCAGAAGTTTGACATATTTCAGACCATATGAATGTTATTGTGGAAGAAAAAGACATAATAAAGGCCACCAAAGCAATTATTACTGAAAATTAAAATAAAGCACAAGAGAGCACCTAAATGGCTAAGAAAAGTATTGATTATTTAAATGTTAAATATTCACAGGAGCTCGGAGTTGTAGATATTATAGATAGAGCAGTTATGGAGATGGAAATTAAAAAAATGGTGCACATGAATATGTATAGTAAATAGGAAGAGAAAAGATTGATAGAGGTAAAGGAATCAGTGGCACTTTTTAATTCCCACTTTGATCAAAGGGTTAAAGCAGGCCTAGTCAATTTTTGGGACCAACAGGGCAATATTCTAGAATGGGAGTGGTATCAATCACTTCTAGTGGAAGCCAAAAGAAAGGTTGATTCATCACATGAAAAGACTACAACCTTGAAAGGTTCAAAAATAATGAACTATCTTCATAAATATTTTAAATTGTTTTCGCAAGTCAAGAATTTGTTTACAGGTAAGCCTAATTATGCTAAGATCACTAATTTGAAAATGGCTTACAATAGAATGGTCCAGTCTCCTGTCCTAGACTTTGCAATTTGGAAAAAAAATTCAAAACCTCATAGTTCCATTGAATATTTGAGTTATAGAACGTAGTTCTACATCAAAGGAAGGGGATACATCAAATTAAGGAGCTGCATCAAAGAAGAAATAGTCTCAAAAGTATAAATGACTTTCACTTTTCAGAAATTGAATTTTTTTTCATTTTTGTAATTTCGTAATATTTCCTTCATTTTTTTTAACGAACTTGATTAGTCTTGAATATTTAAGTAGTTAAAACAATTGAAAATTACCCATAATTGTATTCTTATCATTTTTCTTTAAAAAAAGATAGAGGAACCATTGTAGGGGTTCTGAATTTTGGCCTGGAGAGTGGATATTTTATTGTGTAATATGCTAAAAAATATCTTGGATAATTAATAAAAGTTTTCGAGTGATTCTGCATATGTGTTGGCTATAGTATGTGTTTCCTATCTCTGTAAGTTAATCATTGTATTCATTCATCCATTGAAATATGTGTTATGAAGCAACTGTTTTCTTTTTAGAAGCATACTTACTAATGTTGTGATAATATCAGAGGGCGCTTATAAAAATTACTTAAAGAAGCCTTAATAAAGCACTCCACATTTTCATCTCTTCATTTTCCTTCATCCCATAGTTTCTACTAATATTTGGTGTATCGGATCATTTAGTAACCTATATACTGAATCTTCATTCTCAATATTTCTCCCACTACATTACAACTCCAATTTTTTTTTTTGCAGTTACAGATACAAAGGCCATTCGGAGAGTTGGATTATTTTTTCCAAGAGTCAAATTCACATTACACTAAAAGGGTTATCTCTGGGAACTATTATTTAAGAAAACTCTAAAAGAAATATATTTATTTATATTGAATGTGTCTTAGGCACTGGCCTCCTTTCAGCTACATGTTCTCCCTAGGGTTACAACAGGATGAAATAGATACAAGGGATTCTCCCTCCCTATTTGTAGGCACTCAAAATGGATACCAATAATTGGTTGATAAAATTTTTGATATAGATACAAGTATTCTCATTGTTATATCTGAGTTGTGTACTAATGAAGGAAAAGGAGTGTCACACAAAAATACAATATTGTGCTAGGTTCACCATCCAAAATATGTGAGCCATAAGAAGAGCATGCTTATTTTTATTTGATGATATTTGGCATGAGCATATACTCCATGGTCATCTTGATGAATACCCTCGTGCTGAAAAAAATTGAAAGGGTATTTAATACTCCCACATCGTTATCTTTAGGCATTCAAACTTGGAAGATGCCTTCCATAAGAGGGAATTCAATTTCCCATATATAATAGATAGATTTTACCTCAATGGGAACCAAAATTAGTAAAAATGGCAGTGTAAGTGTGTCACCCAACAATGACCTGGAATGTGATGGTACTAAGGTGATATTGAGTTTCCATATTTGTAAAATAATGGTGGAAAACCCTCTATTCACAATGTCTCCAAATATAATGCAAACATTGATGTTTGTAGTCTAATTTATATATCTCATTCATATATGAGGATACATTCCAATACCAATCAACTAATCTCAATTATATATGAGTCCTCATCTATACTTGCCTTTGGCATCTCTTCTTGTCACTGTTAGGGATCTGTAATCAGCAAGATTGGCAAAGTCCGATCACAGAAACAACATCGTTTCAACCAACTTTGGGATTCTAGGATCTAGCCCTCCTGAATCCAGAGAGGGATCTCTCCAATAAGTGCAAAGATGGATTTGTCTTTGAAGTTTGGGGTAATAATATTAGGCTAGTTATGAAGGCCAAGGGTTTGTTTTTGTTTTTGGATGGTTGAGTATGAATGTTACTTGAGGGGAAAGTTCTAAGTGCAAAAAGTTTCAAAGGTAAGAAGTTGCAAGCAAATAGAACAGCTTTGGCTAAAAGATAGATATAACGCTGGTTTTTAGTCCATTGGGCTATGGAGTCATATCTGGGCTTTAATTGAGCAACAACATCAAGAGTGATCCAAGGGACAAGTCATCTATACCACAAGATTATTGAGATTAAAATGATGGAATGGAAACAATAAAGTGTTGGAGGGGTGGAAACTGATAATAATTTCACAAGGGATTTATAGTCAGTCCAAACAAGAAAAGCCTCTTAAGTAACTGTTTAAAACCAACCAAGGACAGGGCTAACCATAAAATTCTTGGGCAAGTTTGTATTAAAGAAGCTTAATTGACAAACAATCCAGTAATCCACATAATTACTTTCAGAAAGTATGAAAACACATAAGAGAAACAAAGTGTAACCTAAGATCAGATAAGGTACTTTTAAGCTAGTACCTTTGATCCAACACAAGGAAACCCGAATACGCTGCCAGAGAAAGAATCTAGAAAACGAGGAAACAGGGCAAACTATAACTTCTCTAGTCTAAATTTAATAAGCAAATGATGAAAATAGCTTTCAAGAACAATGTTTAAAGAAAACATTAGGATGAGGGAACGCCAACATTCCTAACTGCTTAAACTGTATTGAATCATTCTTAAATAAACGAATTTGATGAAAACATTGAGATAAATATTTTCAGTCAGAGAAGGTTACTGATATACAGTAGGTCCTAACTCTATGCGTGCTATTCTTTATAAGAGAAAAGTGAACAATATGCCATACATAGAAGGAAAAACAATAACAAAGAAATAGGCACTTCACCAGTGATATAGACCAGGATCCCAAGAAACAACTTGTTATTAATGTCAAACCAGTTACAGTCTTCAAGTCCAATGTTTCAGTTCAGCAATCGTCTTCACTATTCAGCCTAACTAATCTATCACAAGCAGAGCTCCAAGGGCCAATGAACACTATTTACAATCAGAAGTTTGAGCTCAAATGTATTTCAAATTTATGCAACCAACAGTTTCTCATCTTCTATAGAAGTATTTATAGAATAATGAGGAGGTGAGATATAAATAAAAGATCTCCCAAGACAATTAATACAGATTTAAGACTTCTCGGCCTTTGAGGGGCTCGATAGAGAAGTGTACAGGTGTTTCACTGTATTAATTGTTTTACAATTAAGATTAAAGCTCGGTGAGAGATTTTATTGACTTTTAGGCTCTGCGTAATGTTTGGAGTAACTTTGTAGATATTTCTGCATTTATTCCCTTGCAGAAGTAACTCCCTGGCTGTGTTGGAGGCGAATATCTTCATCTGATCAATAACTTCAGCCTCTGTGTTGAATGATTTGAGGCACAGGTGGCACTTATGGTAGTTGAGGAATCAATTTGCCTCAAATGAGGTGGTGGAGGCCTTTCTGTCATTTAAACACTTATGATCTCTTTTAATTGTGTTTTAATTCTGGGAATTAGGCTTTTGATAAGCATTGTTAGCCGTAATTCCAAAATCTGTCTTCAATCTTCATTCTACTACGCTCTGTCTTCAGAAACTGATACTCTTTTTAAATGTGATTTAATCACAGTGTCTTGTCGATGTGCAGGCCGTGCTGGGCTTTTAAAGGCATCAATGCCCATGAAGCATTGATAAAACAATGGAATGAAGCCCCATGAATGGTTCTCTTTGATAACTCAAAGGCACGGAAAACGTCTTTCTCAGCCCTCGGCTTTCCTTCATTATACAATGGAAAACCATTAAAACACCTGCAAAACACAAAAACAATTAAGAAATCCTGCATTCTTAGGTTTAACTGCTTCAGAAGGCGGGAGAGAGCGTGGTCGTTGGATGAAAGCATCCAACGGTGGAGATCTGCGTAGAAGAGGCAAAAGGAGAGCGGGGAGAAGAATAAGGCAGAGTGATTTTGGACCGTCCGATCTGGACACGTGGACGGTCCAGATCTAATCAGAGGATCGCAATCGGGGGTGGCAGGAAATTGATTGCGATTGAAATAAGCGATGCAACGAAGCGCAGGCCGTTGATCTAAGGAGTAGATCAACGGTGGAGAACGAATCCGGGGACTGGCCGATCGGAGGGGGAAAAAAAAGCATGCGATGTAAATTTGCGATGCGATTTAAATCGCCGATGCGACAGAGTGCTGGCCGTTTGATCGGGGTATGATCAACGGCGGGGATTAGTTTTAGAGTGGAGCGGCGGAAAACCTTTATAACATATAAAACCCAAATTTTTAACAAACAACAAAGGTTTTAGAGAATTGGGGAGGAGATATTTATAAAGAGGATAGGCGCCCGATTGTGGGGCCTGTAGTTATATGGAACGTGACGGGCCCAGGGCTTAAGTAAAACAAAGGCCAATCGCAATCGGGGTTGTGGGCCTGGTCTTTTTAATCTACCCATTCTGAAAACTTGCGATGCGATTTTAGCGCTTGGGACTTCAACACTTGGTCCCATGCATAAGTCATATGAAACAGTGGTGGGGCAGAATTATAATACATAAGACCCAATCGCATCGAAAATTTGGATGCGGGTCTTTTTGATCAACCCATTGAATTTTCTCCGATTGCGATTGCGTGATCGATCTTTCAATCTACCCATTAAAATATTTAACACGTGATTCTGGCTTTTTAGACCAAAGTTAGGATAAATGGTTTTTTGGGTTTTACAAAGGAAAAAATGGATCGGGAAGGATTATTTACAAGGTTTTAAGTACGGAAGGCGGGCCCACGGTATATACATATAAAGGCTAATCGCATCGGAAGTTTGATGCGGGTCTTTTTAATCTACCCATTTGATTTATCCGATTGCGATTGCGCGATCGGTCTTTCAATCAACCCATTTAAATATTTCAACACGTGACTTGGGTTTTTAAGTTAAAACTTTGGAAAAGTGGGTTTTTAAGACTTTACAAAGAAAAAGAACGATCAGGAATGAATTTATACAGGGTTTTAAGCGCCGGATGCAGGCTTATGGTTTATATGAAAAATAGTATAATCGGGGGTTTTATAATACAAAAAAGACTAATCACAATCAGAACTTTCAGTCTATGGCAAAAGACTTGCGCACTTGAATATTTGCGATGTGATTAGCGCCAATACGGGTTAGCACGTGGTTCCAGGCCCAAAGCATATGGTGGGGAAGTGGTTAGGACTTAGCCCAAGGGGGCTTAAGTCCATAGTAATAAAAATTTGTTTTTTATGAAAATTTTCAAAGTTTTAAGTGGATTTGGGGGTTTCGGTAAGGTTAAAGAGTGAGTCTTTAACTTTGAAGAAGTGATTTTCATGAAGGGAAGAAGAGGAATCATGAAAAAAAAACGAGTTTTTATGGATAAAAAGGGGAGAAAATGAAGGTTAGTTTTGAGTGGGAGAAGGGGGAAAAGGATGGTTTTTCAGCAGTTTCTTCTTATGAAATCAGCAGAATTTCTGAGTATAAAATGGGAACAGAAATGAATACTTTGGACAGAGGCATGAGGCCTTTCAAGAGTCTTCAAGAGCCAACAATTTTTAGTAATAAAATTTGTTCCTTGGAGGCTCAAAAATTCTTAGCCACCTTTGCTACAACAAATATGATAGGTGGCTAACAGTGGCTCCACTTGGGGATGATGCCTTCTTGAAGGCATCAAGAACTTTAGACTTGCATTCTCTGGGAGGCTGACCTGTGCCTGATC
The DNA here is from genome assembly GCA_034641835.2 of Pinus albicaulis. Classification (NCBI taxonomy): domain Eukaryota; kingdom Viridiplantae; phylum Streptophyta; class Pinopsida; order Pinales; family Pinaceae; genus Pinus; species Pinus albicaulis. The sequence goes on from CM076570.1 coordinate 673,547,019, forward strand.
CATTGGGTTGCCCTTCCTTTGCTGGGATGATCTTCTCTAAAAACATATTAGCAGCCATGAAAACAATGGACCTTCATCAACAAGCTTTCTACCTACCCAATCCTACTGATCTAATATTTTTTCTTCCTTAGAGTGCACTTGGATTGGCAAACTCTCTTTCAACATTTTATTCTTTTGAAAACAAGAAATATAATCTATTTCTACTCCTTATTTCTCCATGGACTCAGATTAAACAGTTGAGTCCATAAAATTCTCTACCTAATCTACTAATCTGTTAGGATTAAACAGTCTAACAGATTTTTATTCTCTAATTTCTACAACAGAAATTTTAAAAAGCATTCAAGTCAGGATTAAACAGTCTAACTTGATGTTGTTCTATGGCATAAAAACAAGCTGCACATAGACATTTATTTTGCAGAAATTTTAAAACAAAATGGAAGGCTTAAGATCTGAAAATTGCTTATCATGGCCTTCTCTTTTTACAGCTCTGTTTTGACTCTTGTTTGAGTTGTTTCTTCATTTTTCTCTAGTTCAGATTTTGAGCTAATTAGAACCAGATTTACTTCTTTTTGACTTAGAAAAGTAGAACAGATTTGAGTCATCTCTCTTTTGGAAACTTAGGTTCATATTTTGAACATGTTTGAACCTTTAATTTCTATCTTAAACTATCTACTGATAAGCCAAGATTGAACAGTTTGGCAAATCGAATTCACTACCCCATCAGCAGAAAATTTTAAAGCTAATTAGTCAAGTTTAGGTTGTTTGACTAACTAGAAGTGTGTTATTTAGGAGTGGCATTTAAGCTTGCACACTTTCAGATTTGTTTCTCTTTTTTGGTATGGGGCTATACCTTTTTGTTTTCACAATCTGCCCTATTTTCTTTCTTTTCTATTGTTTTTGTACTTTTTCTTTTATGAGACTGAATAAAGCAAATGGTATTTATAATGGGAGTGAAAGCTTTAAAATCGAACTCAGCAGTAGTAATGCTTAAGGACCCTGCCATTGACAGGACCCCCAAACAAATCTGTGCCATCTAACTCTTGTAGAAAGAAGGCATTTGGACCAATGGTGGACTGAATGATGTAAGGACCTTGCCACAAACTGTCAAATTTTCCATGTTTGCCCTTATCCTCTCTTCTGGAATCCCATTTGAGTACCTTATCTCCAGTGTTGAAAACACAAGCCTTTGTTCTTTTGTCAAACAACTTCTTTATGTTTTCTTGCACCTTCTGAGCCCTATTGTAAACCTCTTCCCTTGTCTGCTGGAGATGTATTGTCTGACTGATCCTCCTAATCATGTTGTCCTCTTCTGACTATATTTCTTGGATTAATTTTATTACTGGTACACCTAGGCTGGTAGGAAACACTGCATCTGCTCCATAAACAAGCTGGTAAGGGGACATTCCAATGGACCTTTTTGTGGTCAATCTATCTGCCCACAGAGCATGTACCAACTTGTTATGCCATGATTTTTTATTTTCTTCAAGCAGCTTCTTGATGATGGTCACCAAAATTTTATTTGATGATTCTGCTAGCCCATTACCTTGAGGGTAGTAAGCGGTGGAGCGACCAAGTGTAATCTGATACCTGTGACAAAAATCAATCATCTTTTTGGAACAAAAAGCAGCAGCATTATCAGTAATAATCTTCCTAGGGCATCCGAATCTAGACAATATATGGTCCTCAAGGAATTTTATAATGACATAATCTATGGCATTCCTAGAAGGGATGGCTTCAATCCATTTCGTGAAGTAGTTAGTGGCTGTGAGAATCCATTTGTGTTGGGATGACGAAACATGATGGATTTCCCCTATGAAATCTAGGCCCCACTGTTGAAAAGGAGCTTCAACAGTGATAGGTTGTAATGGTAAAGGAGGAAGTTTTCTTTTTCCTTCAAAAATTTGGCATTTGTGACAAGCAACTATCATTTTATGGACATCCTGGAAGAGGGTGGGCCAGTAATAGCCAGCTCTAAGGATTTTATTGGCTGTGGTTTTCCAGTAAAGATGACCTCCACACTCTCCTTCATGGAATTCATGTTTGATCTTTTCTGCATCAACTTCAGGCAAACATTTAAGCAATAAACCATCAGCATTTTTCCAATATAAACATTCATTTAAAATGAAATAGTTCCTAGCTTTCAACTTTAAAAACCTTGCCTTTGTTTTTGATAAATCAGGAGGAGCATTAATATTTGCAAGCACATACAAGATATCAGTGTACCAAGGTGAGTTTTGAAACTGCTCTTCGACAGTGGGATCAGGTAATTCTTCCTGTTCGTCCAAGGCATCTACCATGTTAATGTCAAGGGCTTGTAGATTAGATTCATCCATTAATTGAGCTAATCCCTGACCTTTAATAAGCTTGGTTGGTCTAATTTCCAAATCATACTCTAATATAGCAGCAATCCATTTGCCTCTCTTTCCATCTGGGTCTTGTGACAAGATGTCTTTTACCACTATATTAGGTACATAGGCAATGATGTGGAAATGTATAATATACACCCTGAAGTCCTTTAAGGCCTTTACCAAAGCATAGGCCTGTTTTTCCATTATGTTATATTTCAAGGGTGCATCCCTTAAAGCCTTGTTGAAAAAATAAATGGGCTGTTCCTGTCCCTCTGGGTTTTTCTGCAACAGGACTACTGCCACAGTATGTTTTGAGGCAAAGGAAAAAATAAGGAACTCTTTTGAAAAGTCTGGGCTGATTAGGACTGGTGCCTGGGTGAGTGCATGTTTTACCAATTCGAAGGATTTTTTGGTTTCTACAGTCCACTTTACTCCTACTTCTTTCTTGAGCATATTAGTCATGTTTCTAAGGAGCTCTGCTAAGTTGGGAATAAACCTCCTCAAGAAGTTAATCTTTCCAATAAAGGACTGCAATTCTTTTATGTTCCTTGGTTAGCTAATCTGTAGTATTCCCTCAACTCTATTTGGATCTATTTTAATCCTTTCTTCTGATATGATATGGCCAAGGAGCTTACCTTCCTGAAGGCCAAACACTGTCCTTTTTGGATTTAAAGATAACCCAAACCTTCTACACTTTTCAAGGACCTTTCTTAAATGTTTCAGGTGCTCTTTATCAGATTTGGAATAAACGATTATGTCATCAAGATAAATTACAATGAAGTGCCATATCTCCTCTGAAAATGCAATGTCCATGGCCCTTTGGAAAGTGGCCCCAGCATTCATTAATCCAAAAGGCATTTTCACATACATGAAAGTGCCCCAAGGAGTGGTGAAAGTTGTCTTGAGTTGGTCTTCTGGGAGTACTAAAACCTGTTTATACCCTGAAAAACCATCTAACAGAGAAATCCTCTTCGAACCGACTACCCTTTGTAGAATGTGTTCCATTTTGGGTAAAGGGTAATTGTCTTTTAGGGAGGCTCTGTTAAGGTTTCTGAAATCAATGCACAATCTGATTTCTCCTGTCTTTTTCCTCACGGCTACAAGGTTAGAAACCCAATCTGAAAACCTCACAGGCACAATGATTCCTGCCTCATAAATTTTCTTGATTTCCTTTTCCATTAGAGGCAATTGTATTGGATTAATTCGACGCAGTTTTTGCTGAAAGGGTTTTTTGTTTTCTTTCAAAGGGATCTTGTGCTGGATGATTTCTGTATCGTAGGCTTTCAAGTCTTCATAGCTCCAGGCAAACATATCGACAAACTCTTTAAACAGGTCAACGTATTTCCTTTTCATGTATGGTGGCAAGGACCTAGCTAATTTAATCATTTTAGGCTGATCCTCGGTGCCTATGTTGCATTCCTCGACCTCAGACTCTGTGTATTCTACGGTGGGCTTCTTTGCTACGTCGTTAAAATCAAAGAGGTCTTCTAATGGTGCTAGCCCGCTAGGTATGTTCTTATCCTTTGACGACAATATCTCAATGTCTTCGTTTTCTGTGTCCTTGTATTCTTCAGTATGAGTTTCAAGTTCTTTAGTTAACATGTTGATTTCTACGGGACCCGATTATTTTTCTTTTTTAGGGGACTTTTTGTTTAGGAAATTTTCATCGGATTTAGAATCCGAATCAGATAACTCAAATTCATTCCTGCCCAGCAGAAAATCTTCTATCTGTTTGTCACCCTCAAATACTTGCCAATATTTTTCATTATCTGGCACAGCTGGTCTAAACTTAATTTGAGTTGTACAGTCTTTGGTTTCAAATGGCGTTAAGCATGTTCTAGCCGCAAAAGCTAAATTATGGGCGGCAATATTTCTTTTTCTTGGAACAAAAATCAATTTGGACTCCTCAAAAGTTTCTAAAAGGTCCATGACATCGTTTCGGTAAGCTCTAAGTCTGGGATGATTTGCGTTATATTCCCCATTGACTTGCTTAATGACTAGTTCTGAATCCCCATACACATTAATTCTTGTGGCTCCTAACTTTTTTAATAGATGTAAGCCTAAGAGAAGGGATTCATCTTCTACTATGTTATTGGAACACTGAAAGTTTAATTTTCAGGAAATGCTTTCTGTGTGGTTGTTTTCAGTGTTGGTAATCTAGACACCTGCACCAGCACTGCTCTTAGTGCATGACCCATCAAAATACATACTCCACAGAGGACTATTTTCGGTTTCGTCTTGTTTATTGTCTTCTTCAACCAACGTGCTCAAGGGTTGTTGTGAAATCTCGACACGTAGTTGTATTTGTTTCACCTCCTTAGGTTTTTCATGGAGTTGAGCATGAGGGACAGTCTGTTGTTTGCCATCTTGGCTTTGTTCACTCTGGTCTGTTGTTTCAACGCGCTCTTCCAAAGTTTCTCTCTCGTTTTCTTCCATATCTAGAACTGCATTTATTTCTATATTAGGGGTCTCTAACTGTTTGGCTGAGTCGCTATCTTCTAGTTCTGGCTTATTCGAGGATTCATCACGGTAAAGGATAAACGAATCCAGGTCCGTATGGACAGAGTAAATGGGGGAATTTTCAGGGATTTCAGGGCTACTGACCATGAATTTCAAGTGTGCCTCTCTGTATAGCCTTCTGAGCTGGCTAAAGACAAGGATATTGGCATATGTCCCATCCATCTGCATTGTACCTTGCAGCTTGGCACCCCATGACCTTGATAACAACATGCCATACTTAGGAGGCACATCAGCCACCACAACATCCATAACCATGTACTTGGCTGAGATTTGAGTCAAACTTACACAAAGGTCTTTGATTAGGCCAAGGCATTTCACTCTGTTAGAGTCAAAAGAATATAAATCCTTGTAAGGTCTGGTTATTTCTAGCCCTAGCCTTTCCATTATCACCTTTGGCATAAGGTTGTGTGAGGCTCCAGAGTCATGCATAGCATTATGTAGGATTTTGTCATGGATATTAAGGCTGACGTAGAACGGAGGTACTATCCCTTCTTGAAATTTCCCTTCAATTTTAGGACCAAAAATGAGTTTTGGCTGGTCATCATTAAAATTGACTATGTCATTATTATCCTCAATATTTAAAGCCTTCAAAATTTGGGCTCTATATACATGATGGGAAGCTAACTCAGTCAAGGGAACAGAGATTTTGATCTTTGAAATTTCCTGCTCGAGGCTGAAAGGAATTTGGTTTTTTGAAAAACTTGCCTCAGCCTTACTAGCTGCTAGATTATCAGCAACATCAGCTCGCTGATTTATTCTATTTACATTTGATAGAATGGTTTTAATAGGAGTACTAGATGAAGTGTTAGTACTACTAAGGTCTGCATTATGTTTTTCACCTTTTTGAGTGCATTTCTATCTACCACTATCAGAAGTCACAGCTACTATTTTGTCCTTTTGTTTGACAACTTTAGGTTTGGTTGAAGTGTTGTTTTGTGAAGGTTTGTCAGAGGTTTTGGTGTTGGGAGTTTGTTGACTGGCTTTGCTTCTAAGGTCATATTCTTTTTGGGTTTCTATGAGGACATTTTCCATGTCGGGAAAATAACCTTCATCATCATCTCTGTTGTCATCATAAGGGGTATGAAAACCTTGTTCCCTATCAAAATGAATCTCAAAGTCATCATTATCTACTCCCAACATGTTGATATCATCTTCTTTTGTTATCTCATCTGTTTCCTCAACCTCACTTATATAGTTTTGATGAAAGGGAAGAGTGATTTGTTGATCATCTTCCCTAGGTCTATTTGGAGGTTGGTTCCTTCTAAAATTCTGATTCTGGTTCTGGTTTTTTTTTTGAGGAGAAGTTTGGTTTTGACTTGCTTGTGCTCTCTCAAGGATGCTCATTTTCTTCATCATCTCCTCCATCATTCTTTCCATCTTTGAGTTGGAAGTAGAAGGGGAATTTTCCTCTCTAAAGGACACTATATTTTCAATTTTCATTCTTGCTCTTTTCTCCATCAAGTTGACTTCCACAGAAAGAGCACCCTTTTGCATATCTTCAAGAGTTGCAAAATCTCTCTCTCTCAGCTGATAGGCCATCTCAGGGTCAAACCCTTTAGGAAACTTGTTTAAAGCTAAGCCTTGTGGAGGTTTTAGTTCTGGAGAAAGTGCATTATACACACTATTGAATCTAGTGCAATAAGCTTGCACACTTTCCCCAGTGTCTCTATGGAGATTCTTATAGTCAGAAAGGACTTGAAGAGGGTTTTTCTTTACTTCCCATTTGTTTAAGAATGTTTGATGGAAGGCTTGTAGATCACGGATACTATGGGGGGTTAAACCTTTGAACCATTTCCTCACTTCTCCCCCTAAGCTCTAAGAAAATAACCTAAGCTTGATAGAATCATCATCAATTTCATTTCTGTCAAAGTAGTCATTCATCTTATCCACATGTTGTGATGTAGTTGTAGCATTGCTAGCATCATATAATGGAATTTTTGACTGATAGTCCTGTGGAAGATTGACTAATGGTGCAGGAAGAACTAAGGGAGCATACCATGTTGCCATGATATGTGGTGGAGGTGGATGTACAAGAGGTGGATTAACAAAAGGGAAAGTGGGCTGAAGTGGAGTGATTTGAACAGTGGGTGTAGGGTGAGCAGAAGTGGATGGACCAGAAATAGACTGCTGAGTTGATCTTGGATGAGAGACACCTAAGTTGTGAAGAAAATGCAAATCAGGAGTTATTGTTTCTCTGCTACCAAGAGGTTCACTTGTTTCCAGGGATGATAGTGAATACTCAAAATCTAACTAACCTAAATCACCAAGAGACCTAGTTCTAAATGGATTTACTAAGTCAACTTGAGATTGTTGTAGAGCTGAAAGATTTTCAGGAGCTGAATTAGCTCTCAAAGGTGATCTGAAAACAGTTGAGGATTTAATATTAGGAGACTCCCTAAGGATGCTTTCAGGGTTTTTAACTCCTCAGGTGGATCAGGGTCAGAATGGGCTCTAGTGTGAATCTTTCTAGGAGCCACTATGTTGTGTTTTTAGACCCAAATAAACAAGAAAATTTCAACCAGATATGACAATCTTTAAAAGGTTAACTAATCTGTTTGCACACATTTTAATCCTGCAGTCCTCTAACTGAGTTTGAATGATATTATAATGATAAGGGTTCTTCCCAATGGAGTCTTAAGGTCTGTTAAGGATTGTGGAGTCTCCAAATGGAAGTTTTTAGCTCCTAAGGAGGTAAAAGGTTTTATGGTCCACCACCATGTTTATTGGATACCAATCTGAAATATTTTTAGGGTTTTCTGAGTTGTGTGGTTGTATGGAAAACTAAAGAGTCTATAAAAGCTGGCCAAGCAACTATGAACTCAAAAATGTCCCCAGCGGAGTCGCCAGTTTGTTAGCACCCTGTAATTAGCAAGATTCGAAAAAGTCCAACTGCAGAGAGAACATCAGACCACTTTGGGATTCAAGGATCCAGCCCTCCTGAATCGAGAGAGGGATCTCTCTATGAATTAGCTTAAAGATGTGATCTTTAAAACCTGAAATGTGATATTAGGCTAGTTATGAAGAGCTTGGGTTTTGTTTTGTTTGTTTTGGTTGGGCAAAGACGTGATGAAGGTGAAGGAAGTTTCAAAATGAAGGGTGAAGGTGTCTGCAGGTGAAGGAATGATTTGGCTGACAGAAAGGCAAAGATAGTTTTAACCCATTAGGCTATGGAGTTATAGGAGGGTTTTAATTGGATAGCAAGGTTCAAACATGATCCATGGGGCAAGTCACTTATGTCAAAGGATCTCTTAAGGCGATTTTATGGAATGAAACAGATAGGAAATGAAGAACAAACAAATGAAAAAACAGTGAAACGGCCTAAGATCAAGTAAGTTCTTTTAAACTATCTTGCTTCAGCATGTACTTAAAGAAAAACATAAGAGTATTTATGAGATCAGGTTAGTACCTCTAAACTAGCCTACATTGAAGTACCTTCAGTTAGAAAACATTAAAAAACAGTTTGAACAGCTTAAGATCAGGTAAGTGTCTTTAAACTACCCTGCTTTCAGCATATTCAAATAAGAAAAACATAAAATTATTCTGAGATCGGGTTAGTGCCTTCAAACCGGCCTGCATTGAAGTACTTTTAGTTAGAAAACATTAAAAAAAACAGTTGAAAAGCTTAAGATCAGGTAAGTGCCTTTAAACTACCCTGCTTTCAGCATATTCAAATAAGAAAACCATAGATCACAGTGACAAAGAGCAATTTAGATCAGGCAAGTGCCTTTAAACCGACCTGCATTGATGTAGTCTTCAAAGAGAACGTTCAAATGAAGAAAACATAGATAATAAAGCTTTCAATAAGAGTAGGGTACTGTTGAAAGTAAATCCTAGCTCTATGTTTGCTGCTCTTTATCAGAGAAAGTGAACAGAGTGAAAACATTAAGCAAAATAACAATTGACAGTGAGGAACACATCACCATTGACATAAATCAGGATCCCATAAATCAGCAGCTTGTATTTGATGTTCAAACCGATTCTGTCCAATGGCTTGGGATTGGTCTCTAGACATCTGAATGCATGTAATATTCTCTGAAGCTCTTGATGCTCAGTTTGCCACTTGAAGATACAGAAGTTGATATGAGAATTTTGAAGTTGTAGAGACCCACCGGGCTTGCTGATTGTAACTGGTTTGAAACATCAAATACAAGCTGTTGATTTATGTGATCCTGATTTATGTCAATGGTGATGTGTTCCTCACTGTCAATTGTTATTTTGCTTAAATATTTCACTGCATTCACTTTATACGATAAGCGAGAAAACATAGAGCTAGGATTTACTTTCAACAATACCCTACTCTTACTAAAAGCTTTATTATCTATGTTTTCTTCATTTGAACGTTCTCTTTGAAGAGTACATCAATGCAGGTCGGTTTAAAGACACTTGCCTAATCTGATTGCTCTTTGTCACTGTTATCTGTGGTTTTCTTATTTGAATATGCTGAAAGCAGGGTAGTTTAAAGGCACTTACCTGATCTTAAGCTTTTCAACTATTTTTTTTAATGTTTTCTAACTAAAAGTACTTCAATGCAGGCCGATTTGAAGGCACTAACCTGATCTCAGAATAATTTTATGTTTTTCTTATTTGAATATGCTGAAAGCAGGGTAGTTTAAAGGCACTTACCTGATCTTAAGTTGTTCAAACTGTTTTTTTAACGTTTTCTAACTAAAGGTACTTCAATGCAGGCTAGTTTAGAGGTACTAACCTGATCTCAGAAATACTCTTATGTTTTTCTTTAAGTACATGCTGAAGCAAGATAGTTTAAAAGAACTTACTTGATCTTAGGTTGTTTCATTGTTTTTTCATTTGTTTGTTCTTCATTTCCTATCTGTTTCATTCCATAAAATCACCGTAAGAGATCCTTTGACATAAGTGAATTGCCCCATGGATCATGTTTGAACCTTGTTGTCCAATTAAAACCCTCCTATAACTCCATAGCCCAATGGGTTAAAACTGTCTTTTCCTTTCTGTCAGCCAAATCATTCCTTCACCTGCAGACACCTTCACCCTTCATTTTGAAACTGCCTTCACCTTCATCATGTCTTTGCCCAACCAAAACAAACAAAACAAAACCCAAGCTCTTCATAACTAGCCTAATATCACATTTCAGGTTTTAAAGATCACATATTTAAGCTCATTCATAGAGAGATCCCTATCTGGATTCAGGAGGGCTAGATCCTTGAATCCCAAAGTGGTCTGATGTTCTCCCTGCAGTTGGACTTTTTCCAATCTTGCTAATTATAGGGTGCTAACAGTCACAACACAGGGGATGATAGAGCATGTTGGCGGTTTTCATTATGATGGTGTATGCCCATAATTTTTCCAAATAGAAATTGGAAATCCTAATTTTCTTTTCCAAAATGAGGATTATCCCTTGTATAGTATAAAAATTATGGTGGCAACCTATACAAGAACATAAGACCAAAAAATTAAGGAATATCCCCTATATATTATAATAACGATGGTGACAACCTATACAATAACAAAGACCAAAGGATGGGAATTTGTTGACAACCTCTCAAAGATCATAGGTTGTTTCCTTCCATCACAACAAATATTAGAAAAACATTCATTGTCCTTGTATAGGAACCCTCTTCAAGAATAAATATAGGAAGCATGTAGCTGTTAGTCTTGGAACCCTTCTAAATATGTCATTGAGGAGCATATATGTAAGTTTATTTTCATATTCAACCTAGCAATAGTGGAGACACTAGCCTACAATCATACATATTTTGGCATTACCTTGTTTTTCATGATGGGAAAACATAGTGTAAGAGGAGATTTTACTATGGATATGTTTACGTGGCCACATTGGTTATTAGATTTCACTTAGAAACAACACTTGGAGAATCTCCGTTAAGGTAGGAATATAATAAGTTCATTTAAATGATAATCTGGCTGGAATAATCTCTTTGAGCATTTGATTTTGTATTATGGAGCTGATGTGTACAATGAAATATTTTGGAATCCTCGTGCACTTTAGAGAATAGCACAAATCACCAAGTTGGAGGCCACTATTACCCATCCTTCAAGCAAGGGTATTTACACACAATTTTGATGATGTAAAGGGGGTCAGTTCAGTGACATTCTATCTTGAAGATATGACTTGGCACTCACTTGACACAAGTTAAGAGACGTGGAGGTGACTTAAAGGACACCATTTGAATACTAATGAGCCAAAATTGAGGGGTCAATCCCATCTAGTTTAACGTCAATGTGGATTTTTATGGGTTTATGACTTATTCTTGAGCTTGGGAAGTTACTCCCATGTTTCATGGAGGTTCCTTAACCCAATATATGAACTTAGGTATTCATTTGATACATTATTTGGAGGTATTGGAGCATTGTATTGAACAATTTATGGAGATGTTTTCATGGAGTTACCCTCTTTGGAGGTATTTATTTTGATAGAGTAATTTTTCGACCTTGGAAGCACATTTAACCACTTTGGAGGTATCTTTGGAGGATCAATTTGAAACTTGGAGATATTCACGGAGCATATACATATGTTGGAGAGTATTTGGAGCCTAGGTGGGCATAATTCACCCTTATTTAGAGGAGAGGGCCTCTCATTTACTTCCATCTTATTCATTGTACATGTGGCTTGACCAATTTTTTTTTAATATTTTTTACAATTATTTAGTTACTTTACCTAGGCTAGATCTAACGAATCACATGAAAAAATGAGTTTTCATTGTGAAAGGAAGTAATGCATAATCTATATGATGAGATGCACCTTTTCATTTGAACTTATGTTTAAGTACTTCAGAGCTCTCTCTTTTTGGAGCCCAATAAATATATCTTTCTTAGAGAATCCATGGTGTTAAGGGTTCTTTCTTTGTGGTGAATGTTTGAAGCTCGTCTTACTTGGTTTTATTTTGGTGCATAAATATTAATGGTATACTTTTAAAGTTATTTGCAAGCATTTCAAATTGATCCATTGAGGGATAGAAAATATCACATGGAAGGGAGAAGCTTAGGATTATCCTCATTCTTCCTTTGTTGTTTTGGTGTGTATTTGATGCCATGCTTTGATTTTACTTATGCTTCATTAGCTGAAGTATTAATTGAATTTATCAAGTCATAGTTGGTTTTAGAAGATGAAGAATTTCCTTCCATTGAATCCCCTTGTTGTACACCTTGAATTTATTATTGACCCTAATTGGGTAATGATTTATCATTCATTATTGTCTTCTATCGCGAAATTTCCCCCATGGATATGATAATGGTAAGCTCTGATTGATTTCTGAGAGACCCAAGGCTTTCCTCATGAACATCCCAAGATAGATGTATAGGAAATTCCAATATTCCATGGGTAAATTGATTCAGTCACATAGCATCTCTTTGCATTTATGGAATTCAACAACAATGATGAACTATTTGATGAAGATATTTTAATTCTTTTTTTTTGCAATAAGTCTAAAGGGAAATGCAAGGAATTGGCCCAGTAACCTTTATATTTTATTCAAGAATTTTTCACATGTTGGGACTGTGTTCCTAAAAAATTCCTTCCCATTATTCAAGATATAGGGAAATTTTTGGATGAACATAGGCTAATTGAACAGGGTCTAGGACCAACTCTTAAAGATGATGGAACCAATATTGAAGTAGTTTCCATCCTACATCTGAAGGGAGAAGCTCCTATATTCAATTTTGAAAAAGATGATGTTACTGCTACTATTTTCATCTCTTTGTTTAAAGATGAAAAAAGAAATGATAAATAAGAAACTGTAGAATTAAAAAAGAACCCTGACTTGATCATTTCCTACATAGGAAATCACCATGACATATTTATGGACAACCATGAATTATAATGTGAAATCAAGGAAGAGGCCTTCACATTACCTTAAAATACCATGAAACGGAAAGGTAAAAGTATACAAAGGGAAGTTTATTTGATGGCCAAGAAGAATAGAGTGTCTTGGTTAAATTTGAGGGTTTAGCTGGAATGAGACATTTTCCTTCAGTTTTATCTATCACCAGGATAGATTCAATGAAAGAAATATATATATATATATATATATATAAGTTCCTCACCTTCAATTCCAAATTTGATGAAGATAATGGTTTAGATTTTGAACTATCTGACAAGGAATAGGAATTTTCACGTAAAGAGAAATCAAGTTAAAAAATAACCTAATGTTTCCCTAAGGATTTCTCAACATGGTATCAGAGCTAGTTTCAGTGGAATATGCAATGAAAGGGTCACTATTGTTTAGAAGACTGAGGGTTTCAGGCCTATCCAAAAGGAAATATATATACATCATCCTTGAGATCCAGCTTGAAGAATATTTCTGGGCCACTTTACCTCTGAAATTAGGTGGTTGACCTAAGCTATAAGGCCAAAACGTTTGAAGGATTATTCGTGTCACCTTTTCAAGGATCCAAGAACTAAGTGAAAATCTCAGTCAAGACCGAATATCTTGAAAAAAAGGCCAAAGGTCTATGAATTTTCTAAGTGTCATGAAATAATTTGAAAAATAGTAAGTTTTTTGTGTAATATTATAAGGGTAACCAAATTACAATTTTAAGATATCTTTTGCGGAAGAGAAACAAACCCTAACATCTAGCAAGAAATTTACTTGAAAAGTAAACAAGACCGAACTATATAGCAGCATTTTAAGCCTACATGGAAGGTCATCATATATATATATATATATATTTATATATATATATATATATATATATATATATATAAGTCATCACCAAGGCTAATAGCAACCCCTCGCTCTGACAAATTGTGGTACATCGAAGAAAAATCAAATCTGCAGTCTTTGGGAAAGTAATAAAGCTACCTTTTTACTGATTTAAAGCCCTAAATTAAAGAAATTTTGAGGTATAAAATGGGCCTCCTAAGGAATATTATAACACAATATTGGAAATAATAAAATAATTTTAGATTACATCATCTAATTTTAAAAGGAAAAAATAAAAAACTACTTTTCTAACTCGTATTTTCAACTTATATCCCGACAATTTTACTCAATTTTTTAGCGGGAGCACTCGTTGGATGCATTAATTCCTCATCCAAAGCATACCAATTTTGCATACTTTTGATGGACAATATTACACGAAAAATAAGAAATACACGAAAAATGTGATTCCAGTCACATATTTTCATGTATTTACGAGTTTTTGTGTAGCAAGGTCCATCGAAAGTATGCAACATGGATATTACTTGGATGAGGAATTGAATTTTGTATCCAATGAGTGCTCCCACTCAAAATTTCAGTAAAACCGTAGGGAGATAAGATGAAAATACAAGTTGAAAAAGTAGTTTTTTATCTATTTTTATTTTTTAATCTTTTTACCTTTTTACTCCAAAAATGGTGAATCATCCCCCATGGTTGACATCATCATTTTGAATCTTATTGGTTCTTATAAAGTTGATTTTGATTGTACATTTTTGTTTTGAGGCTCATTTTTTACCTCAAACTTTTTCTATTGATCTTAAGGATCGAAATTGTATTGGAAGGCTACAAGTATGTGATGTTCATTTTTTCTAGTGTTCCTTATGACATGGTTAGGATGGACTTTCAGAGTTGGGGGAAGATAGGTCACAGGTGTAGTTTGGTGTCATTAGCGGGCCCAGGTGCTTTTAGAGGGGTTTTGAGGAATTTTTGTGAGGTTTGATGGCATTCGCTTGGTATATTCCATCATTCGCAGAATTTTCCTTTCGTTCTCGTGCATTCCGACAACTTTCAAAAAACAGAGTTATTATTGGACCTAACTTAATTAATTATGCTTAAGGTGACATTCAGAGAGGAATACTTAACAGAACACCTTGGTGTAATAGCTCATTGGAACTGGAACGAGAAGATATATAGGGTGGGATGGTTAGAAGTAATTTCAGTGACTTGCGGAGACACGGTGATCAATTTACCATTTTCCCACATTAAAAAGAATATTTTAATTGAAATAAAAGAGGGAAAAGTGCTCCATTATTAAAATAATAATAAAATAAGAGGTTCTAGAGGGGTCCATGAGATATATAAAAGAGGAGAAGGAGCCCACTGGAAGACATATTGGATTTAATATTTCTTCTTTTATGAGATGTTTAGAACTCGGTTCTCTACTTCAGCAGTAGCCCCAGATAAAAACCCTCTGGTGATTCGGGGAGATTATGCGAGTGCCAATCTCCCCTTGGTGAATTCATCCAAAATTCATAGGAGAGCTTAGTAATGCAATTCATGTCATTTTGGTGGAGGACCCGTGCAACATTGGAGCATATTATTTTGGAGTCCAACTTCTCATCTCAATTATTTTGGTTGTACATGCATGTAACCCCAGTTTATCTATTATAATAGAAGTTAAAATCATTTTTTTTTTGTCATGTTGTTGTGTTTCCAAACTTCATTGGTTATATTTTACATAGAAATCTTCTATTAATTGACTAACATTTTGTTTGAAGCATTTGTGAGTTGAAATTCTGAAAATTTGTCAAATTTTCCTATTTGGGATATTATAGTGGTATCAGAGCCTTGGTCTTGGCTCAGTTTGTGGGTTTTTCAAGTTTCCAATTGCAATGATTATTGTTAAAGGATTTTGTCAGAAAAATCGAAAACTTTGTTCATGTAGAAAAATGAGAATTTGTTAAAAAATAGCTCATTGATTGTGTGACAAAATTCCAATGAAATTGTCAAATGAATATTAATTCTGGAACAAATTCATTTGTCCAAAAAATTATGTTAACCATGAGTCGGTTCATAAGATCTAAAGTCAGATTATTTTATAATGAGTCTGAATCTATTCTAAAAAAGCCATGAGCAAATTTTCGTGGTGCAATAATTTGAAGTAGGGCCGTAAATATTATGAGGGTCAACTTTACATTTGGAGAAGCGGGTGATTATATGCATAAATTAATGTGCTTCTTATGGACCAAAGTTAGTGACGGAAATTTACATTAGTTTGGGATGAATACTAATTTTTGAAGGCCCGTGGGAATTCAAATGATTCTTTGTCGAGCATAATAAGAAATTCGTCAAGCAAGAACAAAATCGCATTTGTTTTCAGGAGACAGAGAGTCATCTCCAATAATATCGAATTGCAAAGACGAGAAAGGTCGGTTTTCTCATTGTCTTCAAGCACCACATTGGCTGTATTTTCTGGAGTATTTATGACTTAGGAAAGAGGGCGCTGGTTTCACTGATAAGAAGGGACGGCATAATTCACTGCTAGTTGTGTGAGTCTCATAATTGGATCTTTAATTTGGACTTGAAACAATTTTGCATGTTCATTGACTGAAATCGCTGCCTCATTTATATTGTTGGGTACATTTGAAATGTGGCTAGACCACTACCTGCATAGAGAGGAAACCATTCATCCTTTGTTGCTCACCTTATTTCTATAGCTGAAAGTGTGTGTTTCAAGGGAGATGAAGTTGTTGGATCGTCTATGTCTTCTGGGAGCTGAAACAGAGATTGGGTTCTAGAGGAATCCAAGCCTACGTACATATCCAAAACCACAATCTCTGCGGACGAATTACTCGAGGAGGCCGCCATTGTTATGATTGTTGAAGAAGTCCCATCAGAACATCGAATTACTAGACTATTGTGGGGTTGATTTGTTGGTTAAAATGTGCCGAAGGAGCTAGACTGCACTCTCTATTATTGAAGCTTCATAGGTTGAGCTTGTTGAAGAAAGGACGCGAGTTGAAGTGGGAATTGAGCCCAAGTCTCCTATTCAATTTTTTGGGTCGATTTTCTACACTATGAGGACGATGTTCCCTACTGTTTGGTTACTAGAGGTAGTACCTATGCGTGTAACACAGATTTATTGGTTCGTGTGCTTGTTGAAGGTCGTTTTGAGAAGAAGAGACCTTAGTTTCTTTGTTGGACGGTATTGAAGTTAATATCACCTGCGTAGAGGAGGAACTATGCATGGAGGGCCACGAGTTACTTGCTGCAAGATTAGTAACTAGATGGAGAGCAAAAATTTTCCTTTGTAGTTTTGTCTGTTGGACATGTTAGCATATATTTCAGGAGTTGAGGGACGAATTTCCATAAGGGACAAAACTCTATTAGCTCACTATGTTGCATAATAGTCTACAAAAAAGGAATATTGTAGCATATTATAACCTCTACGGATGTGAACCAGAATTGGAAGAAGCTAAAGACATTCAATTATCTCTTTTGATCAGAATACTTGTAACCAGGTTTTCTCTACTCTTGTTGTTCACCGTATAATTTCATTACAAAAGTTGTTCCTGGTCATATTTATTGCCACATAAATTTGTACCAGACTTATATGCAATTCTGGGACTAATCTGGGTATATTATAATCTTTTTACATTTAGAGACAAACATCAGAAACTCACTTTGCATGACAACCATTCAGAAGTTAGTAATCGTTAAGTCTTGCATACAGTCATCTTGGTAGGGGACTTATTTAATTGTAGAAGGAAGCCACTTGTCAACAGTAAAGGTCTTGACATACGTTTACTAGCCTTGTAAATTTGTTGATGGATGCCAAAACCACATTAATCCAAGTATGAATTTGAATGTAGTTCCTCCTTGGATTCCTAGGGTTTGAATCTATTGGTAGAGTTGGTTGTATGCCCATATTAATGCCTTGTATTGTTGCTAAGCAATGACATTTTTGATTGAGTGAGTATATTGTTTTAAAGGTCAGTTGAGGTGTTGTAGCAACCTTGTGTTGTCATGTTATTGTTGACTGATTGTAGCTGAGCTACCAGTACCAATATTTCCATATATGTTGTTGAACAATGGTGTTTTTAAAACGCCTCTTAAATCAACACAAAAATACATTATTTGACTACAATCTGGACCAAAAACCCAAACTGAACAACAAACCTTTATGAAAAGGGGTCTATGCCATCCTTCAGAAGGAACAACCAAGAAATGTGTAGGAGGGGCAAGAAATAGGACACAAAATCCTTGCACTTGGGACAGATTTAAAATGCATAAGGGTCACATGGAAAGCCCTTTTCAAACTAGATGAACTGGATGAACTCATTTATGGGATAGACCAGTTGGAGGGGAAGAAGTTGATGTGGGATTTGAAACCTACCATGCTAGCTTTAATACAGCCCATGTTTTTGGAGTAACCTTGTGAAGGGGTCACACTTCCAGTTGCCTCTTGTCTTAGTATCATCATCATGTTGACTGCCCCTATAGCTCCTTATAATGATGATGTTATGAGGAGAGTCTTCAATGTGATGGTAGAAACCTTGCGAGACTTGGATAACTTTGTGGGTCCTACATTTGGGAAGAATATTCAGGTTTTGGAAATTATGGCCATGACTAGGACTTATGAAATCATGTTTGATCTTGAGTGTGATGACTTGATTGTGAAAATTCCTAGATCTCACAATCTAAAGAATTCTACTGCAACAACTAAGTGTACTTATCCTATTAAGTAAATTACATTATATAATTAATTCAGATATGAATTATTGAAGCAACTACTAAGGCAGCCTACACTAAAAATGGGTTGGAAACAAGGAAACTAGACAATGAAATCATTCACACATATGACAGTTATTTTTGGACTAATGTCCCTGGAAAAACCCAATGCAGAAAAACCGTGCAGTAGATCTGAGGTTTTTATTATTATGCAATAGCAATGTGTGAATACATATCTGAATACCCTCAAGGTTTACTCAGTTACAGAGAGATACTGGTAGAATAATTTGTGAGAAATACCTCACTCAATCACTGAGTCTCCGGTTGATCTAGATGAAGGAAAAATTGCCCTAGACAGGCTCTACGCAGATCCTGCGCTAGAACATCCAGCCACTGTGTCACCCTCTTCTAGGCTCTATGTTAACCCTCCTCGAAGATTTTTTTGCTCTGTGGATGATGAGGAATAGCCCCCCAGTGCCACTTTCTGAATCCCGGCCTCTGAAACTAATCCACCAACAAATCCCGAAAACCCTTCCTTTCGCCTCTATCTTGCTTCTGCGAGAGCTTACGCAGTCACTGCGTCATCCCCTTTCCTTCTGCGTTGGCTAGGCTAGATCACCTCTGCCTCTCTCTGATAGATGCTCCACCATACTAAGAAAATATTTCTCTCCAGATGTTATCTCTGCCCCTCACTGCTCAGATCTCTAGCTCGAATTTCTCAGCAAACCATGCCCCAGAAATTTCGATCTTGGATTAGTTCAGTTTTTCTGTATATTTTCCAAATGACCCTCAAGCCTTCCTTTATAGTCTTCTGTTGACAAATCAACGGCCCAGATTAGATTTTTAAGATTAAAACATGACTTGATCTTCGTTCTCTAGAAGATTCACCCTTTGTTTTATAAATATGTAATATCTCCAAATGGGATATTTTACTAATTTTGTAGAAATCAGACTAACCCATCATTTTACAATAAAATTACTAAATTAATAAATGGAAGATTGCCATGTAAAATAAAACACATAAGCACTGCAATCTATCAACACATCGAATAGGAAGAATCTCAACATTTTCATTATAGATAATAATTTATTAAAAATTGGACAACTAGGTCCAAACTCCGGGTTGTGCTACTCAGATGACGATCCCAATATTTTTATTGGATTCCTCTTTCGAAGAGGTGTAAGATTGATCTAAAGATCATCTCGATCAGATGAGCAGAACATGTACTTTGAATTTATTCCACTTATTTGCTAGGTCGGCCTGGAATAAAATATAGACTTAAATGTCTTAAAGGACGTGTCACACACCCCCAAAGATTCCTATATATTGGAGAGACTTAGAGTTCATTTGACACACATTGTGTGGAGGAATTCTCTCTCTCTGGATAGCATTGGAGCTGCGTATATATGGACTGTTCTTTGTTTGGGTTGTTCTGGGGTTATGTGTGACACGCTTGGCTGTATGACCTGTTGGAGACTTTGCTGGTAGAAGCATCCTGCTGATCGCCGTAACGCCACCATTCATCATCTCTGTTTTGGCTTGTCTTCCATCAATCTATTAGTATGTTCTATCTCCTTCAATATTTCTGAAATGGCATAGGACATGTTCAGAAATTAACATGGTATCAGAGCTTAAGGGGAAGACAATGCCCAAATTTGTGTTAAAGGACTTGGTGAAGTAGAATTTCTCTTGTGCCTTAGACGCAGCTACCACAGCAAGAAGAAGGAGCTCCGTTTGGGTTTATTGACCGCCGTAATAAAGGTCGAGCTTGCAAACTATTAGGCTGAGCCCTTGAGGGCCAAACACTGCACTATTTGGGCACTATTTTTGGAGGACCGAAGGCTCTAGGCTGTTGTGTGCTAGGCCGCAGGCCATAGCACCACAGCAAGGCCTGCATGAGAGCTAAAATCAGAAGCCGCAAGCCTTGAGGCTTCACTAAAGGCTGCCACATTCCTCACACCTCATTTATCAGGCAGCAGGGCGACGTGTTAGCAAATGAGAGATTTGCGGAGAACCCATCCATATAAATATCCATACGAGTTGTGTCTTCTGCGGCAACAGAGTGTATGTTTTATTATCATGGCAATATTAATACTGATTGAAGGGAGGTTAGGGAGTCGTAACTATCTGTGGTAGGCCGCAGTCCTAACCTCACCAAAACAGACCAGCTTAGGCTGCCACTTGCCCAGAACAGAAGATGATGACGGAGGCCATCCTACCATGCCTTAGCTACAAACCTAAAGAGCAGCGGGTCTGTAGATGTTAAAATTCTTTTGGGTACGCTGGTAAAATGGCAGCATATGTTGTTGTAGAAGGGAGCCGCTGTCACATCAAGAAGGAAGTGTTTAGGGTCTGTTTGAGGGTGGAATAAAGAGGCTATCACAGGCTTGTATAAACTCCTGTTGGATGCCGCTGCAACCAAGGGAGGTCAGGGTTTAAAACTGCCCTAAATTTGCAGCATAAATAGGCAGCCTTCTGTTGAAGGAAAGTCACAGCTCCTTAGGGAGAAATCTGGACAGTTTTGGAGGATTCGGTTAAGCAAGAGACGGTTAGGCAAGAGCGGACTTAAAAGACATATCTGAAGCATTGAATCGGTCATCATTGCAGAAGATTGTTGCCGCTGTACTATGGTCATTGTTGAGAAAAACTCTGTATTGGAGATTAAGCATGAAGCCTGGGCTTAACTAACTTGAGAAACTTGGACTGTTGTCCCTCATGGAGAATGCCGCAGGCCCAAATTAAAGTGTTGATGAGGGTAGCATGTACGTTGATATCAGATGGGCCGCATGAACACTGATATCATGACAGCAGATGGACCGCAAGGAATGATATAACAACGTTTGGATTGTTATAAGACGTAGTTGCAGGGATGGAAGGCCGAGGTCCCTTGGAAGAAGAGTCGTAGCTACAGGGACTATTTTAAGGGTTGGCTAATAAGTAAATGAGCCCTCATATAAGGTTTTTTTAGCAGCATGAAGAGGCACCATGCCATCAAAGGGAAGCCACAGCAAAGGGGAGCAACCATCTAAGTTTGCTAGGCTGTTTTAAGCACTGTTAGGGAGCCGTTGTTCAAATCAACATGAACTTTTTAGAGTGTCTCTGCCCAGGATAACAGTCAAAGAAGACAGCCTTTTCCAGTTCAGGCCGCAGCAAATTTGATGGATGATTAAAGGCGATATATGCCTTAACCAATAGCTATTTAACGTCTGCCCCAAAGGTAAGCTTGTTTTAATGCATATTTTATGTTTTGCTTGGAACACAAGGGTAGCTGAAGCTACGATAGTCTCTGTAAGACTATTGGAAGACTGTTTTCTGGGCAAGAAAACCATCATGTCTAGGCCGCAGGCCTGTAGGTGGCATTTTGAGGGCCAAAATGAAATATAGGTGCCTCCTCACATTACAAGGCCACCGGGGATGCAAGGGAAAGAAGTTGCATCATTTGAGGTATGTTTTGGGCAAGAAGGTTGGGTCGTGTGACTAAATCTTTGCCCATGAACAAACCAGTGTACAGTTCTTTAAAGACTGTCTCATACCCAGAACATCAACCCATTCATAAGGCACCTAGCCTTGCCTAGGCTGCAGTTTCAGAAGGTTGTCCAATGACTAGTTAGTGGATGGTGCAGTCTGCAATTACAACAATGTACAATAGTCTCAGTAAAGCCTTTGAACAATATTGATTGATGTGCACTTATGAATGTGCTAGATCTGCATAACGGAAAGGTATCACATAAGGTATGGACTAACATGAAGAAGGGTAAATTTCAGTGTTTGGAACATCTGTATGATTGGTTCCTAGATCTGTGCAATTTAGGAGACAAATTGCAAAACTGAGATCTGAAGACTTGAAGCTTTAGATCAGTCAACTATTAACTATAAATCTGACATTGAGAAGCAGTGCTGGATGAGATGCCAGATGTAGTAGAAGAAGCTCTCAAGTGCAGAATTACGAAAGAAAGAATCATGTTTGGATTCCTAGTTCTGTGGGTCACAGTAAAGAGGGCTGGTTGAGGAAGCTACAACAGACCTCCTTAGAATAACAGGACTTCTAACACAAGCTGAGGCTTGTTGATATATTCTCCTTGTTGAACAAAGACATAGATAGACACCTATGTAGCAGTTGCCAGTAAGCATGTGACAGTAGTAGTTTCACATTGGAGCGTAATGGTAAAATGTGTTTTTGCAGCTTTCAGACACATTGTTGGAATCTTTAGCAAAAGACTATAGTCTTGGATGGTTTTGACTATAAAAATCCTTTTCAAGCTAGTGTCTGGGATACCCTCATTTAAAATAGATGTCTTATCTCGAGAGAGAAGCTGGCATTAAGAGGGAGAATACAACTGTATATGCTCCTATGCAGATACCATTGCTGAACAAAAGAAGATCCTCATGGCTCAGAGACATATGGCTTCCAAGGGGGAAATTCTGGAGGAAAACCAAGAAGCCATATAAATACCATGGGTATCTAGCTGCCATGAGTACAATATGAGCTTAGATCATTTGAAGAAGTTGTAAAGTATCTAAATCTACAAGGATACAAGGGTGATGTATGGGATATGGTTTCTAGACCATAGATCAAAGTTGTTGTCACCTCGATACAAAATCAAGCATGGATCTGATGGAAGTGCTAAAAAGTTCGAGGCAAGATTTGTTGCCCATGAGGAAGGCATAGACTATGATGACACACTTGCACCTGTGGCCCGATATACCACCATTCGATCAATCATAGCCCTTGCTGCTACGCAAGGATGGAGTCTTCATCAGATGGATGTAAAGACCACATTTCTGCATGATGCGATAAAGGAAGAGGTGTATGTTGAGCAACCTCTGGGATTCTAAGTCCAGGTTAGGGACACCCATGTCTGCAGGTTGAAGAAAGCCCTCTATGGGCTGAAGCAAGCACCCAAAGCTTAGTACGAGAAGATAGATAGCTACCTAATGAAGCTGGGCTTCACTCGTAGTAATGCTGATCCGAACTCTTACTTCAAGGTTGATAGAGAGAAGCATCTCACTCTGGTGTTGTATGAGGACGACCTCTTCCTGACAAGTGCTGACCCTCTCATTCATCAGTGCAAGAGGGAGCTCGCTGCTGAGAACGAGATGAAGGACCTAGGACCGATACACTACTTCCTAGGCCTGGAGGACTGGCAAAGACCTGGCGAGATTTTCCTTTCTCAAGGAAAATACATTGTGAAGCTTCTGGAAAGATTTAGCATGATGGACTGCAAGTCCGTGTTGACACCGATGGAGCTCAACTTCAAGAAGTTGAGTGGCAGCGCTGTTGGGCCCGTGTTTGCAAATCCTACTGAGTATCGTTAACTTGTAGGGGCTCTGGTGTTCTTAGTAAACACCCGTCCGAACGTATGTTGTGCAATGAAAAATTTGAGTCAACACATGGTTGATCACAACATTCATTGGGTTGGTGCCAAGAAACTCTTGAGATATCTCTGAGGCACGTTAGACCATGGGCTGAGATACACTGCCGAGTGTATGACACTCCATAGATATACTGATGCTAATTGGGCTGGCAGTGTGGTGGATCGTAAAAGCACATCTGGATGCTACTTCACAAGTAGATCTACTTCGGGCAGGAAACGAAAGTCGGTGGCCTTGAGCACCGCTGAGGTCGAATACATTGCAGCATGTATGACCCATTGTGAAGTCACTTAGTAGCGAAAGCTCTTCAGTGAGCTGCTCGAGCATGTGCTAGATGCCACCGTTATCTTTTGTGATAACCAAATGGGGATTCATTTGTCGTAGAATCCTGGGTTCCGCGATTGATCCAAGCATGTTGATGGCTGGTACCACTTTATCTGGGATATGGTACAGCAAGGCGCCGTAAGGCTTGATCATATAGGAACTGATGAGCAGGTCACAGATATTCTCACAATGCCCTTGGGGAAGGTCATGTTCCTAACCTTCCGTGAGAAACTTGGAATCATGGAACGACCCTATTATGAGGGTCCTGTTGGACGATGAGCTCTGGGAGCTCCAAGGGGGATTTTGGGGATAGCTTTGGTGTTATAAGCAACCACAGGGCTAGGCTTGCCGAACCTAGTTGGTGTGCTTCTACCCCATCGTGATGATACTGAGATGGTTTACCTCTCTCTAATCTGTGTCCCATATGCATCCTACCCATGGAGTTTCGGACTCATGGGAAGTACCTCTCATTTGGCCAATGAGGTGGGAAAAGCTAAATACTAGTAGCAAAGACTGATGGACGCATCATAGATTGTCGTACTCTCTATCTAGGATGGCACGTGTCCAACCACTTGATCTGGGATGAAGTCTAGTGAGGTTTTGGACCTCCAACTGACTTCGGGTTGGTATGAGACTCTTTGTGAGTCCTATAGAGGTTTCAGACCTCTGGGCTGAATCTGTTAGCCAGGTATGATGTCTTTGTGACTGACCCACTTCTGTTCTGAAATAAAGAGGCCAGCAAAGCAAGTTACGGTAGGATGACGCACGATGTTTGGATTGCACTTGTGGACAGAGTTCTCCCTAGTTGAGAGGCAGTGTTAAAAATTGGACAACTAGGTCCAAACTCCAGGCTGTGCTGCTCAGATGACGATCCCAATATTTTTATTGGATTCCTCTTTCGGAGAGGTGTAAGATTGATCTCAAGATCATCTCGATCGGATGAGCAGAACATGTACTTTGAATTTATTCCACTTATGTGCTAGGTCAGCCTGGAAAAAAATATAGACTTAAATGTCTTAAAGGACGTGTCACACACCCCCAAAGATTCCTATATATTGGAGAGACTTAGAGTTCATGTGTGAAGGAATTCTCTCTCTGGATAGCATTGGAGATGCATATATATGGACTGTTCTTTGTTTAGTTTTTCTGGGGTTATGTGTGACACACTTGGCTATATGACCTGTTGGAGACTTTCCTGGTAGAAGCATCCTGCTGATCGCCATAACGCCACCATTCATCATCTCTATTTTGGCTTGTCTTCCATCGATCTATTAGTATGTTCTATCTCCTTCAGTATTTCTGAAATGGCATGGGACATGTTCAAAATTTAACATAATTGGAGTTACAAATACATCTGACCCAAAAAGAGCTGAGATGGAGAACTGGCCATCAATATGAACTATTTCACTGTGCTGGCCTCCAAAACTGATCTGCTACACTCTCCCTTCGATAACAGCTACCACTGAATCCATTGAAGCACCCATTGAAGATCTGAATGATCCTCACTCGAATATCTCTGAAGCTCTGCGAAACTTCTGAATGAAGTCTCCTCAAAGAGAGTTGGGTTTCAATCCA
The DNA here is from genome assembly GCA_034641835.2 of Pinus albicaulis. Lineage (NCBI taxonomy): Eukaryota > Viridiplantae > Streptophyta > Pinopsida > Pinales > Pinaceae > Pinus > Pinus albicaulis. The sequence goes on from CM076570.1 coordinate 673,572,524, forward strand.
ACACTCACCAATCACCTAAGGGTTTCCGTCCTGCGGCTACCAATGAAATAGAGAACCACGTCTCAAATCTCTCACATAATAAAATGATATAATCCACATATATCTCTCAATGGCCTCCTCCCTTTCTTTTATAGATATTTTGGAGCCTTCTAGAGCCTTATTTTATTATTATTTTAGTCATGGAGCACTTTTCCCTCTTATTAAAATATTCCTTTTAATGCAGAAAAGAGTAAACCAGCTACCACGTATCCTCTGATCACTGAAACTCATGACCGGTCTGCTCCTAACTTTGGAAGTCCATCCTAGCCCTGTCATAGGTGACACCAAAAAAGGGAATATTATAGACCTTCCACCCCAAGATTGCTTTCCCTCAAGAAATCAAAATATGTGGGCCACCCTGTTGGCCCGATGCAACTAAGACCCAAAGTGGATCCCATACAAACCCATGGGTGCTGATATGCACCTGTGTCAAGCCACTCGGAATAGACCCCTCTGTAATATCCCTTCTCAGGGATATTCCTCAAACACAAGAAAACTCCAACCAGAGATGGACTGGGAGGGAATTTACCATATATTTCACCTATGAGAAGAGGGTGAGATCTGGAAGCTACCTGGCCCTTTCCAGACTCTGTCTAAGAGTACGGGGAAAACACACCAAGTGGTATAATAACTAAAATGCTCGAAGAGGAAAATAACAATAGTTCAAGCATACAATAGCCTATATAAAACATGTAACGGATACTCAAGAAATGCAGAGAGAATGCTGAGCCATTTTATTATACTGAGAATAGAAATGAGTACAATAGGTGATCAGAGTGATGGAACCTAGTCTTGCACCAGGCAAGTGAAGAAAAGCTCTCAGAATGACCAAGAAATGGCTGCTCTCTGATCTACGTCCAAGCTGCCAGAGAACTGTCGTGTTGCTACTACTGCTGGAATCAAGATGATTCTTTGGGGAAGGCCCCTACTCGGAAAATGCTAGAACTTTGGAATCCACCTCTACTCACCAAACCCAGAAAGGCCCAGAAAGCATTTCTGAAATGACCGACCCTTGAAAATCACCCCCTTGAGGATCTACGCTATCCTCCAAGGATCTGCGCTGAGGATAAATGGAAACCACCAAAATACGGCCACAAAATCTACCAAAATCCTCCAACAGGAAAGGGCTGGCCCCTTGCTCAACCTCCAAGCTCAAAACCTCCGAAAGAAACCCGCTCCGGAGCTCCCCAAAAATCCACTGCGTCCTCCCTCTCAGGACTGCGCAGTCTATGAATGCACTACTCCTCTACGAAAGCCAAACACCAATCCTCTTGCAAAATACTGATGGGACAACCTCACCCGAGAAGGCACTCGAATTCCCCCGGGGCTGAGGGTGAGATCTCCAAACGGAGACACTCGATGCACTAAACAGTGTTGTAGACTAGCAAAACAACCAGCGTGCTCAAGAAGTCGAAATGACCAGCTCAATATCATAAACATCCAATGACCAAAATGAGGAGGCTCTCCTCTCTATATAGCGTTCGGCTCTCTCAAACCCTAAGGACCACCTCCTCCAACGTAGCCTCCCTTTGCCATGCTCTGAACTTGACATGCACAGTCCCTCCATGTGGTCTACGTGGGCCCCCTCTCTACGTGGTCTCTTGGCCCCCTTGGCTCACTTAAGTTACAACATTGTGTCTACTAGGGAGTGCACTTTATTTTTAGAGTGATTTATGTCCCCCTCTACTCACTTTTATTTATAATCTAACTACATAAGGCAAAATTGACCAAAATCGAATATTTCAATTAGCCATTGCTAATTGGGAATATTACAGTCTCCCCTGGAAAAATGTTGCTTGACCCCAAGCAACTGTAGTGATGGATGCTGCAATATCTTCTCACTCTCCCAAGTGGCATCCTCATCCGGCAAATTCTTCCACCTCACCAAGAACTCCCGGATCGTCTTGTGCTGCAGCTGCCTCTCCCTGGTATCAATAATGGCCTCGGGCTGTAACACCAAATGCCCCTCATCATCTATAGGTGGTAGTTCCTCTGTCATTGTCATCTGCCTGCCCCAATGCCTTCTTCAGGCATGATACATGGAAAATGTTATGAATCTTGCTGCCTTGGGGCAACTCCAACTCATAAGCAACCTGTCCAACCCTGCGTATCACCTTGTATGGCCCATAAAAACAGGGCTTGAGCTTCTCAGCTCCCTTCTGCTTCAGTGACGACTGTCGGTATGGCTGCAAATGTAGGTAGACCAAGTCTCCTACCTCAAACTGTCTCTCCATCTGACCCCTGTCGGCATACAGCTTCTACTGGTTCTGCGTTGTAGCTATGTTATCCTTGAGAGCTCGGAGAATGTCCTGACTCTCTTGGATCCAATCTTTGGTTCTCGGAGCCTTGCTAGCACCAAAAATCACATCAGCAAAAGATAAAGAATGGTATCCATACAAAGCATAGAACGGAGACATACCGATGGACATGTGATGTGTGTTGTTGTAGCAGTACTCCCCTAGATGCAGCCGCTTCAGCCACGCTCTCTGCTGCCCACTAACATAGTTACGCAAGTAGCCCTCCAGCCACTTTTTAACTATCTCTGTCTGCCCATCTGTCTGTGGGTGGTAGCTGGTGCTCGGTGTCAACTCTATCTCCACCAGCCGGAAAAGCTCCTGACAGAATCCGCCCATAAAGCAGTTGTCCCTGTCACTGATGATGGTCTTGGGAAGACCATGTAACCTAAAGATCTCTCTGAAGAACAGCTCCACCACCTATGCTGCTGAATAGTGTGTGGATATGGTGAAAAAGTGTGCGTACTTCGCCAGCCGATCAACGACGACGTATATATAGTCCTTGCCCTGCACCATGGGCAACCCTGTGATGAAATCCATCGAAATGCTCTCCCACTTCCCCTCCGGAATGGGGAGAGGCTGCAACAAATCTGTGGGATGGTTCATCTCTCCCTTGTTTCTCTGGCAAACCTCGCACTCCCTGATATGCTGGAGCACGTCTTCCTTGAGGCCCTTCCATGAGAACCTCTCTCTGATGGCCCGGTAGGTTTTGGTAAACCCCTGATGGCCGGACAATGGTGAGTCATGTGATGCCTGAAGTATCTTCTTCTTGAGCTAGGAGCCCTCAGTCAAGAAGATCCTATCTCTGTAGTAGATGATCTCATCTATCACCTTGTATCTGTCATCTGTCACCTGACCATCCAGAACCTCACAGGCAAATCTGTCCTTGGAGTACTCCACTAAGAGTCGAGCCCTCCAATCTGTATCCAAACTCATCAGAGACAACGTGGCTGGTCTACGTGAAAGTGCATCGGCTATCACGTTTTTCTTCCCCTTGACATACTCAATGTCAAAGTCATAAGTCTGGATCTTGCTGATCCACTTCTGTTGCCTCTCCTGTAGCTGTTTCTGCTCCAAAAAGAACCTAAGGTTGTTGTGATCAGTCCTCACCCTGAACCTGTTACCCACCAAGTACTGCCAGAATTTGGCCAATGCATGCATAATGGCCAGCATCTCCTTGTTGTATATAGGATACAACCGCTCATGAGGAAGGAGCTTCCGGCTCTCATAGGCTATAGGGTGGCCTCCCTGCATCAAAACTGCGCTGAACCCCTCTCCCGACGCATCACACTCCAAAACAAAAGGCTGCGTAAAATCTGGCAACGCAAGCACTGGGCAGCTGCTCATAACATCCTTGAGCCTGTCAAAGGCCCGCTGCGTTGTATCTAACCAACTAAATGCCCCTTTCTTCATCAAATCTGTAAGGGGTGCAGCAAGCTGAGAGAAACTCTTGACGAACTTCCTGTAATAAATGCAGATACCAAAAAATCCTCAAAGTTCTGTCACGTTCCTCGGCTTTGGCCAATATTTGATGGCCCTGATCTTCTCCTTGTGGACCCTCACTCCGTCCACTCCTATGATGTGTCCCACATACAACATCTCCGTCAACCCAAACTCACGCTTGGAGAGCTTAGCATAAAATTGTTGCTCCTCCAAGATATGCAGTACTGCCTCTATGTGCTAGAGATGCTCCTCCCAAGTCCTGCTATATATCAATATATCATCGAAAAATACCAACATAAACTTCCTCAGATGACTGCGGAAGATATGGTTCATGCATGACTAGAAAGTGGTTGGTGCGTTGGTTAGCCCGAAAGGCATAATCAAGAACTCAAAGTGGTCGTAATGGCACTTGAAAGCGGTCTTGGGAATGTCCTGTTCCCTCACGCGAATCTGGTGGTACCCGGATCTCAAATCGATCTTTGAGAAGAACTGTGCTCCTCTCAACTCATCAATCCGCGGTACAGGGTACCTGTTCTTCATGGTCTTTTTATTCAGAGCCCTGTAATCAATGTGCCATCCTTCTTCTTCACCAACACCACCAAAGAAGCAAAAGGACTGGTGCTAGGCCGAATATGTCCAAGAGCCAGCAACTCCTGGATGGCCCACTCAATCTCATCCCGATAGGCCTTGGGGTGCCTATAGGGTGTGGTAATAACGGCCTGGATGCCCTGCTCTAGCTCAATAGTGTGCTCAAACCCCCGATCTGGTGGTTGTCCTGGCGGTATCTCCCCAAACACCGTGTCATACCTTTCAAGGATGGCATGTATATCAGGATGAACTGTCTGCTCGGTAGTCCATGCCTCTGATGCCCGCAACTCCACTGCCCGCTCTATGTCTCCTTTCCGGAAGTCTGCCTCCATCCAGTGAGCTGAAACAGTTTTGGGTGGGTAAGTGTGCATCCCACGTATCTTCTCATGCTTCCCGGTCTTCTTATCATCCCACTCCATCTCCAAGGCCTCCCAATTTGTGGTGACCTTCGCTAGAGTAATCAGCCACTGTACACCCAATACCACATTGGTATCTGGTATGTTGACCATGAAAAAGTGGTCAGTCACTGTGTAGGTACCCATCATCACAGCTAGCTCTAGAACATATCTGGCACATTGCATTGTCTAATCTCCTGGGACCAACACTGAAAATCCATCGAAGCTCTCTGTCGGTATGCCTCTTCGTTCATCCATCTGTGCATCGATGAAGTTGTGGGTTGCCCCACTATCTACCAAAACTGAAACTCGCTGCCCACGTACTGTCCCTCGAATGCGCAGCATCAAATACTTGGGTACTCCCCGCAATTCTGCAAGGGTCCCCCCTGTGGGTGCAAAAGTTGCACCTCCTGCTCCTGGAGGTGGGGGTGTAAAATGGTGTTGCGTTGCCTGACTATCTCCTGCCTCCCTATCCTCATACTCATCCTCTTCCCCGCTGCTCTCAGAGAATACCTCGATAAAATGTGATTTTCTAGCAGCACATCTGTGTCCCGGCGCCCACGGCTCCTGACAGGTAAAACACAACCTCTTCTTCTTCAACTCCCTCCTGGCATCCTCATCTAGCTGTCCCCTGCTCGGATTGCCCTTAGGAGGCGGAATCCTCACATCCTTCCCCTTTGGCTGGAAAGCCTGTCTCTGGGGGTAAGGTGTCCTGGTCCAGGGTAAAGCATCCTGCAAATCCTGGGTCCTGCCAACTGCGTCCTGGAGTGTGGCTGGTCTGGTGGATCTGACCAAACCTCGAAGTGGCTCTGCTAACCCCTCAATGAACATGTATATCATTCGTGTCGCGGATAGATCGGGCACCATCACTGAAAGCCTCAAGAAATCTGCAATATATGTCTCCGGGCTCCCGGTCTGTTTGAGCCTCGTCAGCTCAACAAAGTGCCCCTCCGGATCCCTCTGGTCAAACCTCTCTATCAATCTCCGAGTGAACTTAGCATATGTGGTCACTGTCGAATGCCCGAGTGTCATCATCCCATGGAACCACCAATCTTGGGCCTCACCATCCAAATGCAGTGTAGCCACCTTGATGGCCTTTGTCTTTGCCATCTGGTTGAGCTGGAAGTATATGTCCAGCTTCTCTACCCAAGACTTTGCCGAACTGTTTCATGATCCATCAAACGTAGGCAGATGGAATCGGCTCGTTGTACGCTGGGTGTCTCCATCATGATAATGTCAGTGCCCCCTGTGATGGTCGCGAGGTCTGCTGTCCCGCTGGAGCTAAACAAAGTCTCTGAATGAAAGGGCATCCCTGAACTCCTGCCCATATGCCTGGTACTCAGCAAAATAATCACCCATGTGGCCAGGCTCTGGCTCTTGTTGTGCTCCTACCCCTGTGTCTGCACCCAGAAAAGTGGGCATAGTGGAACGTGTGGGTGCATGTGATCCCTGGTGTGGAGTGGCATCTCGCTCCTGCAAATGGTGGGATGTCCCCGACCCCTCACCAACATGGAAACCCCTTGGGGTTCCACGTTGTCTAGCCTCCACAGTAGTGAATCTCTGCCCTATCATCTCAATATGTCGCAACAGATCTTGAACTGACTTGAGGAGTGCTTTCCCAAACCTCTTTGCATCACTATCATTTGCCATCGGTACTTCCTGCTCTGAATCTACCACAGGCCCCTCCTGTTCTACGTCTATCACAGGATCCTCCTGTTCTGCGTCTCTCACAGGCTCCTCCTGTTCTGCGTCCACCACCCGAACACAATCACCCTCTCCGTAGGTGTTCTCCAACCTACTCTCAATATCTCTGTACTTCCTACCTCTATAGAAGATTTGGGGTTTCTCCCCCGGTGTCATAGACAACTAGCTCCACAGGCTGAGCCAGATCTATGCTCTGATACCACTGTAATATCCCTTCTCAGGGATATTCCTCAAACACAAGAAAACTCCAACCAGAGATGGACTGGGAGGGCATTTACCAGATATTTCACCTCTCAGAAGAGGGTGAGATCTGGAGGCTACATGGCCCTTTCCAAACTCTGTCTAAGAGTACGGGGAAAACACACCAAGTGGTATAATAACTGAAATGCTCGAAGAGGAAAGTAACGGTAGTGCAAGCATACAATAGCCTATATAAAACATATAACAGATACTCAAGAAATGCAGAGAGAATGCTGAGCCAATTTATTATACTGAGAATAGAAATGAGTACAATAGGTGATCAGAGTGATGGCACCTAGTCTTGCACCAGGCAAGTGAAGAAAAGCTCTCAGAATGACCGAAAAATGGCTGCTCTCTGATCTGCGTCCAAGCTGCCGAAGAACTGCCGTGCTGCTGCTACTACTGGAATCAAGATGAGTCTTTAGGGCTGCTCCCCTACTCGGAAAATGCTGGAACTTTGGAATCCACCTCTACTCACCAAACCCAGAAAGGCCCAGAAAGCATTTCTGAAATGACCGACCCTTGAAAATAACCCCCTTGAGGATCTACGCTATCCTCCAAGGCTCTGCATTGAGGATAAATGGAAACCACCAAAATATGGCCACAAACTCTACCAAAATCCTCCAACAGGCAAGGGCTTGCCCCTTGCTCAACTTCCAAGCTCAAAACCTCTGAAAGAAACCCACTCCGGAGCTCCCCAAAAATGGACTGCGTCCTCCCTCTCAGGACTACGCAGTCTATGAATGCACTGCTCCTCTACGAAAGCCAAACACCAATCCTCCTGCAAGATACTGATGGGACAACCTCACCCGAACAGCCACTCGAACTCCCCCGGGGCTGAGGGTGAGATCTCCGAACAAAGACACTCGATGCACTAAACAGTGCTGCAGACTAGCAAAACAACCAACAGGCTCAAGAAGTCGAAATGACCAGCTCAATATCATAAACATCCAATGACCAAAATGAGGAGGTTCTCCTCTCTATATAGCATTGGCCTCTCTCAAACCCTAAGGCCCACCTCCTCCAATGTAGCCTTCCTTTGCCACATGCTCAACTTGGCCTGTGTAGTCCCTCCATGTGGTCTACGTGGTCCCCTCTCTATGTGGTCTCTTAGCCCCCTTGGCTCACTTAAGTTACAATGTTGTGTCTACTAGGGAGTGCACTTTATTTTTAGAGTGAGTTATGTCCCCCTCTACTCACTTTTATTTATAATCTAGCTACATAAGGAAAAATTGACCAAAATCGAATATTCCAATTAGCCATTGCTAATTGGGAATATTACATCCTCAATGTCGGGATCCCAAACTGATCTCTCACTGTATTTGAAAACAAACAATCCTCCCGGACCCCAATGCCACCATGGCCAATCATCGCCCAAGTCCCATGGCTTAGATTGCGCACTGCCTCTAGCTATAGTTGATGGCCCATGTAGTGAAGTCTGCCAACAAGCATCAGTTCTCCTTGGCTCCTACTGTGATGTACCTCTAGCTATATAAGATGCCCCACCAACTGCGTACCAACTGATCACCTCTCTCCAATCCAAGTCTTGACTCAATCCCATGCTAATCCTACTCTCCTGAAATTAGGATGGAGTGCAGAAGAAATGACGACCTATGCCCCACTGCCAGCTGGAAGCTATAACATCTGCTATGTCTAAGGGCCCCTACTCTGTTGTGCTCCCTACGAAGAAAATCATACCATCAAGAGGTGTAATATCCCTTTTTGGGGGATATCTCTAAAACACAACAAACTCTAACCAGAGATGGACTGGGAGGGCGTTTACCAGATATTTCACCTCTGAGAAGAGGGTGAGATCTGGAGGCTACTTGGCCCTTTCCAAACTCTGTCTAAGAGTATGAAGAAAACACACCAAGTGGTATAGAACTAGAATGTTGAAGATATAAAAATAACAATAATGCAGACATACAATAGCATAGATAATATGTATAACAAATGCTCCAGAAATAGAGATAGAATTCTAAGCCATTTTATTATACTGAGAAATATAATGAAGTACAATAGGTGATCAGAATGATGGCACCTAGACTTGCTCATGGCAAGTGAAGAGATACTCTCAGAATAACCAGGAAATGGTTTCTCTCTGAACTACGTCCCAGCTTCTGGAAAACTGCCGTGTAGTTGTTACTGCTGAAATGAACTGATGACTTTGGGTTGTTCCCCTTGCCAGAATGAGCTGAAAATATGGAATCCACCTCTACTCATCAACCCCAGCAAAACCCAGAAATCATATCAGAAATGGCTGACCCCCGAAAATCACCCCCTTGGGGAATTATGCTACCCTCCAAGGCTCTGCGCAGAGGCTGAATAGGAACAACTGAAATACGGCCTCAAACTCCACCAAAATCCTCCCAAAGGTAAAGTTTGATCCTCTGCTCAATCTCCAGGCTCAAAACCCCTACAAGAAACTCAATCCGGAGCTCCTCCTGAATGAACTGCGTCCTCCCTCTCAATGACTGCGCAGTCTCTAAATGCACAGCTCCGCAACAAAACCAAAACACCAATCCTCCCATAAAATGCTGAAGAAACTACCTTGCCCGAGCAGGCACTCGAAGTCCCCCGGGGCTAAGGGCGAGATCTCCAATCAGAGACACTCAACACACTAAACAATGTTGCAGACAGGCTAAACAGCCAGCATGCTCAAGAAGTCAAAACGACCAGCTCAATATCATCAACAACGAATGATCAAAATGAGGAGGCTCTCCCCTCTATATAGCATGAGCCCCTCTCAACCCTAATTCTCACCTCCTCCAATGTTGCCATGTGCTCCCTCTTGGCCTGCGCAGTCCCTCCATGTGTCTACGTGGGCCCCCTCTCTGCGTGGTCTCTTGGCCCCCCTTGGCTCATTTAAGTTACAACGTTGTGCTACTAGGGAGTGAACTTTATTTCTAAAGTGACTTTTGTCTCCTCTACTCACCTTTTTATTTATGAATAAACTATAGACGGAAAAATTGAGCAAAATCGAATATTCCAATTAGCTATAGCTAATTAGGAATATTATAGTCTCCCCCGGCAAAATGTTGCTTGTCCTAAAGCAACTGAAGTGATGGATGCTGCAAAATCTTCTCTCTCCCAAGTGGCATCCTCATCCGGCAAATTCTTCCACCTCACCAAGAATTCCCGAACCGTTCTTCTCCGTAGCTGCCTCTCCCTGGTATTAATAATAGCCTCTGGCTGCAACACCAAATGCCCCTCATCATCCGTGGGTGGTAGCTCATATGTCACTGTCACCTACTGCCCCAGTGCCTTTTTCAGGCATGATACATGAAAAAAATTATGAATCTTGTTGCCTTGGGGCAACTCCAACTCATATGCAACCTGTCCAATCCTGCGTATCACCATGTATGGCCCGTAAAAGCGAGGCTTGAGCTTCTCATCTCCCTTCTGCTTCAATGACGACTGGCGGTATGGCTACAATCATAGGTAGACTAAGTCCCCTACCTCAAACTGTCTCTCCACCCGACCCCTATCAGCATACATCTTCTGCTGGTTTTGTGTTGTAGCCATATTGTCCTTGAGAGCTCGGAGAATATCTTGACTCTCTTGGATCCAAATCTTGGCTCTCGGAGCCTTGCTAGCACCAAACATCACATCAGCAAAAGATAAAGAATGATACCCATACAAAGCATAGAATGGTGACATACCAATGGACATGTGATGAGTAGTGTTGTAGTAGTACTCCCCCAGATGCAACCACTTCAGCCATGCTCGCTGCTGCCCACTGACATAGTTACGCAAGTAGCCCCCAGCCACTTATTAACTATCTCCGTCTGTCCATCCGTATGTGGGTGATAACTGGTACTCGGTGTCAACTCCGTCCCCACCAACCGGAAAAGCTCCTGCCAAAATCCGCCCATGAAGCGACTGTCCCTATCACTGATGATGGTCTTAGGAAGACCATGTAGCCTGAAAACCTCTCTGAAGAACATCTCGGCCACCTGTGCTGCTATGTAGTGCACGGATATGGCGAAAAAATGCGCATACTTTGTCAGTCGATCAACAACGACAAAGATACAATCCTTGCCCTGCACCATGGGAAACCCTGTGATGAAGACCATCGAAATACTCTCCCATTTCCCCTCCGGAATGGGAAGAGGCTACAATAACCCTGCGGGATGGCTCATCTCCCCCTTGTTCCTCTGGCAAACATCGCACTCCCTAATGTGCTGGAGTATGTCCTCCTTGAGGCCCTTCCATGAGAACCTCTCTCTAATGGCCCTGTAGGTTTTGGTAAACCCCTAATGGCCGGTCAATGGTGAATCATGTGATGCCTGAAGTATCTTCTTCTTGAGTTAAGATCCCTCAGTCAAGAAGATCCGGTCCTTGTAGTAGATGATCTCATCGACCACCCTGTACCAGTCATCCACCACCTGTCCATCAAGAACCTCACATGCAAATCTGTCCTTGGAGTACTCTACTAAAAGTTGAGCCCTCAAATATGTATCCAAGCTCATAAGAGACACTATGGCCGGTCTACATGAAAGGGTATCTGCTACCACGTTGTTCTTACCTTGACATACTCAATGTCAAATTCATATGCCTGGATCTTACTGTTCCACTTCTACTGCCTCTCCTGTAGCTGCTTCTACTCCAATAAGAACCTAAGGCTGTTGTGATCAGTCCTCACCCTTAACCTGTTACCCACTAAATACTGCCGAAATTTGGCCAAGGCATGCAGAATGGCCAACATCTCCTTGTCGTATATGGAATACAACCTCTCATGTGGAAGGAGCTTCCGACTCTCAAAGGCTATAGGGTGTCCTCCCTGCATCAATACTGCGCTGATCCCCTCTCCTGACACATCACACTCTAAAACAAATGGCTGCGTAAAGTCCGGCAATGCAAGCACTGGGCAGTTTCTCATCACCTCCTTGAGCCTGTTAAAGGCTCGCTGCGCTGTATCTGACCAACTGAATGCCCCCTTCTTCGTCAAATCTATAAGGGGTGCAGCAAGCTGTGAGAAACTCCTGATGAAATTCCTGTAATAAGTACAAATGCCAATGAATCCCCGAAGTTCTGTCATGTTCCTCGGCTCCGGCCAATCTCTGATGGCCCTGATCTTCTCCTCATGGACTCTCACTCCGTCCACCCCTATGATATGTTCCAAGTATAACATCTCCGACAACCCAAACTCACACTTAGAGGGCTTGGCATAGAACTGCTGCTCCTCCAAAATGCCCAACACTGCCTCAATGTGCTAGAGATGCTCCTCCCAAGTCCTGCTGTAAATGAGGATATCATCAAAGAACACCAACACAAAATTCCTCAAGTGACTGCGGAAGATGTGATTCATGCAAGACTGGAATGTCGCTGGTGCAATGGTTAGCCCGAAGGGCATCACCAAAAACTCAAAGTGCCCATAGTGACACCTGAAGGCAGTCTTGGGAATGTCCTGTTTCCTCACGCAAATCTGATGGTACCCCGATCTCAAATAAATCTTTGAGAAGAACCGGGCTCCTCTCAACTCATCCATCAACTCATCGATCCTGGGTATAGGGTACCTGTTCTTCAGGGTCTTCTTGTTCAGGGCCCTGTAATCAATACACATCCTCAAAGTGTCGTCCTTCTTCTTCACCAACACCATGGAAGAAGCAAAAGGACTTGTGCTCGGCCGGATGTGCCCAAGAGCCAGCAACTCCTGGATGGCTCGCTCAATCTCATCCCAATAGGCTTTGGGGTGCCTATAGGGTGTGGTAATCACTGCCTGAATACCCTGCTCTAACTCAATAGTGTGCTCAAACCCCCGATCAGGTGGTCAGCCTGGTGGTATATTCCCAAACACTGTGTCATACCTGTCAAGGATGGCATGTATATCAGGATGAACGGCCTGACCGGTAGTCCCTGCCTCTGATGCCCGCAACTCAACAGCCCACTCTGTCTCCCTTCTAGAAATCTGCCTCCATCTGGTGAGTCGAAACAGTCTGAGGTGGATAAGTGTGCATCCCGCGGATCTTCTCATGCTTCCCGGTCTTCTTATCATCCCACTCCATCTCCAAGGCCTCCCAATCTGTGGTGACCTTCCCCAAAGTAATCAACCACTAAACACCCAATACCACATTGGTATCTCGTATGTTGACCACAAAAAAGTGGTCGGTCACGGTGTAGGTACCCATCATCGCTGCCAACTCTAGGCACACTGCATCGTCTGAGCTCCTGGGACTAAAAGTGAAAATCCATCGAAGCTCTCGGTCGGTATACCTCTCCACTCAACCATCTGTGCATCGATGAAGTTGTGGGTTGCCCCACTCTCAACCAGAACTGATACTCGCTGACCACGTATTGTCCCTGGGCTGTTTGACTGTCTCCTGCCTCCACGTCATCCTCTTCCCCACTACTCTCAGAGAAGACCTCAATGAAGTGTGCTTTGCCAGCAGCACATCTATGTCCCGGTGCCCACGGCTCGTGACAGGTAAAGCACAACCGCTTCTTCTTCAGCTCCCTCCTGGCATCATCATCCGTCTGTGCCCGTCCTGGATTCCCCTTTGGAGGCGGAATCCTCACATCCTTCCCCTTGGGCTGGAAGCCCTGTCTTTGGGGGTAAGGTGTCTGAGTCCTGGGCAATGCATCCTGTAAATCCTGGGTCCTGCTAATAGCATCCTGGAGTGTGGCTGGCCTAGTAGACTGACTAGACCCCGAAGTGGCTCTGCTAACCGCTCCACAAACATATAGATCATCTGTGCCGTGGATAGATCTGGCACCATCACTGAAACCCTCAAGAAGTCTACAATGTATGTCTCTGGGCTCCCGATCTGTTTGAGCCTCGTCAGCTCAAAAAAAATGTTGCTCCTGATCGCTCTAGTCAAACCTCTCTATCAACCTCCTGGTAAACTCGGCATATGTCGTCACTGTAGAATGTCCGAGTGTAACCATCCCGTGAAACCACCAGTCCTAGACCTCACCATCCAAATGTAATGTCGCCACCTTGATGGCCTCTGTCTCTGACATCTGGTTAAGCTGGAAATAGATGTCCAGCTTCTCTACCCAAGACTTTGCCGTGAATTGTTTGATGAACCATCAAACGTAGGCAAGTGAAATATGCTAGCTGTGTGGTGGGTATCTCCATCATGATAATGTCGGTGTCCTCTATGATGGTCGTGGGGTCTAATGTCTTGCTGAAGCTGAACAAAATCTCTGAACGAGAGAGCATCCCTGAACTCCTGCCCATAGGCCTGATACTCTGCAAAATAATCACCCAGATGCTCGGGCTCTGCCTCTTGCTGGGCTCCTGCCCCTGTATCTGCTCCCAAGAAATTGGGCATGGTAGAGCGTGTAGGTGCATGTGAAGCCATCTGCTAAGTAGTATCACGCTGAGTAGCACCATGCTCCGGAAAATGGTGGGATGCACCCGATCCCTCACCTACCTGGAAAACCCGTGGGGTCTCACGCTGTCTAGCCTCCACAACGGTGAATCTCTGACCCATCACCTCAATCTGTCTTCCTAGATCCTGCACCGATTTGAGGAGTGCCTTCCCAAACTGTTTTGCCTCGCTATCATCTGCCATCGGCTCTCTCTGCTCTGAATCTAACACAGGCTCCTCCTACTCTACATCTATCACAGGCTCCTCCTATTCTGTGTCCACTACTCGAACACAGTCTCCCTCTCCGTAGGTGTTCTCCAACCTATGCTCACGATCTCTGTACTTTCTGCCTCTGTAGAAAATGTAGGGCCTTTTCCCCAGTGTCATAGACAACTAGCTCCATAGGCTGAGCCAAAACTATGCTCTGATACCACTGTAATATCCCTTTTTGGGGGATATCTCTAAAAATCAGCAAACTCTAACCAGAGATGGAATGGGAGGGCGTTTACCAGATATTTCACCTCTGAGAAGAGGGTGAGATCTGGAGGCTACCTGGCCCTTTCCAAACTCTGTCTAAGAGTATGAAGAAAACACACCAAGTGGTATAGAACTAGAATGTCGAAGATATAAAAATAACAGTAATGCAGACATACAATAGCATAGATAACATGTATAAAAAATGCTCCAGAAATAGAGATAGAATGCTAAGCCATTTTATTATACTGAGAAATATAATGAAGTACAATAGGTGATCAGAATGATGGCACCTAGACTTGCTCAGGGCAAGTGAAGAGATACTCTCAGAATAACCAGGAAAGTGAAGTGCTACTAGGGAGTGAACTTTATTTCTAAAGTGGGTTTTGTCTCCTCTACTCACCTTTTTATTTATGAATAAACTATAGACGACAAAATTGAGCAAAATTGAATATTCCAATTAGCTATAGCTAATTAGGAATATTACAAGAGGGTACCAGCTCATGATCTCCTGCCAATCTATCCTGGAAGAAGAATCCAATGTAGTGTCAACCGCGTACGGAACATGCCTAGAGAGTTTTCGCCAGCTCATAATCAACTCACGCTGCAATGTCCTGTCTGCCAAAGAAATATGCCTATAGAAGAAGGCACCTCCCCCTATAATGGGCCAAAGTGGGCAAGATATGCTACAAGCCCCATTGATGTACTCCTGGGGAGTGATACTCCTTGAAAGTACTATAGCTCTGCTGACTGCATGTGCATCTATCTGTACCTCATCAGTGTGTCGGCCCAACAATGGATGCTCCACCATCTCCAACAACTCAGCGCTCTCCTGATCGGGAGTGTAATGCTCCTGCTGTCGACTAGCCCCCTACAGAATTATCCCATTAACCCCCAACATCTCCAGAGGATATGGATCTGCAACTGATGTCACCGTACTCAGTGTCTATGCATCTCACTGCTCCTCCTCAGTGGTTGACCCCAAGGGTAGCCGCATATCCATCACAGACTCAATGTAAGCCTCCATCTGGCTCTCCCTCAAAGGAATATCATGCATGATGTGCATAGTATCCTCCTTTGCTGACTCAGGCTCCATCATATGCTGCTCTAGTTGAATCATCACAAGTGACTCATCACCTAGAGTATCTCCCTTAGAGTCCCCTGACTGCTCACCCTGCACACTGGAATACAGCTCTGGCCTATTGTCATCAACTCTGCATGACTGCTCTCACTCCCCAGAAACATCCTCATATGATCCCATGGACTCATCTGACGAAGAGTCCTCATCCTGGCATACAAAAGGAATGTCCTTCTGTTCTGCCTCTGCCACATCATCTGCATCACTCAAGCATGAGTGATCAGACCCCCAAGGTTCTCTGCAAATGAAGAAAAGTCCCTTCCTCCTCAACACATTTCTGCTGCTTGATCCACCGAAATGGAGCAATTCCTTCCTGGTCAAATTTCTATTGAATAGCCCAATATTCTGCTCAACCAGCCCTTGGGCTAGCTCATAAGCAGCAGGTGAGACCAATTTCTCTCTCCTCCAAATGCTCAACAACCTAGTCTGCAACTCTTAGCCAATGTTCTCACGGTCTCTCATACATGACGACAAGATGGACTACATGTGTGCTATGACGGTGTCAAGATGATGTCTCCTAATGTTGAAGAAGCATTGGAACATCTGCAAAATCAAGTCATCACACTCAAGGTCAAACATGATGAAATACATCTTGAATGTGGTCATATTCCATAGAATCTCAAGCTTCTTCCCAAAGGTGGAGCCTGCACTGTTGTCCAAATCCTGAAAAGTCTCTACTATCAATCTCATAATCCTCCTCATAACATCATCATTGTATGGAGCTATAGGTGCGCTAAACTTCATGATGTTACTGAGGCATGATGCAACTGGAAGTCTGACCCCCTCACACGGTTCCTCCAAGAATTTGGGTTGTATAAGAGCAAGCATAGCAGGTGTTAAAGCCAAAATTAGTTTTCTCCCTTCTTCTTGGCTTACTGTGGACAAGAGTTCTTTAAACTCATCTAGTTTGGACAGAACTCTCTATGTCATCTTCATGTGTTTCAAATCTGTCCCAAGTGCAAAAATTCTGTGACCAATCCCCAATTATTCCTGCAAATATTTTGGCTGTTCTTTTTGGAGTATGGCATATATTCCTCTTGAAAATGGTCTGGTGTGTTGTTTAGTTGCTGTTTATGTGTCATGGTTCACTGGGGTGTTTTTGTGTTAGTTAAATAGGTGTTAAAAAAACCCCATCATTCAACACCATACAATTTGTCCCCAACAAAATTTCTGAGTTATATGGAATCTGCCTTTGATGAAATTTGTCAAACAGTTTAAGTGCATATTGAGGTAGGTAAAACTGTTCTTGATTCAGTTATTATGCTGCTATTTTTTTAAGAGCAATACTACAACCATACATTACTCTACTTAAAGGAGAAATGACAGTGATAATGAAAAAAAAGATGAACTTGGTATGTGTTTAGAAGTAATGTTGCCACAGGAATACATAGCATGGTCCACTTGAGGTGGTATTACAGCACTGTTATCAGTCAAGACTCATCCAGTCCAGCAAGATATAACAGGTTCGAAATTTGCAAATAACTGCTCCATAAGCTGATAATTTATAAAAGAATCGGTCCATGACAGGATATATTATAATTTTTTGGACACAACCCAACAGTACTTGTCTTGGTGATGCCTTGCAACCAATTCGATCTCCCCCAAAAAGACTTGATCCTGCTGTAGGTATATTTGTTGTCTCACATCACAAATAATGTGAATAATAAATACAGCTATCCTTCTCCTCCTCTGAAATTCGTATTCTGCTATAGCCTCATACTGCTGTAATATTCTAGTTCATAAATGACTTCAAATATACTACCGTCTCTGTCAAATATTATAAACATCCTTCTCTGGCATTAAGGAAAAGAGAAAAAAAATTAGTTAGTACCCTCCAGCGCGTTAGCTAAGTCTGAGTGTGTCTTCAGCTACTTGTTCCAAGAGGCTGCCACCATTGTATTACGATTACTGTTGCCTAGTCTTGTCTCTAATCACCCAAAATTTTTGTTTACCAACCAAAGAAGCGTGCGAGATTCTAGAAATGAAGGTGGTTTTTTGATCCACTATCACTTGGGTCTGGTTCGTGCCCCTGAATTTTAAATGCTCAATCCTCTTACGTTGTCGTGGCAACTAAATTTTTGTCTTCAAATTGTGCCATCGCGGACTCTGCCTCCTCCCATGAATTGATGCCACAGTCCCGAAATTGTTGGATAATAACTTCGGCCGACATAAACGACTTTAAAGAGTGATTCCAATTCGGTGTATTGGGCCCACCAAAATCTAATCCAATCCCATGCGTTGACCCTGCGTCATAATAACTTTGTGTTCCAGTGACAGATCAGTCCAGATCGGGGACGATGGCAGAGAGACCTTCCACATTGAGACCTTTTGTTCGCTGCTTTAACCATACACCATCAATGCGCACCAATATAATCACCAATTCAAGGATATCCCCGCCGATGTCCCATTCGAAGTTCATAGCATCAACAGGGATTTCCGCTATGAATAAATTTGGCCCGATTACCACCACTCCCCAACACGCAATGATCCCGACAACTTGGCTTCCCTTCGATTTCATTCACGGCATATGCACAACGCTGCCAAACAAATCATAACTTGGTTGTCGGCTCATTGATAAGGGACATGCTTGATCCATGCTCCGTTATCCATGCTTCGTTGCGCGTCTTCCGGATTTCCTCACCAATGCGAAAAGTCTTGTTACCTTACGTGTGATCCTATGTTGCAGTGGCTGTGGGGATGGGGGGACGGAGGGGACGGGGGGACGAGTTTCCAGAACCGCTAAAGCACACCCCCAAATTTTCAAGGGACGACAATTGCGGAAAATATTTATTATATTTATTATTTATTAAAAAATTAAAATTAAAATAAATTAAACATGAATCAAAATAAATAAAATACTAAAATGATAAATCTAAAGACTAATACTAATAGTCTAATAGTATCTAATCGTCATTGAGAATTGTGCATCACAAAAACAAATTTCATCATCATTGCATAACTTAAGTACTATTAGTTTCATACAATTTACAACCTACAATCTACTACTGTCTAATATCTACATAATCTTTCTATGATCATTGATGCATGATGAATCATTTCAAAATTTAAATAGCAACTAAAGTGTAAAATTAAATAGTACTAAAATTTAATAAAGACGTAAACATGAAAAATTCATTAAAATTTAAACATAAATCTCAAATTAAGAGTCTAGAAGTAGAAAACTATGGATTATAAATTTATAAATTATAGTCATAGACTATAGTCCAAGAACAAAAATGACAAAAATTAAAATTTAAAAATAATATAGTCACTAGTGTAGCTGCCAAATGGTAAAACGGTAAACCGTAAATGTTTTAAGTTTGATAGGTATATGCGTTAGCCTTTAGATTAGGGTAAATGTAATTTAGGAATTTACATTTTTTTTTAATTTAAATTTTTGAATTTTATTAAAATTTGTTTTAATTTGTTTTTTTTTTAATGAAATATTTTAATATTTTTTTAACTTATGATTTGAAATTTTCTTGGGGACGTCCAGAAGTCCTCGATTTATCAAGGGACGTTTTGGAAGTCCCCAAAAAGTCCCTGAATTTTCGAGGGATGGCTAGGGGACGGCCTTGAAGTCCCCAAGTCCCCAATGGAGTCCCCAACAAATTAGGAATGTTTCTGACGAGTTCCAAAGTCCCCAGAACGCTGGAACGGAGGGAACAACATGAAATTATGGCGGGGACGGGTCCCCATGCAACATAGGTGTGATCCCTTAGACCACGTCCACTCTTCTGCGCTGTGCCCAGCTAACACCAAGCACCATTCTAATGCGCTTCAATAATTCTTATAGTCATTTGAAAAACATACTCAAGCATTCTCAAGTCTGATAGCATCGTCCCAATTGAAATGGACCCCACTGCATATGGAATTCTCCGCTCAGGTAAAACGACTCCATGAACTCGGCCTCTCCGGTGATAAATCACGGTGTCTATGAACCCAGCCTTGTAACTTTAAGCGACCCTTTCAATAAGTCGTCTTTGATCAATAATCTCACCTTGGCTCAAGTTCTTTTGGCCACGATGTCTTCAGTAATTTTTAACTTGAAGTTATCTACAACAATTTTTTTTCTGGCAGATATGTCTTCTTTGACAGCGATATAAAAAAAAATTCTTTTGCAAAACAATGACTCTGGAAAAATAGAAGAAATCATGAAACCCTTGAAAATGAAACCCCGCAGGCTAAGGCGAGACCAATGCTCTGATACCACTGTAATATCCCCAAATGGGATATTTTACTAATTTTGCAGAAATCACACTAACCCAACATTTTACCATAAAATTACTATATTAATAAACAAAAGCTTGCCATGTAAAATAAAAACACATAAGCACTGCAATCTATCAACACATAGAATAGGAAGAATCTCAACATTTTTATTATATGCTGATTATAGATAATAACTGGGGTTACAAATACATCTGACCCAAAAAGAGCTGAGATGGATAACTGGCCATCAATATGAACTGTTGCATTGTGTTGGCCTCCAAAACTGAACTGCTACACTCTCCCTCCGGCAACAGCTACCACTGAATCCAGTGAAGCACCCGTTGAATATCTAAATGATCCTCACTCCAATATCTTTGAAGCTCTGCGAAACTTCTGAATGAAGTCTCCTCAAAGAGAGTTGGGTTTCCGCCCAACACTCACCAATCACCTGAGGGTTTCTGTCTTGGGGCTACCAATGAAGTAGAGAATCATGTCTCAAACCTCTCACATAAGAAAATGATCTAATCCACAGATATCTCTTAATTGCCTCCTCCCTTTCTTTTATAGATCTCTTGGAGCCTTCTAGAGCATTATTTTATTATTATTTTATTCATGGAGCACTTTTCCCTCTTATTAAAATATTCCTTTTTAATGCAGAAAAGAGTAAATCGGCTACCACGTCTCCTTCGGTCACTAAAACTCATGTCCAACTGTCCCATCATGGAGGAATCCTCATCCAAGTTCAAATGAGCTATTACACTAAGGTGTTTTATCATGTATTCCTCTCGGATGCCACCTTGAGCGTAATTAGTTGAGTTAAGCCCACAAATAACTCAAATTTATGAAAGTTGTCGGAATGCACAAGAACGAAAGCCAAACTACTCGGATGATGGAATATATCAAGAAAATGCCACCCGACCGCATAGAAACCCCTCAAAACTCCTCCAAAAAGCCTCTGGGCCCACTGATGACACTAACCTGTACCTGTGACCGGTCTGCTCCTAACTCTGGAAGTCCATCCTAGCCCTCTCATAGGTGACACCAAAAAAGGGAATATTACATAATACCCTTTAATAATTTAATTTCCCTAAGTTTAGACTTAGCATCCCAATTAGAATAATTAATTACTTTAATAAAACATCAACCGAGTGGAATTTCTACAAACGGTTTTTGGGTTCTTTGGAATACAAGTGTCTAAGCCTCCACAACAAATTTGAGACTTAGAGCACTTTCTGATGCTACAAAAATTAACACTCCCTCTTAGTCAGGAAATTGCTCTAGCAATAATGTCTGTTGCATACTGCTCTGTCCTTGAAGCATCCTCTGCACTGCTGAAGCCCATCAGTCTCTGCTGCTACTGCCACTATATTGCTGCCCATGATACTGCATTGTACTACAACTCCCTCTCAAGTGTTGCATCTGCTATGCTGCTATCACTGCCACTACTAACACTGCATCTGCACTGCAGCTCAGTTGTTTGAGAGAAACAGCTGAAAACTCACCCAAAACTGAACAAGTGATAAGAGGATGCACCTCAGTGCTGAAGAATCTGAGTGTTGATAGTTATTGTGTCGTCCCTCTGATGCTATGTGTTGCACAACTGTGCACTGCATTGTTGCCGCTATGCTTTTTCTGCCTCTGCTCTATGTTGCTCCAGAAATGAACATTGCTACCCACTGCATTGTCGTCTCCATCACTCCTCAGCTCCACTAAAACTCCTCCATCCCGCTATTGTTGATCATGGGCTCCCGTAGCAAGGTATGATCCATGAGATGGGCTCCTCAAGGATCCTGCCCAACTGAAGTTCAATGAACTACAACTCAATATCACCCCACTTCCCACTAGGAGAAACGTGGGCACTCATGGCCACCTCATCCTCCTCGATTCTCGCAGCTGCAACCTTCGGGTTATGCATCTCATATTTTTCCTGTTTCTTCAGACAACTCTGATATGCATAGTGGTCCATCTCACCACATATGAATCACTTGACCTTTGAAGCATAACGCTTCAGTTTATGTTGCACCTCTTATCCCTTCGATGCAAGGGTTGCATTCCCCTCTTCCTCCATGGATTTCGATCCGCTTCCACTGCTACCATCAAGTTTGCCTTGATGAGGTCTCTCCTCACCTCTTCCTCCTGAAAAGTTGCCCACAACTGCTCCCAACTAGGTAATGATGCCCGACCCAGTATGCTCTGGACAAACACATGCCCCTCCTCTGTGACACCATTAAGGGCCATTTGTACCATGGTTGTAGCTGTAGGTGTAGCATCTACTGCTGAAAAATGATCACAAACCTCTTGAAACCGCATAAGGTATGAAACCATGCACTCCCCTTTCCACATCTGGATCATACGACGCTTTTGCTCCAAGTGAAACTTCCTTTGCTTAGAAGATCCCTCATATAGGTCATGAAAAGCTACCGACATATATCTGACAGTATTCTTACCAACCAAATGTGAGACAGTGTGGTCCTTGACACCATCCAGGAGCAACGTCTTTGCCTTCGCCATATCAGCCTTGTACTTTTTGTTTTGATCTGAATCTGTAGGTACATCTACCATGTTCTGCACGAACACCTTCAGATCATATTCATCTAGAAGAAACATAGCTCGTTCCTTCCATATCATATAGTTGGAGGAGCCCTCTAATCGATCTTGATCATGAAGTCTATGCTATGCCATATCAACTGAAAATTTGTCGAATATGCTCCCTTTTCTCCCTACCGCATAATCCCTGGAAGGCTTATGCACTCCCTCATGGATTTGTAAGTTCTGCAGCTCCTTTGTTTCTCAACAACTAATAAATGTTGATTTTCCTCGGCTAGGAAATCACTGAGGAAGAAATTCCCCAAATACATTTTCCCTTTGATTCCTTCAGACGCTTTCTACCTAGCAAGAGATTCAGAAAACTGCGTCCCTCTATATTCTGCGTGGAGGCTTTGTGCAGCTCCCTCTTCGACAGGAAAAACTTGAACTAGAAGTCCTACCTCTCTGTCGACTCACTTAGAGAGAGACAACCTCGAAGCTTCAGCCCTCCTGGCTAGATCTGCGTAATCCCTCTGGGGATTCATTCTACTGCACTGCAGCAAAAATGACCTTCACTTTAGAAATTAGATCCATCCTTCCTGTTTCACATCAATCCTCTGATACCATGTGACAATTCTTAGATCTCACAATCTAAAGAATCCTACTGCAACAACTGAGTGTACTTATCTTATTAAGTAAATTACATTACTAATTCAGATCTGAATTATTGAAGCAACCTACACTAAAATCAATTCAGAAATAAGGAAACTAGAAAAGGAAATCTTTCACACATATGACACAATTATTTTTGGACTAATGTCCCCAGAAAAACCTAATGCGGGAAAATTGGTGCAATAGATCTTAGGGTTTTATTATTATGTAGTAGCAACGTATGAATACATATTTGAATACCCTCAAGGGTTATTCAGTTACAAAGAGAAATATTGAAAGAAGAATATTTTAGAAATACCTCACTCAATCACTGAGTCTTCGGTTGATCCGGATGAAGGAAAAATTTCCCTTGACAGGCTCTGTGTAGCCTCTACGCAGATCTAGCGTTGGAACTTCCATTCATTGCGTAACCCGCTTCCAGGCTCATTTTTAGCCCTCCTCCAAGTCGTTTTTCCTCTATGGATGCCGAGGAAAAGCCTCCCGGTGCCACTTTCCGGATCCCGGCCTCTGAAGTTGATCGACTAGAAAATTTTGAAAACCCTTCCTTATGCCTCTACGTTGCTTATGCGTGAGATTATGCAGTCACTGCGTCAACCCATTTTCTTCTGTGATGGCTAGGCTATATCATCTCTGCCTCTCTTTGACTGATGCTCCACCGGACTAAGAAAATCTCTCTTCGGATGTTATCTCTGCCCCTCACTACTCAGATCTCTAGTTTGAATTTCTCAGCAAACCACGCCCTAGAAATTTCGATCTTAGATCAGTTCAATGTCTCTGTATCTTTTCCAAATGACCCTTAAGCCTTGCTTTATTTTCTTCTCGTTGACAAATCAATGGTCCCGATCAAATGTCTAACCAATGGCTAAGATTAAAACATGACTTGATATTCGTTCTCTAGAAGATTCACACTATGTTTTATTAATACCCCTTAATTATTTAATTTCTTTAAGTTTAGACTTAGGATCCCCATTAAAATATTTAATTATTTTAATAAAACATGAACCGAGTGGAATTTCCACAAATGGTTTATGGGTTTTTTGGAATACAAATTTCTAAGCCTCCACACCAAATTTGAGACTTAGAGCACTTTCTGATGCTACAAAAATAAACATTGATTAGGAAAATGTTCCAATGATTTTTCAACATTTGGAGACATCATATTGACTTAGTCAAAACACACATGCATTCCATCTTTTCATCATGTATGAGAGATCATGATGCCATTTTCCGGGAGTTGCATTCTCGATTGTTTTCTTTGTGGAGGAGAGAACAACCGGTCTCACCTGCTGCTTATGAGCTAGCCGAAAGGTTGATTGAGAAAAACATTGGGTTATTCAGGAGACAGTTGACCAGGGAGGAGTTGCTCAGGTTTGGTGGATCATGCAACAAGAATGAGTTGAGTAGTAAGGGTCTTTGCTTCATTTCCAAGGAGCCTTGGGGGCCTGACCACTCATGCTTGAGTCATGTGGAGGAGATGGCAGAGGTAGAGAAAAAGAAGATTCCTTTTGACTTTCAGGACCAGGATTCTTCTTTGAATGAGTCCATGGGTTTATACGAGGATGTCTCTGAGGAGTTTGGGCAGTCATGTTGAGTTTTTGACAACATGCTATATTTATATTCCAGTCTGTATGGTGAATAGTCAGTGGACCCTATTGGATACATCCAGGATGATGAGTCACCAGTGATTATTCAACATGGGCAGCATATGGAGGAGCTTGAGTCTGTTGAGGAGGATGATATACAGTGTGCATGATGAGCCTTTGGGGAGAGCCAGTTGGAGGTTCATGTTGAGCCCGTGATGGAGGAGGATGAGCAGGCATATGTATAGATAGCTAGCAGTGTGGCAGTATTTGCAGACACTTGTCCTCAAGAGGTGCGAGGGTCTGACACGATAGTTTTACAAGGGGTTGGTAGACTATACGATCTTAGAGTTTCCAGTTAGATGAGGTAGGATCTTTTTGAGATGGTGGTGCATCCATATTTGGGTCGACCCACTAATATGGTGCAAGCAGATGCATAGGTAGGTGACAAAGCTGCAATATTTTCAGGGATCAGCCCTCTCCAGGAGTACATATATCGGGCTTGTAGCACAGTTTGGCCACTTGTACCCATTACAGGAAGAGAGGCATGGTTTTCTCGGTGGATATTGTTGACTGAACAGGAAGGTTTGCATGAGAAGGGTACAGTGCAGAATAGGGGTCTTATAACATATACAGGTGCATATGCATCTAATCCTTCCCATAGTAGGGATTGGCAAGAGATCATGAGTTTGTATCCTATTTATGTTCTGATATTCTTAGTCAGGGGTGTAGTAGACAGGGGACCCCTAGACATGGCAGATAATACATGCCCCATATGGCTGTGGGAAACAGATCGACAACCCTTCAGCGTTGAATCCCAGCAGTAGGAGAGTGGGATTAGCATTGGAATTAGTTAGGGTTGGATTGGAGAGAGATAATTGTTGGAAATACTGAGAGGGGGGTGAATCAGTATTTCTTTTCAATTGTTAATTATTTCCATTTAGACTCTTCACAATTAAAGACAGAGAGGTGTATAATGATAATATTAAGGATTAATAAGAATTTCAATCCCCTTTCTAATAATATTATACAATAGATGAGTGAGGGCACCAACCCTTTTAATGAGACAAGCACCAACCTATTGCCAAGCACCAACTTGGACTTTGATGAGGCTCCGACCTCTAGGGCTTTGACCCTATCTTCTCAAGGCACCAACCTTGTGTTTAGGAGCTCCTACTCCAAGGACACCAATCCTTTTGTCTCATTTTAATAGAGAATGTGAATAGTATTTACTTGAACATCCTTGACATAATTCTTCATTGTTTAATCACTTCCAAAATTCTTCATTGTCTGATCACTTCAAAATTCTTCACTGTCTACTTGTTCATCACTGCACTTTAATTCCAAAATTCTTTACCATCTAAGCACTTCAAAATTATTCATTCTCTACTTGTTCAACACTGCACTTCAATTCAAAAATTCTTCACTGTCTACTTGTTCATCACTGCACTTATCTTTCCGCAGGTTTGTGCCCTAAAACTAGACTGCAAACCATAACACAAGTTATTGGTCCAAGATTGTAATTGAAAAAATCAATAGATCTGAGGGTTGTAGGTGTTCCAAGCTTTAGTGCATAAGGGACAGTCTGAGATCTTGAAAGGTATTCACCATCAATAATATACTGAGGGTCTTGTTGTAATAACACTGGTCCGAGATTGTGATGTGGAAAATCTGAAACACAAGTCCGGGCCCTAACACTGGGTTATAACACAGGTCGGAGGGTTGGTTTAGCTGATCTGAGTTTTGTGTTATAATTCTGTCACTCTAGAAAATAACTCGAGTTGGTATAGCAAATTATCTGAGTTCAGAGATTAGCTTTATCCTCCAGCAAATAATCTGAGTTCTGTCCGAGCTCAAATATTTTCCTTATTTCTGTCCAGTTAGAAACTCAGGTCTACACTTTAGGTATCCTCTACAACTCTTCTCTCCTTGACCGAGGTCTTAAATAACCCAACCTTCAGATTTAACCCTTCAAATCCTTCTCGGTGTCCCTTGTTCACAAGTTGTGAACTATTGTATGTCTCTATAATTGATCTTTTCCAAAATTGATGATTTGAAAATGAAGTTTCAATATTTATAGTGATTTTCAACTGGAATGAAGTGTCCGGTATTTTGGAGGGAGGCCAACATGAAACTGTGAGTGTAGGTCGACTAGATAAAAAATATATTTTCTTAACCTTAAAAATTCAATATCTTACAAACCGTTGGGAGTTTCAAGGCAAGTAATGGCTCATTGGAAAGGAAAAATTATGCTCTAAAAGATGGTATAGGAATAATAGTGAGAGACTACCTCTAAGGTAGTGAAAAACATTTTTTTTAAGTGAATGGTCATTAATTAGTGCAGAAGGTGATGGACAGCAAGGGCTTCTTCATTGTCATAAGTCACCAAGTGTTTTTTAAGTGAGGTTTCCACTTGTTGTGTCTTTCATCATCAAGTGATCTCCAATTCCTTCATTTTCCATGTCATCAAATGTAATGTCACCATATATGTCATCATGTGTGTCATCTTCATCTCAGTCAAAGTCATATTGACATCAATGACAATCTAAATTAACAATCTCCCCCTTTGTCATTGATGGCAATATTCTTGCCCTTCCAACATTCTCTCCCATCATCAATGGCAAATGGGGTGCCCAAGTACTCCCCCTGTCAAGTTTCTCCCCCTAACATACTATACTCCTAACATGCTGAGCGATTTAATGTGATGCAAGAGAAATAACTCCCCTCTTTTGGTGAAGATACTCAAATGCTTCTCGTGGAAGGGGTTTTGTAAAGATATCCGCAATTTTCTCTTTTGTATTGACGTATTCCAACCTGATATTGTGTTCAGCAACTTGTTCACAGAGAAAGTGGTATTTTATTGGAATATGTTTGGTCCTTGAGTGCATTACTGGATTCTTTGAAAAACTGATGTCACTAGTATTGTCACAAAAAATAGTAATTGGTTGCTTAGTTTCTATGTTGACATCCTTCAAGGCTTCCTTCATCCATCGAATTTGTGTACAACAATCAGCAGCGGCTATATATTCGGCTTCAGCTGTAGAAAGAGATATAGATGATTGATTTTTACTGAGCCAAGATACAAGACAATCTCCCATAAAGAATTCAGTTCCACTGGTAATTTTTCGATCATCCACGCTTCCGGCCCAATCAGCATCAGAATAAGCTGTCACAATAAGAGTTGAACTCTTAGGATACCAAAGACCGAAATCAGTCGTTCCTTTCAGATATCTAAGAATTCTTTTCACAACTGCTAAATGGGATTGTTTAGGATTTGACTAAAATCTTGCTACCATTCCTACTGCTTGCATAATATCTGGTCTTGTAGCAGTTAAGTATAGGAGAGCTCCAATTATTGACCTGTATAGAGTTGCATCTATGAGAGGGCTATCATCATCTTTTCTTAATTTACAATCTGTGGTCATCGGTTTGCTCATAGTTGCACAATCTTCCATCCCATATCTTTTGAGCACGTCTTTAAGATATTTTTCTTGAGATATAAACATGCCTGCAGAGGTTTGAGATATTTGTAGCCCAAGAAAGTAAGACAACTCACCAATCATCGACATCTCAAATTTTTTGGACATATTTAGAGCAAATTCATGGCTCATTTTTTCATCATTGCTAGAAAAGATTAGATCATCAACGTAAACAAGAGTGATTAGAAGTTTTTCCTTGTCCATCTTCATGTAGATTTTGCTACCTGCCACTCCCTTTTTGAAACCCTTTTGTTGCAGTTAGTGATCCAACTTTGCATACCATGCTCTAGGGGCTTGTTTTAATCCATACAAGGCCTTTTTTAGTTTTCATACAAAGTCTTTTCCTTCAGTAAGATCAAATCCTTCTGGTTGCTCCATGTAAACTTATTCCTTGAGATCTTCATTCAAGAATGTTGATTTTACATCCATTTGATAAACCTTGAATCCTTTTGAGCAAGTAAATGCTAAAAACATTCTTATGGCTTCCATTCGAGCTACTGGTGCAAAGGTTTCTTCGAAGTCAATTCCTTCGATTTGCGAGTATCCTTTGCAGACAATTCTGGCTTTATTTCTGATGATTTTTCCATCTTCATTCATCTTGTTGTTTAATACCCATGTTGTTCCAATTATATTTTTATCTTTTGGGCGAGGTACCAGTTCCCAAGTCTCATTTTTTTCGATTTGAGACATTTCTTCTTCCATGGCCTTTATCCAATAAGGATCTTTGCTAGCTTGAGAAAAAAATTCAAGTTCTATTAAAGATAATAGAACCACATCATCTTTTCTTGGGGTGCTTATCATCCTTCTTCGAGTTTGAATTCCTTCATCTATATTTCCGATGACCTGTTCTTCCGGATGATATCTTTGAACAAACTTGATCTTGGAGGGAGTTTGTGAAGATTCACTTTGAGGTTCTTCATTCTCCTCTTCTTTTTCAGGTTCTTCTTCTTCACTTGTTCAAAGAAAGGCTCAACTTCATGATCTTCAATTCTCTTTTCTAGAAGGCCTTCATCAATCTTCACATCAATGCTTTCCACTATTCTTTGTAGACGATTGTTGTAACATTTGTAATCTTTGCTCCTAGTGGAGTATCCAAGAAATATTCCTTCGTCAACTCTAGAATCAAATTTTCCTGGTGAGTCATCATTTATTTTTATGAAGCATTTGCTTCCAAAAACCCTGAAATATTTTATTGAAGCAGGTCTTCATTTCCATAATTCATAAGGAGTCTTTTCATTATTTGGTCTTAGTTGAGTTCGATTCAAGGTATAAACTGCGGTCCCAATTGCTTCTCTTCAAAATTTTGGTTGCAAATCAGCTGCTAGTAGCATTGTCCTTGCCATTACTTGAATGGTTCGGTTCCTTCTTTCAACTACTCCATTTTGTTGGGGTGTCCTAGAAATAGAGAGTTCTCTTTTGATTTCATGCTCTTTACATAATTCATCAAATTCTTTTGAGGTGAATTCTCCTCCTCTATCTGTTCTAAGACATTTAATTTTAGAATCTTTTTCATTTTCAATGAGAGCCTTAAGATTCTTAAAACATTCAAATGCTTAGGATTTATATTTTATGAAATATATCCACATCATTCTAGTATATTCATCAATAAATAGAGAAAATTACCTTTCACCTTGAAGAATTGGAGTTCTAGTTGGCCCACACAAATCTGCATGAATTATTTCCAAAGGTTTTGATGTTGAGAACTCCTTAATTTTGTGGCTAGTTCTGGTTTGCTTTCCATGTTGGCATGGGCCACATACAACTTGATTTGGTTTGCGCATTTTTGGAATGTCCCTTACTTCATTAATTTTGTTGATGTTGACTAGGTTATCAAAACTTGTATGCCCTAATCGCTTGTGCCATAACCAACTTTCATCTGTTTGACTTAAGTAACATTTATATTCTTGGATTCTAGTGAGAATGTAAACATTATCGGGTGTTCTTACCCCTTTCGCCACAAGTTCTCTCGAGGATGAGTCTCTTATTTCACAATTTTTTTTACTAAGGACAACATTATGTCCTTGGTCAAAAATCTGGTTGACACTTAAGAGATTGTGTTTGAGCCCTTCTACCAGCAAGGTATTTTGAGCCTTTCCTAGTCCATTGGTAGCAGTTCCTTTTCCAATAATTTTAGCGGATCCACTTCCAAAGGATACATTTCCATTTTTCTTGTTCAATGAGATAAACTTCTTTTGGTCACCTATCATATGTCTTGAGCACCCACTATCCATGAACCAAGGATTTTCTTCACTATGAGCACATAGAGCTAAGCCACATTTATCAGTTTTGAGATTTACGTTTTTAGCTTTTTCCCTTTTGAGAGGGCAATTTTGTTCATTATGATCATAATTATCACATAATGAGCAAGACGGATCAAACTTAGCCAAAGGATCAAAGGAATTGTAAGTTTTGATTTGTCCTTGCTCTTTAGGGCCACACAGTTGGTTTGTTTGATCATTCAATCTTAGTGCTTCATTCTTATGAGCTTTGCAATGCTTAGCTTGATGCCCAAATTTTTTACAATTGTAACAATGACCAAGAAAAATATTTTGATACCTATTGTAGTATCCGTAACTTGAACCAACATTCTTCCTTGGAGTTGCTCTTTCTTCAATTCTTGGTTTTGAGATGGGAATTTTTTTCTGACAAGATGACTTTTCTTCTTTTGGATGGCAAGAGAGTACATCAGCATAACTTCTGGCTTTATTCTTTGTACTTGATGATTCTCCTTTGAAACCAATTCCAGACTTGTCATGTTGAGGTCTTTGAGTATTAAGAATGTTGTCAAGAGCTAGAGAGCTTTGCCAACTCCTTTTTACTTGTTCTAATTCCTTTCTTAGAGATACTATTTCAGCTTCACGTTTTTCACAGATATCATCCTTCTCTTTTAAATTAATGTTCAAGAAGTCTTCCCTTCTTTTTGCTTCCTCTCTTTGTATTTTTAGAGAAATTATCTTCTTTTGTAGATTCTCATTTCCTTAAATGGCACTCATTAGCAAACTATTTATGTTTCTTTCATCTTCTAGTTCTGATTCATCATCATTTGTAAATGCCATGAATAATGTTTCTTTGCTTCCAACATAATTACTTTCCTCATTTGATTCATCATCGCTTTCTTTGTAATGACTCACATTTCTAGTTGATTTCCTTTTTATGACTACAAATTCATATTCATTAGACTCATCTTGTTTGGAGAAGAAGTTCTTGTTATTAAACCCTTTCTTTTTGTACATCATTCTTTTAGATTCTTGTTCATCATCACTATCATGTTTATGAGGACATTTTGCAGCACAATGACCTATTCTTCCACAATTGAAACAAATAAGAGGGTACTTACCTTTTATCTTAGATCCCCTTTTTAGTCTTCGTACAAATTGAGCTAATTCATTTTTAATGTCAGATTCATCGCTGTTGCAATTCCATCCTTTTCCTTTTTTTGTAGATCTTGAGGCTTTGAAAGCTGCTTCTTTGAAATTTGGGATCCCTTTCCTCATCTCATAGGCAATAAGAATTCCATGAATTTAATCCATCTTGAGAGTATCTAGGTCCTTCATCTCTTCTATGGCACTTACTTTGGAGTAAAATATGTCAGGAAGCGATCTCAGGATTTTTTGAACAATGGTGCTTTCTTCAATATTTTCCCCTAGTCCTTTAAGAGAGTTAACCACTTCAGCTACTCTGAGGAAGTATGATGCAATATCTTCTTCATCATCCATTTTCAGACTCTCGAATTGTCTTCTATAGGTTTGAAGCTTTGCCTTCTTAACTTTGGAGTCCCCATCATATAGAGAAACCAATTTATCCCATACTTCTTTGGCTGAGTCACAGTTCATGACTTTCGTAAATTCGGAATCGGTGATTCCACTAGTGATGGAATTTAAAGCTTTGGCATTAGCAATGTAGGCTTTTCTTTCATCTTTATCAGTTGAAAGACCGGCGGGAGCTTTGTACCCATCCAAAATAGAGTGCCATACTTCAGGGCCAGGAGACATTAGATAGTAGGACATCCTCTTTTTCCAAAAACTAAAATTTGTTCCATCAAAGATAGGCAGTTTTCCTGTTACTTCCATGTTCTTCATTGTGCCTAAGAATCCTTCTTCCAGCTGTTAGGCTGATAATGAAGAAGCTAGCTCCGATACCAATTTTTGGAAATACTGAGAGGGGGGTGAATCATTATTTATTTTCAATTGTTAATTATTGCCAGTTAGATTCTTCACAATTAAAGACAGAGAGGTGTATAATGATAATATTAATAAGAATTTCAATCCCCTTTCTAATAATAGTATACAATAGATGAGTGAGGGCACCAACCCTTTTAATGAGACAGGCACCAACTTGGACTTTGATGAGGCTCCGACCTCTAGGGCTTTGACCCTATCTTCTCAAGGCACCAACCTTGTGTTTAGGAGCACCTACTCCAAGGACACCAATCCTTTTGTCTCCCTTTTAATAGAGAATGTGAATAGTATTTACTTGAACATCCTTGACATAATTCTTCATTGTTTAATCACTTCCAAAATTCTTCATTGTCTAATCACTTCAAAATTCTTCACTGTCTACTTGTTCATCACTGCACTTTAAATCCAAAATTCTTTACTGTCTAATCACTTCAAAATTCTTCATTCTCAACTTGTTCACCACTGCACTTCAATTCAAAAATTCTTCCCTATCTACTTGTTCATCACTGCACTTATCTTTCCACAGGTCTATGCCCTAAAACTAGACTGCAAACCATCACACAAGTTATTGGTCCAAGATTGTAATTGCAGCGATCAATAGATCTGAGGGTTGTAGGTGTTCCAAGCTTCAGTGCATAAGGGACAATCTGAGATCCGAAAGGGTATTCACCATCGAGAATATATTGAGGGTCTTGTTGTAATAACACTAGTCCGAGACTGTGATATGGACAATCTGAAACACATGTCCGAGCCCTAACACTGAGTTATAACACAGGTCTGAGGGTTGGTTTAGCAGATCCAAGTTCTGTGTTATAATTCTGTCACTCTAACAAATAACCCGAGTTGGTATAGCAAAGGGTCTGAGTTCTGAGATTAGCTTTATCCTCCAGCAAATAATCTGAGTTCTGTCCGAGCTCAAATATTTTCCTTATTTCTGTTCAGTTAGAAACTTAGGTCTACACTCCAGGTATCCTCTACAACTCTGCTCTCCTTGACCGAGGTCTTGAATAACCCAACCTTCAGATTTAACCCTTCAAATCCTTCTCGGTGTCCCTTGTTCACGAGTTGTGAACTGTTTTATGTCTCTGTAATTAATCTTTTCCAAATTGATGATTTGAAAATGAAGTTTCAGTTGTATTTATAGTGATTTTCGACTGGAATGAAGTGTCACGTCTTTTGGAGGGAGGCTGACATGAAACTGTGAGTGTAGGTCTACTAGATAAAAATTATATTTTCTTAAACTTAAAAATTCAATATCTCACAAACCGCTGGGATTTTCAGGGCAAGTAATGGCTCATTGGAAAGGCAAAATTATGCTCTAAAAGATGGTATAGGAATCATATTGAGAGCCTGCCTCTAAGGTAGTGAAAAACATTTTTTTTAAGTGACTGGTCATTAATTAGTGTAGAAAGTGATGGATAGCAAGGGCTTCTTCATTATCATATGTCACCAAGTGTTTTTTAAGTGAGGTTTCCACTCGTTGTGTCTTTCATCATCAAGTGATCTCTAATTCCTTCATTTTCCATGTCATCAAATGTAATGTCACCATATATGTCATCATGTGTGCAGTCTTCATCTCAGTGAAATTCATATTGACATCAATGACAATCTGAATTAACAGTAATGAGTTGGTACATAATTGATGGGGTAAAATTCACAGCCAGAGCTACAGAAAAACAGGAGCCATGGAGTATTGATGCTTTCTCTTGGTGGAATTGGGATCCAGGAGGATTTTTTGATGACAGGTTCAGTCAGAGATTGGTCTGGGTTCCAGGCATTAAAGGGTTCGTTCATGGTGGGTGTACACAAAGGCATAACATTACCCAGTGGTTCATATGGGATCCATGCATTGGGTCTCAGTTGCATTGGGCCAACAAACTAGTCCATAGGTTTGGATTTCTTGAGGGCAAGAAATATTGGGTGGGAGGATTGTGATGTTCCTTTTTCTATTGTTTCTTATGACATCGTTAGGATGGACTTTCAGAGTTGGGGGCAGACAAGCTACAGGAGCATATTGGTTTCATCAGCGGTCCCAGGTGCTTTTGGAGGGGTTTTGAAGAGGTTATATGAGGTACGATAGAATTCGCTTGGTATATTCCATCATCTACACAATTTGTCTTTCGTTTCATCGCATTCCAACAACTTTCAAAAAACAGAGTTATTATTGGACCTGACTTAATTAATTACACTTAAGGTGGAATTCCGGGAGGAATACTTGACAGAACACCTTAGTGTAATAGCTCGTTGGAACCAGAATGATAATATATAGAAGGTGGGATAGTTAGAAGTGAGTTTCAGTGACCTGAGGAGAGATGGTGGCCAATTTACCCTTTTCCCGCATTAAAAACAATCTTTTAATTGAAATAAAAGAGGGAAAAGTGTTGCATGAGTAAAATAATAATGAAATAGGAGGTTCTATAGGGGTCCATCACATATATAAAAGAGGAGGATGCCATTGGAGGACATATTGGATTTTATATTTCTTCTTGTATGAGAGGTTCACAACTCGGTTCTCTACTTCAGTAGTATCCCCAGGACATAAACCCTTGGGTGATTCGGCGAGATTGGGCGAGTGCTCATCTCCCTCGGTGAATTCATCCATAATTCACAGGAGAGCTTAGCAGTGCACTTCATGTCATTTTGGTGGAGGGTCTGTGCATCATTGGAGCATACTATCTTGGAGGCCAGCTTCTCATCTTAGTTAATTTGGTTATACATGCATGTAACCCCAATTTATCTATTATAATAAAAGTTGAGATCATTTTTTGCTTGTCATGTTGTTGTTTTGTGGAACTATATTGGTTTATATTTTACATGGCAATCTTCTGTTAATTGAATGAAATTTTTTCTGAAGCATTTGTGAGTTGAAATTCCAAAAATTGGTCAAATTTTCCCGTTTGGGATATTACAAGATATATCAAATCTCTAGTATCCAAAGGTACCAAATCTTTTACTAAAAGAATAAATTTGTGCAACATGGAGCAAGCCCTAAACTCAATAGGTAGAATTATAGGAGTTATTGTTTCTCACAAGAAAGTATTTTCTCATCTTGAAGAAGAGCATCTTAAGTTGACATTGCCATTGGAAGAATCATGACATCAATGGAAGTTGTAGAACCTTTGAAGGCAGCCTTTGGCTTTGGCATAGTTGAATTTTTCTCTCTATTAAGGATAACAAGAAGATCCTGGCATCTTGAAGAAACATTTGCAGCAGACATATTGTAATATTGGAGAACTAGTGTATGTAGTTCTTGAGGTACATATTATTGCTTTATTCATGTAAGGTATAATTTGGAATAGGATTTTAGGGTATGTAATCTTCATATTGTTGGATATTGTTAGCATCTAAGTTTTTTTGTAAACCCTAGTTGGTATTTGGAAAACCTAAAGAGAAACCCTAACCCTATTCTATTTTGTTTCCTCATAGAAACCGTAGCTTTTGGTCTCTAGGGTTTGTAGGTAGTCTAGGGAGAAATGAATGCCCCTAGTAAAGGTAGAATTGGAATTGAAATTCAAACTCTAGGGTTGATGTTTCGAAAGGTATCTTAGGGTTCGATATGGAAATCCTAAACTTTCCATGGAATCCCTAATCATGATTATGCTCTTCTACGTGTATATTTTTCTTGGTGGTACTTGTCAGTGAATGTTGTGGGTACTTAATAAGTAATATATGTTGATCTTATGAAGATTATGATGAATAAAGACTTGATAATAAAGTTGGATCCTTGGACACTCTAATAAAAGTAGACTCATATGGATATGGAACATGAAGATGATGCCATGACAATAGATATCCCTTCAAGAGGGAGTCCTTTCAAAGTTTGTAGAAGAAGCAACTCAATGTATGTTTAAAATTCTAAGATTTGTAGTAGGTCCCCATCATATGAGCAGGTACAATCATTTTTTCTTTAAAATATATTATAAAATTTCAGTCCCCACTTCGATTATTAGTTTTCCCTTATCACTACATGCATTTAACGTTAAATCCAAGCATGATAAAAACACTAAAATATGGAAATGACATTTATTTCTGAAAATACAAATTTGGAGATTTTACTACTACTGGAAAATGCACAGAAAATTTATAACAGCCACACACAGAAAATGACACAGTGATTTTTATCAATGTGACCCTATAAAAACCCCCTACAACTCTTGGGGAAAACCAGTTTGAGAGCTCTTCTTTATTTTTGAAAATATTTTACAGAGAAAATGAAATACACAGGAAATATTCCAGCATTTACAAAATATAGACTTATCTTGATTTTCATGCATAAACTCCACCTCAAAAATCGTGCCACGGAAAAATAAGTTTAGCAGAAAAATTACAGCAATAAATGATGTACAGCCTGCCTCGAGAAATGTTCCCAAAATGTTGTGTATGAACTATATGGAAAGGTACAACAATCTTTCTCCTCGAAAATCATGCCCAACTCTACTTGAATTTTCGTGCCTTCAGCTTGTCTTATTCCCTCAAAACTTGTGTCGTCCCTCCTTGGAATGCGTGCCAAATAGATGTTGTATGGATTTGTTGTCTTTGGTTGCATGCCAAAACTCCTACTGTACGGATTTGATGTGAATGACCTCCTTGGAATGCATGTCAAAGATTTGTTGCTCTCCTTCACCTCCTCCCCACTCAGAAATTTCTCCTTGCTCTCTCTTGCTTTCTCTCAAATGCTCATGAAATAATAATGTGATATTTTCTCTTATTATCTCCTTTTACCCTAACCTAAGTGACTTTTGAGTGATCCCTAAATCCAATGGCTGAGATAGCTTTAGATCAAGGGCTGAAAATAAATGCATATTATTTTCACTTTTTCTATTTAATCACTCACCCACTTAGCCTTTTATTTCCATAGTCACTTTTTCACTTTCTAATTCTTCATTGACTTTAATAAAGTCACTTTTAAATTAGAACTTAACTTTATAAAATCACTTTTAGAAAAAGAAGTACAATAGAGTGGACACTTTTCCCTAGGCCAAAAGATCAAAGCCATGGGGAACCATTTTTCCTTGGTACCCAAAATTTAACACTCCCTCTTACTGAGGAAAGTGTTCTTCACCACTCCCATCTTGTCTCTGAAGTAGACATGTTTGCCCCATGGTTAGGCTTTGGTGAAGATGTCCTCTACCTGCTCATTTGTGGAGATGTACTCAAGCTTGACTGCTCCCTTTTGGACATAGTCTCGAATGAAGTGATACTTGATCCCAATATGCTTTGACCTATCATGAAAAACTGGATTCTCTATGAGTTTTATGCAACTCTGATTATCACAGTGAATCACAGAAGCTCTCAATGCCTGACAAAATAGACCAAAAAACATCTTGCAAAGCCATATGACCTCACAACTAGCCAAAATAGTAGCCATATACCCTGCCTCAACTGAGCTCAATGCAACTAACTGTTGTTTCCGGCTGAACCACGACACACCTGTTGAACCCAACCCAAAACAACACCCTGAAGTACTCTTCTTGTCTGAAGCACATCCTTCCCAATCTGAATCTGTGTACCTTTCCAGTCTCACTCCATCACCCTGTCTATAGTCCAGACCATAATCCACCGTACCCTGCAAGTAACGAATAATGTATTTTTTAGCCACCCAGTGCACTCTCCGGGCTCACACATGAACTGACTCATAGTGTTAATTGTAAAACATATATATTGTCAAGTGTTGAAAAAATACATAAATGATCCAATCAGTTGCATGTATAGTTTAGGATCCACCAACTTGGAATCGGAAGTGTGAAGCTTCTTCCAGTTAGTGATCATAGGTGTAGACATGGGTTTACAGTCCTCCATGTGAAATCTGCTAACAATATCCACGGTGTACTTCCCCTGTCCCAGGAAGATATTCCCCTCCTCCTGCCACACCTCCAATCCCAAAAAATAATGCATCAAGCTGATATCTTTCATATCAAACTTTGAAGCAAGATCTCTCTTGCAGCCCTCAATGAGTCTCTCTACCCCAGTGATGACCAAGTCATCAACATACAACACCAAAATGAGAGGCTTCTCACCTACCACAATGAAGTATAGATTCGGATCAATTTCACTCTTAGTGAAACCCAACTGCAGCAAGTAAGTATCAATCCTCGAATACCAAGCTTTCGGAGCTTGCTTCAGGCCATAGAGCTCCCTTTTCAATCCGCATACATGGGTCTCTCGCCCATGCACCTCAAAGCCCTGTAGCCGCTCAATATAAAATTCCTCCTGAATGAAGCCATTGAGAAAGGCGGTCTTCACATCCATTTGGTGGATCTTCCAACCCATCTTTACTGCAATCGATATAATGGAGCAAATAGATGTCTTCCGAGCCATGAGAGCGAAGGTATCCTCATAGTCAACTCCCTCTACCTGTGAGAACACTATCGCCACAAACCGAGCCTTGAACTTCTCTATGCTGCCATCTGCAACATGCTTTATCTTGTAGAGCCATCTGGAAATAACAATTGATTTACCTTCAGGCCTAGGCACTACCTCCCAAACATCGTTCTTCATAATAGAAGAATACTCCTCCATCATGGCCTCACTCCAGACCTGCTGGTTGGCTGCCTCCTCATAATTAGAAGGCTCAATGTCAACAATGCCTGTTACCAATGACATGTAACTACAGAACCGCTCTGTTGATCAGCAGTCGTCATTGATGTCAACCCAAGCAGCACCAGGGGCTAACCCAATATTGCATGGGAATTTTGACCTACAAAATTAATATATTCTGGGTCAATAATTCTTTTTATGTTTTCTACTTGTCGAGATGTTTCCATTGATATATGGCACGCCATGTAATTCTTCACGGTTTGAGAGATATTCATCTTTGAAGTTTGTAACCCCAGTTAGTGGGCTAAAACCCCATGGGGTTGGGGCATGGGTCATTGAAAAGTCATAATTAATATTTTTTATTCTCCTAAATCCCCTCCCACGTTCACTTGTTGAAGCCCCTCTCAACTTAAGCATTTATATAAATTGTGATCCTCATTTCCTCCTTATGCAAGGGATTCGGCCATCTGAAACAGGTCATCGTGGAATTTTCATTCAACCTTTTTTTCTACGAAGGTTCAAAAGCTGAAATTTTTATGAGGTGAAGCAGAAATCCTAAGGAAGCTGCAATAAAATTTTCAAATCAAGGTGCACAATATTTTTGGAGATATGATCTGTGGAAGTCAGGTTTTTTGCAGGCTCCTGAAATTCATCTCAAAGATGTGACCTTGGTAAAATTGTCATAACTCTCTCTCTGAGTATCAGATTGGAATTTCGTAAAAAGTGGAAGATAGTGCACAGTCTATACCTTTCTCTCTATCAATTTTAGAGCCAAATGAAGAAACAGTGACATGTGGCACGCCATACAAGTGCGCTCTGCTGAAACAGTCCATAATTAGGGCATTGTGAGAGATTGGGTATAACACTCCCTTGAAGAATCCAAATTGGGTCAGACCTATGGAATTGGAAATATGACTCATAGGACTACTACAGGACTGAAAATCAGATATTGAGGATATGAAATAACAAAGATACACCAGATTCAATATCGAGCTCCTAGAAGGCAAGAAAAAGCTATATCATGTGTTGTCAAGGGTTGCAAAGGACCAGACTTTCTACGACAGCAAAAAAAAGCAAGGCACAGCAAAGGGTAGCATGAAAAGAGCAGCAACCAAGGTGCATAACAGCAGCAAGAAGTTCATCATATGAAGTCTTCAAGTGGGCAGCACTGCATACAATCATTGTAAAGGTATCATTGTACTTAGTCATTGTAAATACATTATTGTACAAATTGTACTAGTGTCTATATGCCAAGGGTTGAAGAGGTAGTGTTGGGAGGTCTAGGATCATCATTACGTGGTTGTATCAAATTTGGGGTTATGGTCTAGTACATATTCTTCTTCTACATCATTCTATATCATTGTAAAGTGGACCATTTTCCCTGGTACGGGAGTCCATTCTTCTTTTATTCTTCTATAGGGTGGTAGGGTGGTGCTAGGGTGAGTTGTAGCTCATTGGGTGTTGGGGCATCCATTCAGTTGACTACTGAAGAATCTCGGGCGTTGGAGCATCCATCCGGTGGGAGCTGGAGAAGAATGCTTTTCTAGATTCTAGGAAGTTGGAGCTTTATTTTCAATTGGAGTTGAATATTAAAGAATTATTAGAAAAGCATTAGGTGGTTTTTGTCCCGGAGTGGGTTTCCACCTTAAAAACTGTGCGCATTTGTGTTCCTCTTTTTTGCTGCTATCATTGTACAAAAATTGATAATAATTGAAGATTAACTAATGCTCTAATTGAAAGGAACACTGATTCACCCACCCCCCCCCTCTCAGTATTTCCAACAATTGGTATCATAGCTTGGTTCCTTCAATATCAGTTTAACAACTGGAAGGAGTTCATGGAGCATATCAAGAATGGTGTACCTCTATTCAATGAAAATAATTATGCACTTTGGAAAGGAAGAATGGAGGTCTATCTCTTGGCACAAGGTTACGAAGTATGGGACACTGTTCAAAATGGATTTACATCAACCGTGGATGAACAAGGTAAGAAGAATTTGGTAAATGATGCAAAAGCAAAGAATATTATTATCAGTGGACTTATTGAATCTTCTTATCATAAGGTGTTGGGTTGTAAAACCACCAAAAAATGTATGGGACAAGCTTGAGAATATATATGCAGGTGACTCAAATGTCAAAGAAGCAAAGCTTCAAATCTATAGAGCAAAATTTGAGCAACTCAGAATGAAAGAAGATTGCAACATTGCCGCATACTTCCAATACGTTGATGAAATAACCAATAATCTGGAAGGATTGGGAGAGCCAGTTGACGAGAAGACTATAATACGGAAGATTCTTAGAACGTTACCAGTGAGATTCCACCCAAAGGTATTGGTCTTAGAATACAGTGCAAATCTGGACAAACTCAGCAAGGAAGAATTACATGGAGTTCTCATAGCATATGAAATGAGACTTGATGAAGAAAAGGGTACTTCAAATCTAGAAACTGCGTTTGTTGCATCTAAGAAAACCAATAAGGACAAAAAACCTTCAATTGAAATGACATGCACTTGCAAGTGTGAAGAAAAGGGAGATGATGGAGAAGGTCTTTCAGATGAAGAATATGCTTACTTTACGAGAAAACTAAAACCTGGTAAGGGAAAATTCAAAGGTAAACTTCCATTGATAAGTTTCGGTTGTGGTGAGGTTGGGCATTTCGTAGCAAAATGTTCAAACAAAAGTGATGGAAATTCAAAAGGAAAGAAAGGCTTTAAGAAATTCAACAAGCAAGGAAAAAATAAAGGATCCAAAAGTAACTTTCTTTCTAAAGAAGATAGCTCATCATCCGATGAAGAAAGTGACAACAAAGAAGAAGCCAATGAGAAAGTATTGTTTATGGCCAAGCACAATAAACAAGAAGTATCAAACAATGAAGAAGAAGGGTTGACCATAGAAGAATTTTATGAGGAGGCAATCAAGCTTATAAAAGAGCTCAATGCTGAGAAGATTCGTTCCAAAACTCTTGAAGAAAAAGTTCAAAGTCTCAAAATTAACGTTGAAGAACACAAATGTATTGAAGAGTCACTTCAAAAGAAGTTGGAAGAAAGCAACCAAGAAAGGGAAGCATTAGAAGTCGAAGTAGTCTTGCTACGTAAGGAAGTGAAGAAGGGAAAAACTGTCCAAAACTATGCCAATAGCTCAAGGGCATTGGAAGAACTCATCAACAATCAACGATCTTACAACGACAGAACTGGCCTCGGTTACAAAGAAGAAGAAGCAGGACCTTCTACAACAAAATACAATGAACCTATGAGATCCGACATACATGAAGACTTCATTAGACAAGATTCGCAAGCACATCCTTGGAAGACGATTCCTCGACGAATATTTTCATCCAGGTACCAACGTATTTTTCATGGCTATTGTTATTCATGTGGAAAATTTGGTCATAAACCTGTAGAATGTCGCACGTACCCTAGGAACCAATACAATTCCAAGATATTCTTCAAATATGAACCTCCCAGGGCTCAAAGAAACATCAATAGATTTGAACATTTAAGAAATAATATGGAATGTTACAAATATCAGAACTTTGGACACATAGCCAGAGACTGCAGACTTGAAAATCCTCTAGAAGAATCTTTGAAGCCACAGAATGAACGAACATGGAAGAAGAAGAAGACTGATAATTGTGCTTTCGCTCTCAAGGCTCAAAAAAATAAAGATGTGCGGTATGTTGACAGTGGTTGCTCAATGCATATGACTGGAGATAGAAAGAAATTTGTATCTCTAAAAGAGAAGGAGGATGGAACCATATCCTTTGGAAATGATGGATCTTCAAATGTTATAGGATCAGGTACTGTCACTCTCGGAAGCAAAGATATTATAGCCAAGAATGTTCTATTGGTTGAAAACATGAATCACAATCTGCTCAGTGTTGGAAAAATGTGTGATCAAGGACATACAATGCTATTCAACTCCACAAAATGTGAAATTAAGAAAGGCAGGTATGGTAAAATTGTGGCTACAGCAAGTCGAGCTCCAAACGACATATATGTTTTGGATGAAGCAACTAAAGCATGTCTACTAGCTAAAGAAGATGAAATTTGGTTATGGCACAAACGAATGGGTCACATAAACTTTGAAAATCTTGTCAAGATAAGCAAAAAGGAAGCAGTACGAGAAATGCCGAAAATCTCAAAACCTTCCAACACACTATGTGAGGCATGTCGCCATGGCAAGTAGACAAAAGTCCAATTTAAAACAAAATAACACTTTTCATCACATCCATTGGAATTGATACATACTGATCTATGTGGTCCTATGAGAACAAAAGGCTTAGACGGAGAATTATATTTCATGTTAATGATAGATGACTATACCAGGATGACAGTCGTCAGTTTCCTAAAAAAAAAATCTGAAGCATTTAAGTGCTTTAAGATCCACAAGGAGTTGGTTGAAAATGAAACTAATTTAAAAATAAAGTGTTTAAGATCAAATAATGGTGGAGAATTCACTTCCAAATTATTTCAGCAATACTGTGACGAAAATGGAATAAAAAGGCGATTTTCAACAGTACAAACACCTCAGCAAAATGGAGTTGCTGAAAGAAAGAATATAACTGTACAGGAAATGGGTAGAACAATGTTGAAGGACTCAAAATTGGATGAAAAATTATGGGTTCAATTGATACAACAGTCTTCATTATCAACCGAAGTCTTCTCAGAAATAATTGCAACAAGACTTCATATGAATTATGGAAGGAAAACCAGCTAATGTAAAATATTTCAGAATCTTCGGAAGCAAATGTTATATCAAAAGAGAAGATCAAAATTTGGGTAAGTTTGAATCACGTGTTGATGAAGGTATCTTTGTTGGTTACTCACGAAAAAGAAAGGCCTATAAATGCTATAATCTAAGACGAAAACAGATAGTGGAGAGCATAAATGTTACATTTGATGAAGATGGTGTTCTAGCGAGTAATGATGAGGATCTAGAATCTTTGAAACTTGAGACAGAGGTTGAAAAAGACACAGATAAAATTGTAGAACAAGAAGCAACTATCAACGAGGAAGAAATAAAAGATATACCAGAACAACAACAAGAATCTCCTCCAAGGAGAACAAAAGAGTGGATTCAAAAGAACCATCCATCAAATCAAATCATTGGTGACATAAATGAAGGTCGACAGCTTCGTTCATCACAACAAGCTCATGTTGCTTTTCTAGCAACCTTTGAGCCTAGTAGTTTTGAGGAAGCTAGCCAGAATGAACATTGGGTAGCAGCTATGAATGAAGAATTGGATCAAATTGAGAAGAATAACACCTGGGAATTAGTTCCACGACCAAAATATAAAAATTTCATTGGGACTAAATGGGTGTTCAAGAACAAATTGAATGAAGATGGGCAGGTTACCAGAAACAAAGCAAGATTGGTTTGTAAAGGCTATGCACAAGTGGAAGGAATTGATTTCGATGAAACATTTGCACCAGTTGCCAGAATGGAAGCCATCCAAATGTTTCTCGCCTATGCATGTTCAAGAAAAATCAAAGTCTACCA
Source organism: Pinus albicaulis (assembly GCA_034641835.2). NCBI lineage: Eukaryota > Viridiplantae > Streptophyta > Pinopsida > Pinales > Pinaceae > Pinus > Pinus albicaulis. The sequence continues at coordinate 673,616,837 of CM076570.1, forward strand.
AATGGATGTTAAGTCAGCATTTCTGAATGGAGAATTAGAAGAAGAAGTTTACATCGAACAACCTGAAGGTTTTCTACTATCACAAAAAGAAGACTATGTCTGCAGGTTAAAGAAGGCTCTATATGGTCTCAAGTAGGCTCCTAGAGCATGGTATGCTCATCTTGATGGATATCTACGTCAACAAGGGTTCAAGAAAGGTATTGTTGATAGCAATCTTTATATACAAATAGATAAAGATAATTTAACAATCGTTGAGGTATATGTGGATGATATAATATTTGGTAGCAATAATGATCGACTAAGTAAGAAATTTTCTACAAAGATGCAAAGTGAGTTTGAGATGTCTTTACTTGGTGAGTTGACATTGGAACTGACGCGTTTTGAACTACCAACTGTAGTTCATCATCAGGATTTCCCGGAATATTTATATTTAAAATTGTATGGATCACAGAAGCTTGCACTCTCAAGAGAAAGGAATATTTATATGTCAAGCCAAGTACATCAAGGAAATGCTCAAGAAATTCAAAATGGAAGATTGCAAACTCGTCCTTACTTCGATGGTAACAGGTTCCAAATTGAGCATAGACGACTCATCTAAGGATGTGGATCAGAGGTTGTACAGATTTATGATTGGTAGTCTTCTATATGTTACAGCCTCTCGGCCAGATGTTATGCAAGCAGTTGGACAAGTAGCAAGATTGCAAGCAGCACCAAAAGAATCACATATTATTGTTGTCAAAAGAATTCTTCGATATCTAAAGGGCACAAAAGAATATGGCTTGTGGTATCCCAAGGGTAACAATCTCATTATTCAAGCCTTTACAGATGCAGATTGGGCAGGAAGTGTTGATGATTGTAAGAGTACTAGTGAAGCAGCATTCTATCTAGGTGGTTGTTTCATATCATGGTTGAGAAAAAAGAAAACTTCAATCTCATTATCTACAGTGGAAGCAGAATACATTGCAGCAACATCATGTTGTACTCAATTCCTTTGGATGAAACAAACTTTGCAAGATTTTCAAGTACAATTCAGTGAGCCTATTCCCATATTCTGTCACAACACTAGTGCCATCAACATTTCCAAGAATCTTGTCATGCATTCAAAAACAAAACACATTCCGATCAAATATCATTTTGTTAGAGAACAAGTCGCTGAAAAGAATATCAAACTTGAGTATGTTTGTACAAAAGAACAAATTGCTGATATCTTCACTAAACCTTTACCTCGTGAAGCATTTGAATATCTTCGTCAAAAGCTTGGGTACTCCCAAGTTCTCATTAGATTATAGGTCTACAGGACGGTTGTGTGTCAAGGGGAGTGGAAGTGTGTACAGGTCTGTAGGACAGTTGTGTGTCAGCGGGAGTGGAAGTGTGTATAGGTCCACAGGATGGTTGTGTTTCAGGGGGAGTTACCCTTTTCCATTGATGTCAAAGGGGGAGAGAATGTTGTAGGAAGAGGTGTCATGATCGCAGTGGGAGTACTTGTGTTGCCATCAATACCAAAGGGGGAGATTGTTGATCAGCGGTCGTCATTGATGTCAACCCAGGCAGCACCAGGGGCTAACCCAATATTGCATGGAAATTTTGACCTACAAAATTAATATATTCTGGGTCAATAATGCTTTTTATGGTTTCTACTTGTCGAGATGTTTCCATTTATATATGGCACGCCATGTAATTCTTCACGGTTTGAGAGATATTCATGTTTGAAGTTTGTAACCCCAGTTAGTGGGCTAAAACCCCATGGGGTTGGGGCATGGTTCATTGAAAAGACATAATTAATATTTTTTATGCTCCTAAAATCCCTCCCATGTTCACTTGTTGAAGCCCCTCTCAACTTAAGCATTTATATAAATTGTGATCCTCATTTCCTCCTTATGCAAGGGATTCGGCCATATGAAACAGGTCATCATGGAATTTTCTCTCTAACTTTTTTTCTACGAAAGTTCAGAAGCTGCAATTTTTATGAGGTGAAGCCGAAATCCTGAGGACGTTGCAGTAAAAATTTCAGATCAAGGTGCACAGTATTTTTGGAGATATGATCTGTGGAAGTCAGGTTTTGTGTAGGCTCCTGAAATTCATCTCAAAGAGGTGACCTTGGTAAAATATTCATAACTCTCTCTGAGTATCGGATTGGAATTCCATAAAAATTGGAAGATAGTGCACAGTCTGTACCCTTCTCTCTATTAATTTCAGAGCCAAATGAAGAAACAGTGACACGTGGCACGCCGTACAAGTGCGCTCTACTGAAACAGTATATAATTAGGGCATTGTGAGAGATTGGGTATAACTCTCCCTTGAAGAATCCAAATTGGATTAGACCTATGGCATTGGAAATATGACTCAGAGGACTACTACAGGACCGAAAATCAGATATTGAGGATCTAAAATAACAGAGATACACCAGATTCAATATCGAGCTCCTAGAAGGCAAGAAAAAGCTAGATCATGTGTTGTCAAGGGTTGCAAAGGACCAGAATTTCTACGGCAGCAAAGCCAAGAAAGGTACAGCAGAGGGTAGCATGACAAGAGCAGCAACCAAGGTGCATAACAGCAGCAAGAATTTCATCATATGAAGTATTCAAGTGGGCAGCACTGCATACAATCATTATAAAGGTATCATTGTACTTAGTCATTGTAAATACATTATTGTACAAATTGTACTAGTATCTATCTGCCAAGGGTTGAAGAGGCAGTGTTGGGAGGTCTAGGATCATCATTAGGTGGTTGTGTCAAAGTTGGGTTTATGGTCTAGTATATCTTCTTCTTCTACATCATTCTATATCATTATAAATTGGACCATTTTCCCTGGTACGGGAGTCCATTCTTCTTTTATTCTTCTATAGGGTGGTAGGGTGGTGCTAGGGTGAGTTGTAGCTCATTGGGTGTTGGGGCATCCGTTTAGTTGACTACTGAAGAATCTCAGGCATTGGAGCGTCCATCCAGTGGGAGCTGGAGAAGAATGCTTTTCTAGATTCTAGGAAGTTGGAGCTTTATTTTCAATTGGAGTTGAATATTAAAGAGTTATTAGAAAAGCATTAGGTGGTTTTTGTCCCGTAGTGGATTTCCACCTTAAAAATTGTGCGCATTTGTGTTCCTCTTGTTTGCTGCTATCATTGTACAAACACTGATAATAATTGAAGATTAAATAATGCTCTAATTGAAAGGAATACTGATTCACCCCTCCTCTCAGTGTTTCCAACACGCTCAGGTGGTCTACTATCTCTGACCTATCTTTTTGGACCAACAACTGATGTGGCATCTCGCAGGGTTTCTTGAATCCACTTGGGCTTCCTCTTCCCTGAAACTACTTCTTCCACCAGAGTGAAAGAATCCTCATCATCATCAGAAGCCTGAACTCCTGAAGGCCTACCTCCCAAACATTGCTCTTCATATTAGAAGAATACTCCTCCATCACGGCCTCTCTCCAGACCTTCTGGTTGGCTGCCTCCTCATAACTAGAAGGCTTGGTGTCAACAATGCTTGTTACCAATGACATGTAACTACAGAACCGCTCAGGCGCTCTACTCTCTTTGGCCTATCTCTTTGGACCAACAACTGACGTGGCCTCGCGCAGGGTTTCTTGAATCCACTTGGGCTTCCTCTTCCCTGAAACTAATTCTTCCACCGGAGTGAAAGAATCCTCATCATCATCAGAAGCCTGAACTCCTGAAGGCCTACCAACTGACCCCATACTTGTACCTGTGCCTGTAGAGCTTGATGTACCATGCGAGTTGTCCATCAGTGGACTATACTGTGAACTATTCTGCGGACTGCCCTGTAAGCTGCCCGAAGAACCACCCACCTGACTCTGAGTGCCACTGCTCACTGATGGACTTGAAACTGTAATAAACGTACCTCCTGATCCCTGACCTCCTGTGCCCTGTGCACTGGATCCTTGTGACTGACTCAGATGCTGCCGAGTTTTTGGTAACTCTATATAATGTAACTCTTGTGACCTCCTGAAATCTCTCTCCTCCTCTAACTTTACATCCCGCGTGACAACCACTTTCCTCTTTGCAGGAATGTAAATCCAGTAGGCTTTCGAGGTCTCGCTATAACCCACAAAAATTCCCTTGTCTGCAGTATGTTCTAGCTTGGTCTTGCTCTCCTTGGGGACATAAGAGTATGTAAGGCACCCAAAGATACGAAAGTGCCCAACATCAGGCTTCTTCCCTGAGAAATCCTCCTTAGGGGTCACATTCCCCAAGGCATGATGTGGACATCTATTTTGTAAGTAAACAACAGTGTTGTAGGCCTCTACCCACAAAAATAAAGGTAACCCCTGATCGTGAAGCATGGCTTTGGCAGCCCCTACAATGGATATGTTCTTCCTTTCAGACACCCCATTCTGCTGGGGGTTTCAAAGAACCGTGAACTCCCTCTTAATACCTGCCTCAGCACAAAAATCCACAAACTCACCAAGAGTATACTCACCTCCATTGTCTAACCTTAGTACCTTAATCTTTCTGCCTGTCTGGGTTTCCACGAGAGATTTTAACTCTCAAAACTGCTTGAAGACCTCGCTCTTGGTCTTCAAGAAATAAATCTAGGTCTTCCTGGAGTTGTCATCAATGGATAAGACATAATACTCAAAGCCAATCAAGGACACATGAGACATCCGACCACTGACATCGGAAGGAATCAAGTCAAGGATTCCTGTCGTCCTGTTGTCACTACTGGGAAAAGGATATTTTGCAAACTTCCCCATAGCACATCCTCTGCATACATCAAGGTGATCAGAACTGAAATCTGGCGCACCAGTGGTGATCTCCCGCAATGTCCCAAGGTGCCATGATACATGTGACCCATCCTGTGATGCCAAATCTCACATAACTCTGATCTGCTAGAACTGTTGTTGGTCCTATCCCTGGTACTGCTACTCAATGCCATCAGTGGTTGTAATGAGAACTTGTACACCTTAGCATGGCACACTCCAATCACTCTAGCTGAAGTAGCTGGATTTCCCTTAGGATATATGATCACCTTTCCACTCCTGAACAACACCTCATACCCTTTGTCCTCAAGTGCTAAAACAGATATCAAGTTCTTCTTCATTCTAGGCACATATAGAACATCTGACACTTTCAAGGGAGGTTTTGGTTCCCTATCAAATGTTAATGTTCCAACGCCGACTGCTCTGACAATTTTGTCATCACCAAGTACTACCTTTATATCAGTATCACTCTCTGATAGCTTTGAGAAGTACTCCTTGACTCCTTTCATATGGCGAGAAGCGCCACTGTCAACATACCAAACACTAGAAGATGCTTTGCTAGTAGAGGCGAGTGCACACTCCCTCTGAACCTGTATGGCAGGTGATACTGCACTGGAGGACTCACAAGCTATGAATCCAAACTCTCAATCAAATTTCTCTGAGAATCCCTCTATCTCTGCAGAAGTTGCCATGGTTTTCTCTTTCCCTTTCTTATTTTTCTTCTCTGGACACACAACAGCATAATGTCCCATCTTTTGACAATTCCAACATTTGACTTTGGAATAGTCCTTTTCTTTTCTCAGTTGTTTGCCTTTACCTTTTCCTTTGAATCCACTGGTGGAAGCTCCCTTCTTTTATTTTCCTTTCTTGCCTCTTGCCAACAATGCCACATTTTGTCATCTTCCTCCCCCTATTTGGCTACCTCTAGATGGTTCTTCCTGATCTCATTCTGAATGCAATCATCCCACAACCTTTCCCATCCGAGAAGGTTCTCCCGTGCGACAATACAATCTACAAAACTCTCCCAAGTCTTGGGAAGACCATGCAAAGCTATCCTCACCAACTCAATGGGTGCAATGGTGTTAATTTTGGACAACTAGGTCCAAAATCCATGTTGTGTTGCTCAAATGAAGATACCAATATTTTTATTGGATTCCTCTTTCGGAGAGGTGCAAGATAGATCTAAATATCATCTTGATCCGATGAGCAGAACATTTATTTTGAATTTATTCAAGATATGTGCAGGTCGGCCTTAAGGTTTTGTGCCCCAATAGTTGTGTCACACACCCTCTTTGATGGATATAAATTGGTCAACGTTGGAGAAAATTTTCACTCATCTCATCCTCACACATTTCTCTCTCCTCATCTGATTGGTTTGATGATCTTGGAGGCTCTTCTCTCCACGTGTAGGAAAATTCCAGCAGCAACACATTTCTAATTTTGGTCTAGGGTTTCTGCAGCAAACTTTGACTAGCATTGACTTTGGTCAACACAAGGTCAAACAGACCTGAAACTCTCCCAAAAGTTCGATTTTCCAAATCCTCTTTTTTTGGCACTATTCCCCAGGCTAGATGTTGACTTTGACTTTTCTGCGTTGACCTAGTTGTTGCTACTGTTTGCATTGACCGTTGACTGACAACGTTGAATTTTGGGTTGAATTTTGATTTGATCGTTTGGTTGTCCTAGAGGGTTGTGTGACATTACTGGTTGGCTGACCATATTGAGACTTTGTTGGTTGAAGCATCTTGTTGACCGCCGTAACACATCAACACTCTCGTATATTTCTAGCTTGTCTTTTGTCGATCTACTAGTATGTTCTATTAGCATTTTAATTCATTGTTTATGTGATTGTTGACTGATATTGGGATAAAAGGTAAAGTTGCATCAAGCATATAACGTCTACAAAAATTTACATGGTATCGGAGTTGAGGTGAAGACAAAGCCCTAATTTGTAGCAATCACCGAAGAAGAGGATGGGTTCCTCAAACTACAATGGCTTTAAGGCTAATGAGAAATTGACTGGGAAGGATGACTTCCATGCTTGGAAGATGACATTGGATCTTAACTTGGAAGACCAAGATGTCATGGACTATGTGTAAGGTAAAATTCAAGAGCCTCCATCCACTGCAACTGTTGTTTCCAAAACAAAGTATAATAAGGGGGAAATCAAAGCGAAGTTGATGATCAGGGACTCAATTCATAAGAGTTTGGTTTCCTACATATATGAGCTAGGCACATCCAAGGAGATGTATGATAATTTGGTCAACATGTTCAAGGCCAACAATGTGAATCAAGTCCTATTCTTCAAGAACCAATTGAAGAATCTGAAGAATGGTAGGGATGAGTCTGTTCAATCATATTTTCTGAAGCTGGCCCAGATCAAGAATAATATGCTGGCTATTGGGGAGACAATAGTTGATCGAGAGATAGTTCTCACCGCACATTCGAATGGCATGTATTCAACACTACCATTCTCAATAATAATGTGATACCTGATTTTGAAGAAGTACTATTGAGATGCATACAAGAAGAGACAAGGATGAAGGAATATGAAAATGAAGGAAATGTTGCCTTCGCTGCTCATTCTAAAAAGAAGAACTTTGGTGGTCCAAGGAACAAAGGAAGCGCAGGAGCCCAAGGAAAGAAAGGCAAGTGCTACACTTGTCACAAGCCAGGTCACTATGCTAGAGAATGCACTTTCATGAAGGATTCTCCCGATGATGATGACAACAAAAAAAACCAGAGGAATGGAAATCAAAGGAATAATAGGTTCAAGGGAAAGAGGAAGGCTCCCTCTGGTGGAAATGGTCAACCTTTCAAAAGATCGAGAAATTCTAGGTATGAGGAATCAAATGTTGTTGATAAAAGAAATGAATTCATTCTTGTATCTGCCCTCTCTGTTGCATCTCCACCCGACACTATGGATGTCTAGTTGATAAATAGTGGTGCCTCAAGGCACATCACTGGGTTCAAGGAAGCACTTTCTGATATGGTTGAGAAGGATACTAATCTGGAAATTATCCTTGGAGATAATGCCACATATCCCGTGAAAGGGACAGGGACTGTGACCCTCCACTTGTCTCAAAGTCAAGTCCTCCATTTGCAGGATGTACACTATGTACCTGATTTGAAGAAGAACCTTGTGTCTATGTCGGCCATGGAAGACAAAGGTTTCAATGTGGCATTCATTGATGGGAAGGTGTGCATCTGGAAGAAGATTTTTAAGGAAGCTATCACGATTGGGATTAGAGTTGATACACTCTACCAGGTTGGAGGAAGTCCACTAGGAGTGATGACATGTGATACTATCCGACAGGCTGAACTATGGCACCAGAGGTTTGGACACCTTCACTACAAAGCCCTTCCCGAAGCAAGGAAGGTGGTGACGGGGATGCCCGAGTTCTGAAATAATCATGAAGGTGTATTTCAAGGTTGTGTCGAAGGAAATTATACAAGGGGACCTTTCCCCTCAAGTGTCACAAAGACATCTGATGTCTTGCAATTGATACATTTTGATCTGTCTGGGATGTTGCCTGTGACATCCTTGGGAGGATGTTCTTATTACACTAGTAAAAAATGATGAAATTAATGACTAGGTGACTAAAAAAGTTAGTCATCGCAATTATTTCAAGTGAATTATTACTAAATTTGAGCAATTTTAAGTGACTGAACTAAAATGACTAACATAAATGACTAATTTAGTCTAGGAATAAAATATATGACTAGATAATAAGTAACTAAACTAAAAACGACTAACTTAAATGACTAATTTAGTTTAGGGATAACATATATGACTAGATAATAAGTGACTAAACTAAAAGTGACTAACTTAATGACTAATTTAGTCTAGGATTAAAATATATGACTAGATAATAAGTGACAAAATTAATAATGATTAAGGTAAATGACTATTATAGTCCAAGAATAAAAATATGACCAAATAACAAATACAACAAGTATATGAATTAGTCATTTATGTCAATAATTTTTAGTTGTGTCACTCTATGAATAGAAAATTGCAATTTTGATACCGAAGTTTTACATTTCACTACAGGGGTCTCTGAATCCATTTGCAGTGTTAAAATTTAGAGACAAAGGGGTCTCTAAATTTACAGTGTTAAAATTCGGAATACTCTTTTGTCTCTAAAGTTTAACACTGCAGATGGATTCATCTATAATTAACATAATTGCATGTATCATCTATCTACTTTACACTAATGCCTTCATTATAATTTTAGTAAAGGTAATATTTAGATAGCGAAATTAATATTTATATTTATGTTTAATTGTCTTTGGCCATAAATTAGAGTTCATTTAAATCTAGTATTAAATCTTCATATTTGCATTAGATAAATACTAAATAGATAAACCTAAAATATATATTTATAGACATATTTAGTAAATAAGTATGAACCTTTATTAATTTAGGTATGAATCTCAATTAATTTTTTAATGTTGTATGAACCTTTGTTTTTTTGTAAGTCAATGTTCTATTCATGTAGGAAAAAAAAAGTACACATAGCCGCTTACAAAACAAGTGGTCTCACCCCGACCAGGTATGTTGACCAAAATTTGCACCAAATGACAAAAATACAAAAGAGAGACTAGGGACATAGTCCATAAACGGTTGGGCCAGAGGCACCAAAACATAGATAAAGCATAAAGAACACCAGATAGCATACTAGTCGTCCGACTTGATGGATGTAGGGTTGTTCGAGGTTGTTCCTAGAGGCGGTAGAGGACAAAAGTCACACTAAATGTGTCCTTCAAAGTGCGCCAACCAAGTCTCCATCTTTTTTACTTTCTCATGAGTGAGTTGATTTTGGCCTCGCCAAATCACTACCAGTCTCTTCCAGACTTGGCACTGTAAATAGTGCATTCGGTCCAATGTTTCCATCTACTCTGCATGCTCCTCAGACACATGGACTTGCATAAATTTTGGTTGGTAGCAACCACTGGTAAGTCTACACATTTACAATTTTACTCCTACACAAGTGTTGATAAGTCTTAGTAAATATGTTTATTTACATCTTATTCCTATCCATTTTTTATGCAAAGTCTTGCTTAAATGATGGGAAGTAACTGATGTTAAATATGTTATTTACTTCCTTCAAAGCTTAAGAATGAAAAATCACTACAAAAATATCTAAAAATAACACGAGTATTTTTCCAATCAAATGTTTGAAAATTTTCCTAATAATATTGAAAAATAAATATTTATTTTTCAAAGTTGAACATTACAAGTTGCAGGTCAATACTAAACTAATAGTTGTCAACAAACAAATTGATTACTAGAACCCTCCCTTAGTAGAGACTAATAAAGCATTGGACAACTCCTAAAATATTATGGATTGAAATAATTTGTCATATTTATGACACTAAGAGAGTTATAAATAAATATTACTTTCTCTTAAAATGTCCTATACACACTAACATTAGATCACAATTCAAACTAACATTATTTTAACTTATTAATTCATCACAAATATAATTATTTAGAAATGCTTATCTCTTTTATATATAATTTTTCTTACAATAAAAAATTAAATTATATATATAAAAATATAAACTAAATATTTAAAACCAATGGAACACAGCGTTTACACTAAACTTCCCAAAAGGCGCGCTCTCTACAACTATGTAGATTCTCTCTTCCCTACATATCCAACAACCCAACACACTCAAGTCCAGCCCACATGAAAGACCACACTGCGCGGGAAGAAAAGATACAAACACAAAGAAGAGAGCACACTGCGCAGGAAGAAAAGATACAAACACAAAGAACAAGAAGAGCACAACAAATTCACGGAGCCCTCTTACTATCAAATTTTCCTCCATATTCTCCTCGCCGACCGTCACGGTCCAGGACTTCCTTGGGGCTTCTTCCCCGCCAAATTTAGAGGCAAGATGGCCCCCATTTTCCATGAACAACAATCCATAAACCATGGACAAAGAGGTAGCAGGATTTGATTATCACAAAATTATAATCAAGTCGAATTGCCCCGAAGTGTAGATTTTGTTTATATCCTTTCATCAGTTCCAATATTTCTTATTCCTTGATTCAAATGCAGAGAAAAGAATCTCCTGAAGAAGACGCAACACCGCTTTCTAGTAGATTCGTAATGGGAAGTCATGGCAGGAATCAGGCACAGAATGGAGCGGTTCCATTAGGACCACTGCTGGATCCCGTTCCATCAAATCCTGCCAAAGAGCCCAATTCTCGTGCCAACTGGAGAATCCCTCTGGAACAAGTAAGTATGCAAGAACCCAATTTTTTTGCTTTTTGAATGTCGGTTCAAATCCCATTTTGAAGTGGCCTGGATAGAAGCCCATCTAAATTTCAATAACTTTTTGAATCAGTCATCTGTTATGTTATGCAATATGAATTTTTCCCAACATAATAGTTGGTGGGAATTATGTTAGAAGTTCTACAACTGGTTATTTTTAGATAAATTGCTTAATCATAACGTGCCAAGTTTTATATGGTGAATCCCTAAGCTAGAGTTATTAAGTAAATTTTCCTCATAAAAATAATGCACCAACTCATCAGAGCGAAATTATTTTACACTATCAGAGGCAAAATTTCCCAACAATCCAACCCCCCGAGAAGGCAAGACATTTTCCATGTTATTGTTTTTGAATTTATTTTTAAGATATCCATCTGCAAAAACCTCGATATATGAAAATAATTTCAAGAGAATTAACATGGAAAATGCCTTGCCTTTCCCAGGTATCCAAGGCTTTTGCAGCCAATTATGCTGACATGCCAGACTTCTGCACACAATTATTGTAATATGCCAAATGTTTTCATCTTGTTATGTTAAGAGAAATGAAAAAAAATCGTATATGTGTTATTCCTAGCAACAAAGTGTAAGAGCATGTAATATCCCCCAAAGGGAAAATAACCCGCACAAATGTAATGCACTAATACGTATACATAACCGAAAATCCGTATCAATTAATCATGACACATGTAACAACTGCAACTGAGCTATTTTATTAATCGAAAGTGACACAGAGAGGAGTACAATAAATCGCCCTCTCTAAGTTACAACGTCAAGCTACTAGGAAAAGAACACTTTATTATAAAGTGAGGTGGCTAAAGTGAGGTGACCCCTCTTATTTCTCACTTTATTTATTATTCCTATCTAAAGCAGCAAAATATCACAAAAATGCAATATTCCAATTACCAAAGCTAAATTGGGAGTAATACAGACAAGACACTCAAGTGGATTTCTCTATTTGGAGTCAGTAGCTCAAACCAAATTCCATGCTTATTAGGTGTTCATGTTCTAACTTTGTCTTGGAAAGCAGCTCATAAATTTTGATCAATGGCATCCATGCTCTTAGAATTTCGCTCATAGCAGTCGTGGTGCTCCGAGGCATTAATGAAGGGATCATTCTACATTGATATGGCTATCTCTAACTAGTGATGAAACTAGTAATAATGGTAGAATTAGGTCAAGGCATTAATGTGAATGAGGCCAAATAACAAAGGAGAACCAAATATATGCATGCACTGGCACCGCTTGATCACCCGTCAAGACAAAACTATGGCTATATGCATGTATTGTCACCGCTTGACTGTCTTAATCTACTAGCATTGCTTACTATCTGCATCTACTGAAATTGCTTGAATTATACTGCCTCATTTATTACTGTTGTTGTAGGCTATGGATATCTTGGTTGTGATGGTTTATCTCTTTGTATTGCTCGTTGTTGCTTGTTGTGAAGGTCATGAATGCTTCCTAATTAGTTTTCCACAACCCGGAGCCTTCTTCTATCTTGACCTCTGCTTACCGTAGAGGATATATTCTTTTATAGGATGTATTCTCAGATAAGGAAGCGCTAAGCTGCTCCCATACTGCATGGACTCAGTTAAATTGAATTCTTCAATCACTGTAGCAGCTTACTTTGAAGCTTTTGAATCACATGGAGCATTGAACATATGAAGCAAAAATTGCTTGAATCATGTGGAGCACAGAACATCTGAGGCAAAAATTGATTTTAGGTATGTACTATCATTCAAATGTTTGTTTTACCCATGTATAAGCCATTATTAGAACATCACTATAGTCTGCAAAATTGTTCACACCTCCACAAATGGAAAGATTAATTGCGGCTAAGTGAAAATGGCCAACAAATGGAATCCAAATCACATTTATTTTCATATTTTTTAAAATATGAATATATTTGAGCATACATATTTTCTATTTCTGGAAATTTCAACAATGCCATGATAAAAAAGATTAAATTCTAAATTTAAAAAATATTACATAGAAGTTACATAATATATATTTGATTTTAAATGGAGGACATATGGTTGAACTGGCACAATTTAATACTTTGGGCATGAACACAATTGTGCTAATTTAATACTCTGGGCATGAACACAATTATTAGGGCATGAATACAATTCGGCAATATTGAAATGGACGATCAAGAAAAACTAAACCAACACACACCTGATATGTTTAATCAACAAGTAAGATTCGTTGGTATGAGCTTCCATTTATCATTATTCAATGATTGATATCATTACCTCATGCTGCCTGCTATTTGGCTGGTGCATGCATTCTTTCGGTGCAGCAATCGACAACTTTCACGATGGGGTGGGGTGTGCTTGTCCTGTCGGCGGTAAGCTTGTTGTTATATCATTAATAAGAATGATTGTCTAATGTCATGACCTATTTCACAAACAACGTGCCTTACAGAAGAGCCTGCCTTGGGGTCCTGTTTCCTAACCCGAGTCTAGTTTGAAAGGATCCTACCTACTTCACCAAAGCCTATTCTAACGTGAGTCCACCTGAAGGAGGTCCTTCTAACAATGGGCAATATTAAGTATGGTGTATGGATCCCCCTCTTCGACGACGAGGCCTATTTTCAGTAAGGGTTGTGTTCAGCGATAAGCTTTTTTCTTAATAGTTGACTTGGGTGAGAATGTTACTTTCCCTCCGAGAGTATGGGCTGGGTGGAGAGGAAGATAAAGGTCACTTTCCCACTAGCCCCATTCCAGCTTCGGGTTAACGCTCAGCCTACAACCAGCTCTTTTGTTTGGAATTTGGACCTTCCAAATCTCCCTTGCCTTCCAATTCTCGCAATTTCCTTCTCTCTAGAGTACAGGAAATCAATTTGTATTTTTCTCCCCATGCTAGTAACTGGGTATGGGCACATAGATAGCATTTCCAAAAGCCACACAACCAACACTATGTACTGGAAATCAATTTGTTTTATTCTCCCCATCCTAGTAACCGCGTAGGGGCGCATAGATAACAATGCCAAAAGCCACACAACCAACACTATGTACCTGATAATTGCCCATCCTTTACATGCACAGTAGAAAAACTCTATATACCCGTTAAACCCTCCAGAATTTCACTGGAAACGATGAGATTTGATATATTCACATTGGTTATCATGATTCAAGTGTCATTTTTCTACTCTGCAAGGAGCGTTGTCTTCATCCTCCATAGCTGACACCATGAGGCCATCGTGTTTTACTTCTAAACAAGTTGTAGCAAGGATACGACTGACTTCCAAGGGAATTTTTGCCAGATGATGGCCTGCTTCTGAGGCATTTTCATTTAGAATTCTTGAGAGTGTATAAATGAACTGGATTTTGAGCCCTTACCTATTCATTAACGCAAATAATTGTCAGACAACATGGGTTCATTCAAATGTTGTACCAATAAGCGAGGTGGATGATCCAAGTGTGGTAATGAATGGAGCACTTAATGGACACGTGAAATGAATGCAAGATCCAACTCAAGTCTTTTCCTTCCATCATTTCGTATAATAATAGACACACATTACTTGCAAGGTGCCACATTATATGCCTATCTCATATCCAATACACCAAAAATCCCATAAGGTCAAAAAATATATATACATATTTATAATTGCAATACTTAGGCCACTAAACGAAACATCCATAAAAATGTCGAAGCCTCCCCATAAACTTTCTGCAATGGATGGGTTCTCCTACTCCCCATCATTAAACGGGAAGTAATGATTTCTGTCATGGATGGGCACTATTAAAAGACATGTAAACCATATAAATTAAAAATAATCCCTTATTAGGATAACAATGATGTGACAGCTTTAAAGCAGCTTTAAAGGTTGTAACATCCGCTCTTCATGTCTCCAAATAAACCAACAAACTCGGATTTTCTTCCGCAAGACAAAAGTACAACGTGTGGCAATGGTATTACTCGGTAGAAAGACAAAAGTACAAGGTGAAGCTGCCTCATAAAGTTGTAGCGTATAATTATAAAACACAAGTAAAAACCCTACCAACCAATAAATATTTTAAAATATCACGATATCCATCTCTCATAAGGACTAGGGGCGATCCTCCTATCACCAGGATTAAAAGGTGTATCTCCTTGATAAAGAACAATTATTATAGACAAATGGGTGAAATCCCTAGGAATTCGGATAATGAAAATCGCTTGCATGTCAAGTTCTACAGCGAAGACTTAATCTAAGTAAGAATGTATCAGCCTCAAAAACGAGTTGAAAAATCAATTTAAATTCATTATTATAGTAAATTTCGAACAAAAATAAGCCTCTCAAACTTTAAAACTAAATATATCAAATTTATACACAAATTCGAAGCATCCTCAAACAAACTAATTATAGGTATTTCTGAGAGTTAAAACTTGAAAAAAATGTAATGGATTGCTGAACAAGTCAATTAAGCCATACCTTTAAACAAACAAAGCTGAGATTACATGAATAACTAATAGCGATTTACAAAATAAATTCAAAGAAACTGAATAAATATTCATTTCGGAAAAAGTTAAAATATAGAGCAAAACAATTCTATATGTTAATAAATTGGAAAATCGCTTCCTTCGGTTAGGGATTGGCTCGACATGAACCGGGTTGTTTCAATCCATTGCCAAGGGCGATAGAGCATAAGTATTCGCTCGAGGGCCTCAAACAACAAAGGCCATCAATTGCCGCAGGGGGTTGCTGGATTCATGATGACAAGAGAAAATGTCATCAATTGCCACAGGGGGTTGCTTGATGGGGAATCGAATCAAGAATAGATCAATGAATTGGGAAGCGCTCACTCAACAACCTATCCATTATTGATTATGAAGGGATAGAACCAGTGGCCCCATCAGTGGTACTTAATTTTGGGAAAGGAAAGCAGAAAGATATTGAGGGGTTAGAAATGAACTAAAGACAAAACTTCATGTTTTTGACAGAAGCAGATATCTCTTTGACGAGGGAGAAAAGAGACTAGCTTTCCTCATTTCAATACAGGGTTGACACATAAGCTTTTCCCCTAGATGGTAGCATAATGAAATCCATTCAATCTCATTTTTAGCATTAGGGTCTCTCGCCCCTTCCAATAAATGCAATGCCTAAAAAGGGGGTCACACAATTAGTTGTCTGCTGAGTAGTTGCTTGCTCCACACAACTATTCAGGAAATAGTTGTGCAGTAGTGTAGGCAAATGTGTTGACAATTTCATGGCAGACGACATAGCTTTTGGTGAAACAACTTCACACCCTCCATGACTCCTTAGCAGACAATTTGGCGATGCACACAAATCCAATCGTAAAAGCATGGTACAATAGGTAGCATAATTTTGATGAACCTTGGACAGTGCAGTACCTAACTCAACTCTTAAAAATTAAAATATTAAAGCTTACTTAACTAGTTGAGTAAAAAAATCAAAATATTAAACCTGGGAAGATTGTTGACATAGCTTATCTACTGTAGAAAGACAATTGGAATATAGAGACCCACTTAGAATCTACAAATTTCTCAATAAGTTGACAAAATTGCTCCAAAACCTTTAAATCCCCAAGCATTGCCATTGTTGTGGGTGTGATTGTGTTAATTTTGATTAACATGTTCTTTGCATAATACAATTACTTCAATGTTCCTTATAAGCCCATTTATTAATCCACGCATGAATTATCATATTACTGGAAGTAACGGAAGAAGGAACATAAATTTTAATTGTAGAATACAAACCAAGACAAAATAACACAAAGATATGGCACAAGCCAGGGAAAAACCCCAAGACGGGAAAACCATTGATCACTTCTTATTATCAATATCCAATGTTTAGCAGATAGAGAGTACAGTAATATGAGTCAAAATAAACTTGCTAAATTAGTGTTCAAAACAGTCCTGAAGCTTATTGCCTGGTTAGGGTTCCTATCAGTCATTGAGTAACCTTCTTCCAATGAATTGTACCCTTTGTTGTCCTTTACAAGACGTCCAACAATGTTGCAAGACTTGCGGTTCCTTTTCAAGGCATCCAACAACAGTCCTATGTTAACAGTAATAAGAATATGCTCACAAACAAGGGTTAAACTCTTTGTTTACATTGCAGCCCTCTCTTCTTAAATGCAACTAGGGTAAAGGAATCATATTAGGTCATGTGTCCCTTCCACGTGTGCTTTCATACTAGCTGTTGTAGCAGCATTTCCTGTGGCCTGAACTAGAATACAAAGCGTGAACAAATAAACCCCAAAACTCACCTTTAAACCAGTGTCCTAATCTGTGGCTCCACACAAATAATGTGACCTTCTCTTGAAGAGATTCACACCCAAAAACCATGATGAAACATCATCCAAAACTACCCTCAAGCCTGTAGCTAGCTGCCTGCTTCTACTCGAACCCATGGGAGATCAATACAACACGTCCTCCTTGCTTCTCCAAGCTGTGGCTGCCTCAGAAAGAATTACCCAAGAGTTGAATGCACTCTTTTAGGATGATCTCTAATGAAGATGAGGGATCCCTATATATATAACAATTTTTCCTTATGGAAGTGAAGCCAACTTAAACACTTAGAGGCAAAATTTGAATTTCAATTTTTCAATTTTCCCACCTTAATAAGGTTATGTCTTGTGGAATTTATTTTAAATAAATAAATATTTTTCCTTATCCAAATTTATGATTTTAGATCGATTTTTGTCCTCTCGAAAAGAGGGATTCAATGGAATGATCATCTCCATCAACTATGCAGATCTGAGTAGAATTTGGCCCTAGTTGCCAATTTTAACACTCCCTCTGTACAATGGAGAATTCCACCTGCCAATCCATCTGTTGTCATAGATCATCATGCCAGCCTGCCATTATGAACCATCTTTTTCATCATGAACAATCTATGTCTTCTTTGCTCTACTCTGCTGAACACTTATGTGAATAATAAAGAAGAATTGATTGAGAGTGAGTCACAAGACCTTGCCACTCTTCACTGACAAAAGTCAGTCTGGAGGTAGAACCTCAATTGATCCTAGATCAAGTAGATAAACACCAAGCATCCTAGCATATAGAGTATGGCAATACATGATGCATCAATCGGTAGTGCTATGGTCTCTATCCTCATTTCCCAACTCATTGGGCAGATGAGAGGTACTTCCCATGAGTCCCAGACTTCATGGGTAAGATGATGCAGAAACACCAGCAGGGAAAGAGTATATCACATCCTGCTCATAATCACATGTAGGGAAAGGATAAGCCACCTCCTACATGCATGCAAAACACTGAGAGTAGGGAAAGGAAGAACCACATCCTACATGCATGCAAACCAACAATAGTAGGAAGGATACTACACGTGGGGAAAGGATGGACCACATCCCACCGATATGTCAACCATCAGTTGTAGGGAATGAGCATCCTACATATGGGTAAAAGGATGGACCATGTCCCACTAACATTTCCACAACCAGATGCCTGAATGCATCTCTCACAGGGGTACCCATAGGAGAAGGTGAACCATTCATTCTGCTCATATGCCATAGGGGAAGGTGAACCACTCATCCTATGCATATCTCATCATACGTAGGAGAAGGTGAACCACTCACCCTACACACATGTTTCCGCAAACGTAGGGGAAGGTGAAACACTTATCCTACACACATGTCAGCTGTCACAAGGAAAGGTGAACCACTCACCCTGTACACCGTGTACTTATAGGGTAAGGTGAACCACTCACCTTAGGGTAATTTATATCTCAAAGAAGTACCCTAGGCCCCAAGGAGCTCCTAGAGCTCAATGTTCAACCGAGACCCTCATAGTAGGGTCTTTCCAGGACACCCAACCTCTCTCTCTGAAGGAAGTTAAATTTGTCCTTACCACGGGGTTTTGAGGGGATGTTGGCAACCTGTACATCCATCCTACAATGCTGGAGCTAGATTGCTCCCCATTGTGCCATATCAAATGAAGTGACACCTGATGTTAAGCAACAGATTCCAACACATGCTCGCATGACTCAAATGTCTTCATAATAAGCCATGCTATCTGCTTCATTCGTTTAGCCTCAGCAGTTCTCCCAAACTTTAGTCCTTCATTCATCCATAAAATAAAGGTGGATCCCAAGAGATATAGGATCTAGAAGTGCTCTTTCCATTTATCATTCTTCCAATTCAACAAATTTTGCAGAGTACTACAGGTCACAGTTAACATGGATATCTTATTGAGCATGAGAGCCTTCACAAGTTGTATGTATTCGGATCAACAACTTGTCCATTTTATTAGAATTTTAAGCTTTAGGAAGAAGTTCATCAAGGCTAAGACAACTCCCACTCACATCGAGAGGATCTTTATCTATGGACAAACATCATCAATAGCTGTAAACCGACCATAGCTCCCTCTGAAGATCGGAAAAGTAACTTTTCCCAAAACATAACCATTGGGCTATCTGGAACCTGCTATTAATCAAGGCCATTCAGCCATAGTCATCCGGCTTCTGCAGATCAACGTCTTATGACATGGTCTTTCTATTGGAAAAATCATTAGGCAAGAAGAGTTGACAAGCCATTCTGCCAGGGATTCCATAGCCCCCTTTGAAGAATTACTTCAATTGAACATTCAGCCTTTGTTAATCATCTCCTCATCTTTAAGATGAAACATTATCATGATGCAACTATATCAGCAAACTTTCAATTACCAAACTTCAGCAATGCACAAGTAAAGTCTCTCACATGTTCTTCCCGTTCAACTGACAGACCTCAACAGCAGTATATCAATAGAACCTTATTACTGATTTCATAAGTATTACTGAATGAATGAAGATACCAAGGGACATGCACCAGCGTGAGTTGATTGCGAATTGGTGACAACACTCCAGGCATGTTCCGTATATAGTTGTCACTACATTGGATTCTTCTTCCAGGATAGATTGGCGTGAGATAATGAGTTGGTACCCTCTTGATGGTACGATCTTCTTCGTAGGGAGCACAATGGATCAAGGGCCCTTAGATATAGCAGATGTTACAGATTTCGACTAGTAGTGGGGCACAGGTCGTCATTTCTTTAGCACTCCATCTCGGTTTCAGGAGAGCAGGATTAGCATTGGATTTAGTCAGGGGTTGGAATTGAGAGAGGTAATGAGTTGGTATGAAGTTGGTGGGGTAGCTTACACAGTCATAATAGATGCAGCGCAGTAGGAGTTGTGGTCTTCACCTCTTAGAGCATCAGTTATAGCCAGAGGCAGTACGCAGTCCGAGCCATGGGACTTGGGCGATGATTGGACATGGTGGCGTTGGGATCCGGAAGGATTGTTTGATGATAGGTACAGTGAGAGGTTAGTTTGGGATCCCGGCATTGAGGGGTCTATTCCGGGTGGCTTGACACAGGTGCATAGTAGCACCCATGGGTTTGTATGGGATCCGGGCATTGGGTCTCAGTTGTGGCGGGCCAACAGAGTGGCCCACATATTTGGATTGCTTGAGGGCAAGCAATCTTGGGGCGGAAGGTCTGTAATATTCCCTTTTTTGGTGTCACCTATGACAGGGCTAGGATGGACTTCCAGAGTTAGGAGCAGACCGACCACAGGTATAGGTTGTTATCATCAGCGGGCGTAGGGGCTTTTTGGAGGAGTTTTGAGGATTTTCTATGCAGTCGGGTGGCATTCGCTTGATATATTACATCATCCGAGTAGTTTGGCTCTCGTTCCGGTGCATTCCGACAACTTTCAGAAATTTGAGTTATTTATGGGCTGAACTCAACTAATTATGCTCAAGGTGGCATTCCGGGAGGAATACATGACAGAACACATTATTGTAATAGCTCGTTGGAACTGGGACGAGGATACCTCCATGATGGGATGGTTGGACATGAGTTTCAGTAACCGGGGGAGACGTGATAGCCGATTTACTCTTTTTTGTATTAAAAAGGAATATTTTAATAAGAGGGAAAAATGCTCCATGAATAAAATAATAATAAAATAAGACTCTAGAAGGCTCCAAGATATATATAAAAGAAAGGGAGGAGGCCATTGAGAGATATCTTTATATCATTTTTGTATGAGAGGTTTGAGACGTGGTTCTCTACTTCAGCCCTAGCCCTAGGACGGAAACCCTCGGGTGATTTGTGAGTGTTGGACGGGAACCCAACTCTCTTTAAGGAGACTTCATTCAGAAGTTTCGCAGAGCTTCAGAGATATTGGAGTGAGGATCATCTAGATCTTCAACAGGTGCTTCAGTGGATTCAATGGTAGCTTTTGTCGGAGGGAGAGTGCAGCAGTTCAGTTTTGGAGGCCATCGCAGTGTAGCAGTGCGGTAGATTATATTGTTGGCCAGTTCTCCATCTCAGCTCTTTCTGGGTCAGATCTATATGTAACCCTGTTATTATTTATAATAAAATCTGATATTCTTCCTGTTCTATGTGGTATTAGATTGCAGTGCTTTATGTGTTTTTATTTTACATGGAAATCTTTTGTTAAATGCATGTTGATTTTACGGCATAATATGGGGTTTAAATAAATTCATGCAAATTTAGTAAAATATCCAATTTGGGGATATGGCTTGTTGTGTTGAGTATCGACAAGGTTGTGACTATTGCAAGCTCCCACGGATTTTCTTCAGGACTCCATGCAGATATTCAAGACTGTACAAGGGCCACAACAGGAATAAATAGTTTTTTTTTCTTCCAATATTTTGGGAAAAGACCACAGGCATACACTGGAAAAGTTTGGTACTTTGAGCACTAATTCAGGTGATGTTCTTCAACACATAACGAACGTCCAATGATGAAGTGTCAATATTGTTGAGATGCGAGTTGAGGTATATACCGTGATGGAGGAGCATACCATTGTCCAAGAGTAGAGTAGAAACATATGGCATGAATCTTATACCTTCAGGAGTGAGAGGTCTGAGACATATATGTCGAGAAACCTTAACGTTGTTTCATAATTCTTCTAACTTGCATATTTTCCAAATGAAGTGGCCCTAAAACAGTCCTGGAATCTCGACTTTAAAATATCATTACAAATGAATAACTTAGCAACTGCCAGAGATCCATCCTTCCTTCTGCTGTAAATCAATTAGCCAGTCTGCACTCATAGCCTGAACACAGGGATTGACTCCTGAGTCCTTATCCAAAGGACCCCAAAGGGAAATTGGGCAATGGATATTGTTGCAATCTAGAGATGGCTATGTTCAGGAATCCTTCAAAATATTTTTTTAATTCCAATTGTGCCTTCATTAAAAAGAAAATTGTCTTCAGTGGATGGCCCAAATAGGCATCATAGAGTAGATGGAATTGGTTCAGGAGTTGTGGCAGAAGCCAAATCCACTGGATCGTTTGTTGATACAGGAGGTACAATTGTTTCCTCATCTATTCCAACTAGAAGAGACACATTTCGACAATGAAATGTAATACTATTAGACCACCTTCTATGCATGTTGACGATTATGTTGCAAGAGGGAGAAACAATGATGGTATGTGTAGCAGCTCCAATGTTGATAATGTTCAGTGTGGAGGGTTTACTGGCGGTAGGCCATCATCTATTCATGTGGATGAATTTGTGGCTAGACAACAGAAATTCCAACAGTCGGTAGCTTCAGTTGGTGGAGATCTGCAAAAATCTATGCAAACACTGCCACCTAAGGCTGAGAGCAGTGTTGATAAAAATACAAATCTGGAGAATTGAAGTATCACCTTGAATATGACTTACAAGAAATCAATATTGAGTTGGAATTTTTTTCTGAATCAGAAGACTTGTTGCAGTTCCCACAGTTCGATGACTTTCTGCAATCTGCACTAGTGAACTTACCTTAAGAGAATTCACCTGAATCTCGTGTTGATGATGCAGAACACGATGAGACAGATACAGAGGTTGCAATGACATTTATGGAGGAGAAAGAGATAGAGCACATATGCACACACACACTGAAAGTGGACACAATAAATGCTGAAAAAGTTGGTGATATTCCATGTGATCTCTATTTGTCTCAAGCACATTGAAAATAGAGTTAGTGGGGTCTAGGAATACATTGATTCATGAGGAATTTTAAGCTGCTGTGGTATAAAATTAAACATGGGAGACAGGTAGGCTTTAGCCTATCTTTAGAGTTGCCTTAAATTTGATATGTCAAAGTGATCTTGTTTCTTGGTAATGAAATTCTTTGGCTACATTTTGTTGTATCTGCAAACTAAGAAAACTTGATCAGTCCTCATATTCAGTGCAGGATCTATTTACAAATTATTTAAGAGATCAAAAGAGGAAACAGTGCCATTGTGTTGAAATTATGAACAGATTGGTATAATGTCAAACATAATTTAATTCATTTCTGTCATGTAGGAAAATTGATAGTAGAAATAGTAATAAAGTAATACCAACTAATGCACATTGAAATGTCCAAGAAGAGTTTATGAAGGTAAGATGAGTTGATTAATGCCCACAAATCACCAAAGGATAGATCAATAGGACCAGTAAATATAGCCAGTCAACATTGGACTATGGGGGTGCCATGATGATAAACAAATAAAATAACATAAGAAATGGTGAATAGGAAAGGTAAACCATAGAAACAGAGGACACACTATTCAACATCAATTGTCAAGAATTGAGATAGAGGTAGAGATAAGTGAGGGAATACAGGCATCCCTGACATCAATTATCATTATGGAGCAGCTGATTCAAACCCTCATAATGTGTTTTGAGGAGTGCCTAAGGGTGAGAGGCCTATTTGGATGAGCCTAGAAGGTTGGGATGGCATATCAAAACTCTCCTAACATTTGAAGCAGAAGAGAAGAATCTAGTGATGGATGTTTCACTACAAAATCTAGGTCAAGGAGTGGCTACTTGTGGCAGTAGGGAGCAGGAATGATCCTGTGACCTTGTGGATGTGATACATCTATTGGTTGAGTAGGAGTATTTAAATTGTCTCATAAATATGACATTTCCCACTTACATTGTCTCAGATATATTGACTTTCAGCAGAGATCCAGTCAACACTTAGCAATCTTCTGCTTCTTGTACATCTAGATGGAGAAGATATTTGACTGATCTTACTTCCTCTTAGGGAAATCATAGTCTATACTTGTCTTTCCAGGGTGCATAGTGTCCATCAAACACTCAAGCATGCCATAAAATAGGAGTGTCCTCTGCTGAACCATATCCAGTGCTATGTGAAATACTTCTGCAATGGTAGTGAGCACAAATGACTCACTGAAGAGATTCTTCAATACGAGTGGCTTCATAATAATCCATACTTTCTCAGAGTAACTGACTTCAGTTAATGATTCATCCATGGTGGATCCCAGAAGATATAGCACCTAGATGTTCTCTTACATACTGACATCCCTGCAACTTACTGTGATAAAATATGGATCATTTTAGTTTAATGAGCAGATGACCACTGGAATCTAGGCATGTAATGAAAGACAACATCAATAGATGTATAACTATTTTTAGAGTGTAACCATATTATATTAATTCATGGATTTTATAACTCCCTCTCAAGGTGATCATCTGAACTTCAATCATGATCTTCCCTTGTGAGAGAAGAGACTTAGCATGAGGCTCTGTCGTCAGGAGAGCTGCTCCTCTTATCAAAGGAGCTGCAATTTCTTTTCCAGGGAGATCATTGTAGCTACTTCTCAATAGACAACCTTCAAAAAGATAAAATTTTCTGAAGTGACCACTGAATTCTGAAGACAGCTTCGATTGTGAACAATACTGTCAAGTTACAGGAGTTAAAACATATCACCATAGTTGTTGATGCCATACATATGATACATGGTGACTAATAGAAGGCCTTCATATTTCGGGAAGACTATTCTTCCTTAAGAGTTTCAATTTTATTATAACAATATTTACTAAGTGTCAATTATGCTTCTTGTTGCAAGATTGATGACAGGAAGACCACCAGATCAAACATAGGTCACTGTTTACAAGGTTACTTCTTTTATCACTGATCTTCTTGTTCGCAAGATACTAGATCATATAAGGTATGCAGGTGTACTGTCTCACCATCCATAAACATCATGGGAATATTGGTCAGAGAAATTATTAATTTCCATCAAGTACTCTTGACATGAATACAATTGATGGCCTTAACTATCACTAGTGCAGAACAGATGATTCCTTTTGGGACTATGAGTAAAATTTCTTTCATTTTGTCATCTATTTGGGACCAGCAAGAGAAGGAGTATTCGGCTCAACGGTCTGCTCAAGTGATAAAAGCTTATAATGTGCTTCTTAAGCCTTTATCCAGAGCATGGTATCTGGTACGCAAGTATCCCTCTCCCATCTCTTTTCTCTCTTGAATTTCAAATTTTATTTTATTACTTTCTCACTGTTTATACTTCCTTTCAAAATTGCACTGCTTCCAGTAGGATTTTAGTATAGCAGTGAAGGCAGTCCCTTTTCTAGTTGCCCACTGGATTCCAATCTCCCGGGAGCATATGCCCAAGCGTTGCAGGCTGGTTTGCCTACATAAGTAGGCCACTTTGTGGTTCACCCCTTATGGGTTGAGGGCTATTATCCATGTGGAAGTGGGGCCATATGTAACATTAGCTTGTTGAAGCGTCATGTACAAGGAAAAATGTTGCACCATTGTGTACTCAGGGAAACCAAAATCATTGATGCCCACTAAGCCAAATCTAGTTTTTTTCACATGTGCCATGTGTGTGCATGGGCATGTTTGTGCACATATCTTTCTCTAGCTAAGTATCATATATGAGAGTTTAAAAATCGAGACTTGTCCAACATTTGTAGGTTACAAATGCCAATTTTTTTTTTCTAAAATATTTCAAACTTTGAGAAGGGAATTTCACTTACTGTGTTGACATTTTCTATAAGGCGTTACAGTACTTCTTTGTTAGATATATTTGTAAAAGCTAGAATGGAAAGTTATTGAAAGTCTATCATATATTTCGGAGCCCAAAAGCTATCAGGTTAAATGATATAAATCATATTTTAGCCAGTTAGCATTCAGTTTGAGACTGTAAATAGTCAGTTGTATATACATTTGTGCCATAATAGTCCACTTTTCAAACATAGAATATTAGGCATATTCTATCATTGCAACAATCCATAAACAAATTGATAAGGTATATAGACATTCAAAAATACCAAGAGACTAGTTTGAATTTGACTAATACTTATTTTTCTTACAATTAGTTCGTTAGTTGATGCTACCAACCTCATTTTGTTTGCAAACAAAACTCATCTCAATTGCAACCTATCTGCTAGACGGATTAGATGAACTTTAGATATTTTACTACAACCGAATGGTCTCTATGCATTCTATAAAACACATAAACTGTTAAATACTATTCCCAAACAAAGTATCGTTTTTAGATTAATTGGATCATCTCTTATGCAATACTCTAAAATTCATAAATTGTATACCTCCCTCAAACAAAATTGTGCTTTCAGATTACAAACTTTTGCAGAAGCCATTATTTGTGACACTGTCTTCAAGAATATCTGAAATGCTTATAGGGTTGGCAGGTGAGGGGGGAAGGTTCTTTTCGTCCCCGAAGGACAGATTGAATTAGGCTACTCTTGGAATCTAGGAAATGCCTCTAATCCTTCAAGGCCTTATTCTGGTTGCTTCTTCTCCAATTAGGTCCCTCATTATAATAGGAGACTCTAATAACACCATATGTCATCTTGTGTTGATAATTTTTTCTTCAGACTCTTAGCTGTGACATCTCCACACAAGAATCATGGGAAATCTATCCATATTTCGAATCACACAAGTAAATAATGTTCTAAGAGACCTCAACACTATAGCTGATAGGATGGCGGCTGGCCAACCAAGCCTTATCACTAGCACCTGAAACCATGCATATTAAAGGAACAATGAGGGAAGCAATGATACCATAATTCAATGGATATGTCTACTCAATTAAAAAGAACGGAAGTATTGCTTTATGCATTCCTGGAATGTGGCAATCACACGCTGTCTTGTGACAATAGTGATAGAGTTAAGTTGAACTGCCATATTGTGATAAGTAAGTCAGAGGAAAATGTTTCCAAGTCTTGGGAATCCATGAGAGGTACCAAACAATCATGTTTGAAATTGGAATACCTTAATAGGTGAAGAGAGGAGTTTCCTTGTGCGAATGACATGATATAGCCAAGTCTGGCCCATCCCTAGAAGTAGTCACCCCATGCAAGATGGTAGTGGGAAATATTCAGCACAAAGTGAGACTACAGAGGCAAGGTCGTGGAGGATTAGAGCAGTTAAGTTTTATATTACCCCCTCTCCTTGCACATCAATCAGTTGGGAATTCAAGGCACTCAGGAAGGTAACTTTCTCAGGGGAAGTCTTTGTTATATTTTGCTGGATTTGGTTCCAAAACACTCTAAGGCAAGCAGGGTCATCAAAGTACTTGGCACAATCGTTAACAGGAATGTCAGAGGAAATTTGGATAGGGGCTAGAAGCTCATAAACTCTGTACATATTCCAGGAGGCATGGAAGACAAAAAAGGCAAGAAATGTAGTGCAGGAAAGAAAAAGTGGGTGGTAGATGAGGATATTAGAATGGAGATAGTGGTGCTGAGTAGCAAGCTTGATTATTTGTCGGCTTAGGTGGATGTGCTAACTAATATTCTTTCCACTCACTTCCAACAGATTGAAGATGTGAGTATGGAAATCCAACATGGAAGTCATGGTTCAAAACTAAGACAGGAAGTCATGGTCTAAATGAAAAATGCACAGGCTATGCAATAGGGACAAGTACGGGGAAGAGATCATTGGGTATATTCAGTAAATTATTCCAAGCTGCTTCAATTGGATTTCCTGATGGACCTAAATTTCTAAACCAACAGCCTTAATAGATAATTTGATCA
This sequence comes from Pinus albicaulis, assembly GCA_034641835.2. Lineage (NCBI taxonomy): Eukaryota > Viridiplantae > Streptophyta > Pinopsida > Pinales > Pinaceae > Pinus > Pinus albicaulis. Next base: position 673,644,615 of record CM076570.1, read on the forward strand.
TCATAGATGATTAAGAATCCACCTTGGTTTAAATTTTATTGAATTCCTGTCAATTGCTATCACATATATGCCTATTCCATAAACTGTATCCTTATGGATTTTTTTGGACTATGGAGCCTTGCAGTAGGATAGAGACAATTAACATGACCGAACTGGTTTAGTTAGAAAATATTATGCTACATTTTTCTACAAAAAGTTATGGATGTACCTTCGATGTGGTTCACCACCATTTTTCCAATTCAAATTACGTTTTTATTAAAAAATAATAATATCTGCAATACTTATATTTATATCAATGATTCAAACCTAGATATTTAGGTTCATCATCAAGACAGAAGTCCAAACCTTTCAAACCAGAATATCTTAGTTTCAATCTAGGATTCGTAGTTTTGAACCATGACTTCCTGCCCTAATGATGAACCAAGGTTGACTTAAATAGGAGCATTATGGATATTCTAGAAGACGGTGTTGAGAAAACAGTCTTGGTTTAATCATTACTAGTATGATGTTGGTAATATTTGTCAGTCATTGTTCAAAATGTTCTTGGAATTTTAGCAACCTTTATTTCTTCCTTGGTTCATATCCTTGATGTTTAGTGACTGGATTAGGATCAAAGTTATGGGAATTGACCCTAGGCATACCGACATTCATACTGTAATCACCCTGGGACCACAGAATTATTGATCCGATTGGATTCTAGAGAACTTTCCATATTTTAATCTAATTTCTTTAAGTTTGTATGAGTGCTGAGTGGATTAGCATAATTGCCTAAGGTTTTAGTGGAATTGTATCTTGTTGAATGAAATGATTCCCTAAGGTCAGGAATTATTTTCATCTATAGGAACAATTCCATGCATGACTTAAAAATCAAAACAATATGGTTTAAGCATGGAATGGGCCAACACAAGGTTTACCTAAAGGCTAAAACCTAAACCTAAACACCTTCATTTCACTTACCTATTAGCATTACTTTTGTTTTAATGTCACCTGCACTTAACATTAGCAATTACGCTTACTAGCACATTGATTCCTCTTACCAACACAACGATTTCACATCCCATTACCATTACCAAGATTTGCATTGCAAAGAGGGGAGGGACTAGTACTAGTGAATTTTCTTAGGCTACGATGATTTCACTTACCATAGTTTGAACAACGAACAGAGTACAACTTATTTTTACATAGTTTAGACATAGGTCCTTCTAATATTGATATGACATGGTACTATGTTTACCACGAGCTTGTCTATTTCATTTTGTCTTAGAAGGGTTATTATTCTTAATGCGTTCACCTTTTCGAGGATTCAAAATTTTGTCCCAGGTCCTTGCACAACCACCCTATACCATTTTAATTTTAAATGATTTAAATTAAGCACATGTAAGTCATTTGTAGAAATCCTTACAGGACCAATTTGACCCTAAATGATAACTATGGTGGTACACACTACAGTTGCATTATGTACTGCCAGGTGCCTTAGGCAATTTTTGTTTCTAGTTCCAATATCAATCTTCTTTCAATTCCAGCAAAATAAAACAGAAAATAGCTATGAATCATATTGGTGAATCATCATAACTGTTATGAAAGTTAAAGGTACAACATTCAAGCTTGTTCCCTTTGACGGTAATCTGATCAAAGATGTAGTGTCTGGTTTACACCAAATACAAGTAGATAGGCTTGATCACACATATTGTTGACGGAAAATGTTGGACAGAGTTGTGACATGTCAAATGAATGAGAACACCCAAATAGATTTGAAGAAGAGAAAAAGGCGGCAGTGTTTGAGCCAATATAGAAACCAATTTATTTTTTATTTTTTATTTTTTAATTGGGTCAATTTGAGTTACCACACATACTGTTGCATTTCCCTCCTTGCTATATGGCTCTATAGTTTTCACATGGATGTAAAGCAGCTACAATATAACAAGGTTTGTTATGGTTTTTTTGTTGTACATAAGGTTTATTTTTAGTAGGTTTGTTACTAGGTTTTCACAGTGACCAATATACTGAGGAATTGTTTATAACTAACGTCCATTGTTTGCAACCCTATGCACTGATTTTGTCGTTACTACAAACTGCATTTGCATAATTTTGGAAAAATTTGGAATATCAAATTAATTGATCTAGGAGAACTCTTTTTTCCAAATAATCTTATAGCTAAGATTACCATCTCAAATGTATTTACACCTCTGAACTTGATTGATGGACCTGCACATGATATTTCAATCCCTTCCTTAATGGAATTGTCTAGTATGGTGTTTGAATACTTTAAGTGAAAGCATTTTATCTTCTTAGAGGAAATAATTTTGGAAATATTGTAATGCTATCTCATGCACAAACTATGAGGGATCAGTTCTATAGAAGGGAAAAGACTCATGCATCTTGTAAGCTTTTGGGTATTATGTGAATCATCATAACTGTTATGAAAGTTAAAGGTACAACATTCAAGCTTGTTCCCTTTGACAATAATCTGATCAAAGATGTAGTATCTGGTTTACACCAAATACAAGTAGATAGGCTTGATCCCACATATTGTTGATGGAAAATGTTGGACAGAGTTGTGCCGTCAAATGAATGAGAACACCGAAATAGATTTGAAGAAGAGAAAAAGGCAACAGAGTTTGAGCCAATATAGAAGTGCTAAAATTTAGATAACCACAGTGTTCTATGCTTGATGCACTTTTACTTCAATCTTTCTTAGGCCTGATACAAAATAACAATCACATAAACATGAAAGTAAAATGTCGATAGAACAATAGAAGACAAGCCAAAAAATAGGTCAAATTTACAATTCCTTTTGTCTAGCAAAGATATGAGATATTGTTGCGTTACGACAGTCAACGGGATGCTTCAACCAGCAAAGTCTTTCTCAGTCAGCGAATTTTCCATGTGTCACACCCACAACCCTCAAAGACATCTCATCACAAGTCAACGCTAGTCAACCCAAAGTCAATGCAGGCAGCAACAGAAAATTCAATGCAGCAGATTAAGGCTTCAGTCAAACAACCCAGAATTCCTCGATTTTAGTTTCTAGCAGTACAGCCTCCTAAAATCTGATTTTTGGTAGAAGTTGGAGGTCAAACAACCAAGAAAAAGGCCCTAAATAGAAACGCATAAAACAGAAACTACGCTCCACACGTGTGAGGAGAAAAAGGCCTCCAAAGGCTATCAAACCAATCAGATCACAATGAGAGAATTTGTGATGAGTTGATGATGAAATGACCTCCAATTCTCTCCAATATATATCCATCAATGAAGGTGTGTGACACATCTATTAGGCATGTGAGCCTGCATTACAAATCTGGCCGACCTTGTACATGTGGAAAATAAATTCAAAATAAATGTTTTGCTCATCCGATCAAGATGATCTTTAGATCAATCTTGCACCTCTCCGAAGGAGGAATCCAACAAAAATATAACCATCGTCATATGAGCAGTGCAACGTGGAGTTTGGACCTATTTCCCTAAAATTAACGCTCCCTCTCAACTAGGGTGAACTCCATTTGTCCACAAGTGCCATCCATCAGTACCATCATGTACTTTCACCAAATATCGTGCGTCATTCTGCCGTAACTTGATTTGCTGGCTCTTTCTCAGATAGAACAAAAGGTGAGTCACAAAGACATCACACTCATTTTACCCAAAGTCAGCTTAGAGGTAAAAACCTCTCTTGGACTCAAAAAGAGTTTCATACTAACCCGAAGTTAGTTTACTGACCCAAAATTAGTTTAGAGCTAAGTCACCTGATACGGGGATTCGGTATTTGATGGATACGGGGAATCGAGAATCGGATTTGGGATACAGTGACCCCTATAACAGGACATTTTCGGGATACAATACGCTATATATTATTTTATTAAAAATATATATATATATTTTAAAATATGTATATATTAATATATTAAAAATTAGATATTTTTTACACAAATTGATACAAATTCATTGATTCAAACATAGATTTAAGATCTTAGATACTCATACATGATACATTGATACATCATACAATTGTCAAATTTACTCAGAAAGACAAGATAGTAAGATACTGTAGTTTTCTCATTAAGTCATCAAAATCAAAATGTGTTACATAAGTACACTGCCAATGGAAAATAGAAATAGAAAATACAAAAAAACTACAGTCTACAAGACTACAAGCATGAAGCCTCAATGAGTCAGAGTCAATGAGTCATCAATCCTCATCATCATAATCAGCATCACTATCCTCATCCTGATCATCATTCTCACCGCTGCTCTCCTCTGCTGCATCCTCCTCCTTTGTCATCTCTGCATTTGCTGGTGTGGAGGATGACGACTCTACTGTATGGGCATCAGCAAATGTGACAGGCTCTAGCACTGGCACATTGAGATCCAAGTTGGCCAATGCCAACTCAACACTGTTGTCCAGACCCATATCATCAGGAAAGACATCCCACATCTTTTCTTTCCCTTCAACCAATCCTCCCTCTGCCTGTAGATGAGACGAAGGTTGGTGTGCACATACACCATTGTCTCTACCTTGGACTGCTCAAGCCTGCTCTTCTTCACACTATACAAATTCCCATATGTGCTCCAATTCCTCTCGCAACAAGAGGATGAAGTCACCTAAGAGAGGAGCCTCGTGGCTAACTGTTGTAGAGGAGGGCTTGTTGCCCCATGAGTTTCCCATCAATAATAGGGCTTCTTAGCCCCCTTTCTCGAATCACATCATAGCCTGCAAATCGCCTAGTGCTAGCGGAAAACTCTGCAAAGGCATCCTCCACCTCATCAAGGGATGCCCTCTCCTGAAAAATCCTCCTCAATGCATCTTTCCTCCCCTGTGAGATTTCACCATCCATGTGAGGAGCGAAACTACAGGAAGGTCCACCATTCAACCACTCATGGCTATAGTATTTTGGGTTCAAGGAGTGAGCCAAACAATGTAAAGCTATGCAATTCTTGTCCCATCTGCTGACAATAATATCTTGTATGCTGGTGAAGAAGGCCTCTGGTGATGTCCCATACTCTGGGCACTGACTCTATAAAACAATGGTCCTCACAAACTCAATCATGGAATCCCATCCCTCATAAACCTCTCCTAGGATGGGTTGGTTTGTATTGAAGCAAGGAAATGATAGGCTCCATGATCTGAATAACTAGATCTACTTTCTCCCACCATAGATCATCCAACACTATGTCCTTCACTTTCTTTGAGGTTGCTTGATCCGTCTTTCTACAAAAAAACCAAAACTTTGAACCCAAGAGTAGTCTTGACCTCCCTCAACCTCTTCAACATGATTAATGAAGAGGCAAACTGTGTATCTGCAATCTTCAACAATGATAGATTGTTGTACTCCTTGTAGATAGTGAGGCCATTTGTATGGTTTTGTACAAAGTTGCGGATATTTCGTGCATCCTCAATAATGGCTCCAATCCAAAACACATAAGAGGTAATAGATTTTAGTGCCAATTTCAATGAATGGAAAATGCAAGGTGTCCAAAATATTTGTGGATATTTTGCTTCCACAATCATGCCAGCAGCCTTGCAAACAGGTGCATTATCTGTAATGATTTTCACACAAGAATCGACACCGACATCTTCAATAATTTTAATAAATAACTCACCCATATATTGTGCATCCTTGTACTATCCAAGTGCATCCACTTCTTTCAAGAAAATTGGACCATTCAAGGATGACACCATGAATTTGATGAGTGGGTGGCGTGCTGGATCTATCCATCCATCAGAAACAATGCTAACCCCAGATGTTGGCCATGCTGATTTAATAGGCTCAAGCATTTTGTCCACCTCTTTCTTTGCCTTTTTCAACAATGTGGTTCTGAGCTTCTCTGACCCAGGAGGCACATACCCTGATGGAGCCCCATGACTAAGAGCTCGACACATCTCAATAAATATAGGTGATCATGCAACATTAAAGGATATGAAGTTCTGATAGAAAAAAAAAATGCAATGGTGAGATCAAGCTCTTCCCTCTTCTCTTTTTCAAAAATCTTGTCCATTGGACCAATTGCAATTGCCTTTCTCTTTGTTGATTGTCCCCTACTAAAACTCTCAAAAGGGAACTTGTTGCAGCTTTTCCTTAAGAATGGAAGGGGGTCATCATTCTTTTTTTGTTTTGATTTTGATGCCACAGTTGCCGCACCAACAAATTGATCTTTCTCCAATTCCTTGCTTTGTGACAATTCAATTGATGTACAACATTTAATGCCACAACCTGGCAAACCCAACAAATGAGCTTTCACACGGAAATATGTGGAATTGAAATGGTCGTTGCATATATTTCATTTCCATGAATAATTTCCTCCTCCCTTTCCCTTTTTGCATGCCCCTGCCTCTCTTGTCACATATTTCCACAATGGGTATTTGGAGTCATGAGTTTGTTTTCCCTGCACATTTGAAGCATTTGTTGCAGCCCCACTTCCAATAAATGGAATACTTACAGACCTTGATGAAACAAGGACAGGAGGGGCATCTCCAATGGGGACATTCTTCCCCTTTCTTTGCCCCTGTCTTGCTGCCTTTTATTGAGCCATGAATACTGTAAAAAATAAACAAAAATGACCAAATATATAAAACATATGCACATGCAAACACTAACAACAAACTAAATGAAAAATATAGAGGGATAGTGCACTTACTGGATGCTCGAATCTCTTTGAAAAAACTCCCTTTCTCCTTGCTAACCCTTGCTCCTTGCTCACTTCACACAAAAATCAGTGAGAAAGAATGAGAGAAATCCAATTTTTATAACTCAAATTCACACTTTTTGGCTGCACGAATCCGGCTGTACGAGATTTGGTCATATCCGTATAGGGTACGTTCGAGATTCGACGTACCCTATACGGATACGGCCGAATCCGGAGAATCGAGTACGAATCCCTCCATATCATATCATATATGGAGGATTTTGGATTCTTGGCCCCTCCCCAACGAATCTGGTTTCAGAGGTTTAGAGGTAAGAACCTCATCATACTTGATCCCAGATCAAGGTGTTGGACACGTGCCATCCTAGACATAGAGAGTACGACAATCTCTGATGCATCCATCGGTCTTGCTATTGGTCTCTATCCACATTTCCCACCTCATTGGCGAAATGAGAGGTACTTCCCATGAGTCTAAAACTCCATGGGTAGGATGTGTGCGGGGCACAGATGAAAGAGAGGTGAACCAACTCAATATCATAACGATGGGGAAAAAGCACAAAAAGTTTCGGAAAGCCTAGCCCTGTATGTGCTTATAGCTCTAAGAAGCTATCCCCAAGCCCCATAGAGCTCCTAGAGCTCATAGTCCAACTAAATCAGGACCCTCAGAATAAGGTCTTTCCATGATTCCAAGCTTCTCATAGAAGGTTAGGAACTTGACCTGCCCCAGGGGCTTAGTGAGAATATCCACGACCTCCTCATCAGTTCCTATATGTTTGAGCCTTACGATGCCTCGTTGTGCCATATCCCGGATAAAGTGGTACCTGATATCAATATGCTTGGATCGATCGTGGAACACGGGATTCTCAGAAAGATGAATCTCACTGTGGTTATCAACAAGGATAATGGTGGTATCTAGTACATGCCAAAACAACTCACTGAAGAGCTTTCGCAACCAAACAACTTCACAATAGGCCATAATTGTTGCAATGTATTTGACCTCAGCAGTGCTCAAAGCCGCCGAATTCTGCTTCCTGCTCATCCAAGATATCGAAGCAGAACCCAAGGTGAAGCAACATTCAGATGTGCTCTTGCGATCCACCACACTGCCAGCCCAATCGACATCATTATATCCATGGAGTTTCAAACTCCTGACAATGTATCCCAGCCCATGGTTGATTGTGCCGTGAAGATATCCAACATATTTTTGGCACCAATCCAGTGAATGTGATGAGGGTCAACCATATTTTGACTCAAAGTGTTCACTGCAAAACATACGTCTGGACGGGAGTTCATTAAGAACATCAAGGCCCCCAAAAGTTGTCAATATTCGGTAGGATTTTCTAGCACAGGCCCAATAACGTTTCCACTAAAATTAAAGTTGAGTTCCATTGGTGTAGACACAGACTTACAGTCCACCATACCAAATCTCTGCAGCAGCTTCACGACATAATTTCATTGGGAAAGGAAAATCTCGCCTGGCCTCTGCTAAACCTCCAAGCCTGGGAAGTAGCGCATCAGTCCTAGGTCTTTCATCTCAAACTCAGAAGCTAGCTCCCTCTTACACTGATGAATGAGAGGGTCAACATCTGTTAAGAAGAGATTGTCCACATAGAGAACCAAAATGAGAGGCCTTTCTCTATCAACCTTAAAATAAAGGTTTGGATCAGCATTACTTTGAGTGAAGCCCAGCTTCATCAAGTAGCTATCTATCCTCTCTTACCAAGCCCTGGGGGCTTTCTTCAACCCATAGAGGGCTTTCTTCAACCTGTATACATATCTCAGACTTCGAACCCCAGAGATTTCTCCACATACACCTCTTCCTTTATAGAACCATGCAGAATAGCGATCTTCACATCCATCTGATGGAGACTCCATCCTTGCGTTGCAACAAGGGAAATAATAGATTAGATGGTGGTGTAGCGGGCCATATGTGCAAATATATCATCATAATATATGCCTTCTTTTTTAGAGAAGCCTCAGGCAAAAAATCTTGCCTTGTACTTTTCAGCACTTCCATCAGATGCTTGATCTTATAGAGCCATTTCAAGGTGACAACAGATTTGTCCTCCGGTCTCGGGACCAATTCCTGGACATCATTTTTCATAATGGAATCATATTATTTGTGCATAACATCCTTCTAAACTTGATGCTTTACGACTTCTTCAAATGATCCAGGCTTAGATTGTACTATCGTACTCATGGCTGCTAGATACCCTTGGTATCTCTTCGGTTTCTTGCTTTCACGAAATGTCCCCCTTGGGGCAATATGTCTCTTGGCATCTACGAGAGTATCTCGGAGCTGTTAGGGTATTCTCTTATTTGAAGGAGGTGGATCAATGGGATCCATAGGTCCTTCAACATAAGGCATCAGGTCATCCTTCAGTTCTTCCTGCTTCCCTGCTTCTTCATCTTCTTTGTCTTCCTTGGAGCTAGGAATATTTCTCACTTTATTGAGGGCAACATCTTCGTCGAAAGTGACATCATGGCATATCTCCACTTCTCTTTGACCATGCACCTAGATTCTATATGCCTTCGAAGTTTCACTGTAGCCCACAAACATTTCCTTCTTTCCAGAAGCATCCAACTTGCTTCTCTTTTCTTTTGGCACATGAAAGTAAACATGACAACCAAAAACTCTAAAATGAGAAACATCAGGTTTCTTACCAGAAAAGACTTCTTCGGGAGTTTTGGAGTCAAGAGCGGAATGTGGGCATTTGTTTTGAACATACACAACAGTGTTCACAGCTTCTCCCCATAGAAACTTCAGAAGACCTTGGTCACATAGCATGGCGCGGGTAGCTTCCACAATGGTCCTGTTATTTCTTTTAGCAACACCATTTTGCTTATGAATATACGCAGTTGTGGTCTCCCTCTTAATGCCATCTTCCCTACAAAAGTCATTAAACTCATTTGACTCATACTCGGTCCCATTGTCAGTCCTTAAAACTTTTATTTTCTTCTCAGTTTGATTTTCCACCAAGGCCTTGAAGGTACGAAACCATTTGAATTCTTCATTCTTCTTCTTCAAAAATATATATAAGTCTTGTGGGAGAAGTCCTCTGTAAAAGTCATGTAATAGGAACATCCTCCCAAGGATTTCACAGGAAGCATACCACATAAGTCAGAATGTATCAACTGCAAGATACCAGTTGTTTTTGTGACACTTGAGGGGAATGGTCACCTTGTATGCTTCCCTTCAGTACAACCCTGACATATACATTCATGATGATCTCTAAATTCAGGCATCCTTGTCACCACCTTCCTTGCTTTGGGAAGGGCTTTGTAATGAAGGTGTGCAAACCTCCGGTGCCATAACTCTGTTTGAAGAGTTCTATCACGTGTCATAGCCCCCAATGGACTTCCTCCAACCTGGTAGAGTGTATCAACTCTAAAACCAATAGAAAGAGCTTCCTTGAAGTTCTTCTTACAGATAAGTACCTTTCCATCAACGAATGCCACCTTGAACCCTTTGTCTTCCATTGCTGAAATGGACACAAGGTTATTCTTCAAATTAGTTACATACAACACATCTTGTAATCAGAGGACTTGACCTTGAGATAGATGGAGGGTCACAATCCCTGTCCCTTTCACGGGATAGGTTTGTAGAAATTATATAACTTATGTGTTATATGTCCAAGATTCTCCTGATCTCACACTATTTTAACTTCATGAAAAATACAGAATCTATTCCACCATTGATCATTTGCAGAAATTAAATCAAGATTGCAATGCACACATGAAACAATAAAAATTCACACACATTAACACAGTTGTTTAACGGGAAAGACTTAAGCTGAAAACCCCAACTATCCGTATATAATATATTTCATAGAGATCATGTAACAATCCTCATACAAAGCTGATCATATCAAGCTCTCAGTACAATACAATCGCTACACACTAATCAGGCCCGATCTTGCAAATCCATGCACCGATCTTTGCCACCTGCTAGCCTGCCTCTACTACGCAATCCCTACTGAAGAATGGCTCTGAATGAGTTCGAATTACTCTAGCCTTTCTCACGCAATCGTCATTGGCATCTCCACCGAGTGTTGGATGCAATCATTGCATCACTATAGTCACAGCTGATAGTCACACTTGCTCTTTCACCTATCTCTCCACTAGTCTCCACTGAAACTACCATGCACTGTAGTTAAATGATGTATTCTTCAGTTGATTAATGAGTTATTATTTGTGAATTAATTAACTAATTAATTCACTCCACTCTCACTAGTGTATCAATCAGTTAGACTAGATACAACTAGCTCAACTGAGTCTAACCGAGTTAAACTAAATACAACTCCACCAACTACTTCTCCAACTCCACCAAACTCTGTCACATGAGTTCTAACTGAAGTCCTCCATGCAATAGCTCCAGTAAACCCTCAGGAATAGCGTAATTCCTTCTGTCAGCTCCTGTGCCACATCTGTGCACTTAACTGAAGTGCTCCAAAAGAATAAGATAATGTTTAGAGTCCAAATATTATTAAGAGCTAATAATATTCGACATATCTATTTTTAGACTGGCAATCTAAAAATAGACTCCGCCCAATATGTCTAAAAATAGAATTCCATCTATTTTTCCAAATTGACCAACCATCCACAAATAGCATCCTACAACTCATAGAATATGATCGACATGTCTAAAAATAGACATAGTCTAAAAATAGACTTTGCGCCAAAAATATCCTGCGGGCCCACTTAGTGAAGGCGACTCTTTTCACTAAGCTCATCATCTTGTTGAATCTCAACACTCCCTCTCAACAAGATAGGGATTATCTGCCACCCCGATCCTGTCTCTATGGTATTCGAATTTGCTCTTGGTGAGCGCCTTCGTCAGAATATCTTCATCCTGATCCTCCGTAGAAATGTAAGAAAGAAACATGATCTTCCGCTACACACATCCTTTGATACAATGGTACCAGATGTCAATATGTTTAGATCTATCATGAAATACTGGATTAACCGAGAGTTTAATGCAACTCTGATTATCACAATATATCACTGTGGGATCTAAATGAAAACCGAACAAACCAACCAGGAAATTCCTCATCCATATAGCCTCGCATGCAGCCAAACTTTCTACCATGTACTCGGCCTTCGCTGAACTGAGTGCCACGGATCTTTGTTTCCTAATGTACTAATAAACTGCTGTAGATCTGATACTAAAAATCCCTCCAGATGTGCTCTTTCTATCCGTTGGGCTTCCTGCCCAATCTGCATCCGTGAAGCCATGTAGCTTCAATTCATCCGATTGTCTGTACCACAATCCATACCCAGATGTGCCCTTGAGATACCTCAAGACATGCTTGCCTGCCTTCCAAAAGAGCTTGGTATGCTTCACCATCACTTGTGAAAGCTGGTTCACAACATAGCATATGTCTGGTCGTGTATTGACTAAATACATGAGCGAACCAACCAACTGTTGATAAACAATGGCATCCACTACCTCTACCGATGTAGCATCCTCTTTCCTCCAAGCATTAGGAAGAGGAGTGTCGATAGGCTTGCAGCCTTGCATGTGAAACTTCTCCAGTATCTCCAAGGCATACTTGCCTTGAGACACAAACAGTCTACCTTTCCGCTGCCAAATTTCCAATCCTAGGAAATAATGAAGGAGGCCCAAGTCCTTCATCTCGAACTCCTTTGCAAGATATGCCTTGCATGAGTGTATCAACAGTTCATCACCTGTTAGTATTAAATCATCTACATAAAGCACAATGATCAAAAGCTTACCCTTCACCACAATCTGGTATAGGTTTGGATCCGCCTCACTCTTGGCGAAACCAAGTCCGGTGATATAACTGTATATTCGTGTGTACCAAGCACGAGGTGCTTGTTTCAGCCCATACATCGCTCTTTTGAGCCTGCACACATGCGACTCACTGCTGAAGATTTCGAATCCTTCAAGCTGCTCAATGTACACCTCCTCCTCAATGATTCCGTTGAGGAACGCAGTCTTCACATCCATCTGATGAATGTGCCAACCCATATGCACTGAGAGAACAAGGATGGTCTGTATGGAAGAATACCTTGCGACAGGTGCAAAGGTTTCTTCATAGTCGATCCCCTCGATCTATGAGCAGCCTCAGGCAACAAATCTTGCCTTATACTTCTCAACGCTCCCATCAGCAGTTTGCTTCACTTTGTAGATCCATCTCGAACCTACCACTGATTTCCCTTTCGGCCTTGGGACAATCTCCCATGCACTGTTTCTAACAATCGAATCATACTCTTCCGCCATGGCATTTACCCATGAGGGATCCTCCACAGCTTCCTCGAAAGAGGATGGCTCCGTCACGGTACTCTTGCTCATCATAGCCATGTATCCAGTAAATCGGTCAGGTGACTGTCTGTGTCTATGTTGTGATGTAGGAACTCCTACATTTTGTGCTGCATCAAGATTCAGTGGCTCAGCTTCTATAGTGTGCTTCCGCCCTCTGATCTTTGGTGTTGCATGAGTGGTTTCTTCCACTCTATGAACCTCCTCTTGTGGATGATCCACATCTTGAGGCTCATCTTTAGGAAAAAGTAGCTCCTCCTCTACATGCAAGTGTAGCTCCCTCTCAAGCGACAACTTCATGGCTTTCTACTCATGAAATTTGATATCCCGTCGCACGACAGTCATTCGACTGTCTGGAAAATACACATGATAATTGTGGGGTGTTTCTGTGTACCCCACAAATATCCCAACCTCTGCGGTCGGCTCTAGCTTCTTCCTGGCATCCTTCGTCACATGAATGTAAACAGGTGAGCCAAAAATATTCAAATGAGAAATATCAGGCTTCTTACCACAAAACGCCTCTTCAGGTGTACTCATGCCAAGTACTCAATGAGGACAACGGTTTTGCACATAAACCGCAGTGTTGCATGCTTCATCCCACAAGTGTATGGGAAGGCCCTGATCATGCAACATCGCCCGTGCGACACCCACGATCGTTCTGTTCTTCCTCTCCCCGACCCCATTCTGTTGTGGGTTATGAGGCGCTATGAGTTATCTTCGAATTCCTTCTTTGCTACAGAAATCTTTGAATTCGCCAAAGATGTATTCACCACCATTCTCGCTCCTTAGAGCTTTCACCTTCTTCCCTGACTCTTTCTCAACCAGCACCTTGAACTCACAGAACTTTGAGTATGTCTCGCTCTTCTTCTGCATGAAGAAGATCCAGCACTTACGAGAAAAGTCATCAACAAATATCACATAATACCTGTGCTTTGTTGTTGAAGCAACCGAGAAAATTCCACACATGTATGTGTGAATTCTCTCAAGGATCTTCGAGGTGCGACTATCCTTCTCATGAAAAGTGGTCTTCACAAATTTTCCCAAAGTACATCCCTTGCACTGATCTGACTGTGCAAGTGTACCTTTGGGAAGCCCGGTAGAAATCTGCTGCAAAATTTTCAAAGCGCCATGGTGAAGATGGCCCAATCTCATGTGCCACAATTTTCCCTCATCCCGGCTCACCACTCCTTCTGCTTTGCCTGCCATTGTTGCGCAACCATCTACCTGCAATTGATAAATATTCTTAACTCGAATCCCTATCCTCCTGGTTTGACCAGTTGTTTTATGCCGAAGGAAAGCTTTTCCCTCACTTAAAACAACATCATAACCCTTGTCTTCCAACATCGCCACGGAGATCAGATTCTTCTTCAATCCTGGAACATGCATGACATCCTTTAAGATGAAATATTTACCAAACTCCCTCTCAAAGGAAATGGTCCCGATACCAGTCGCACTGTATCTACCATCATCGCCCATCTTGATGTGCACTCCAAGATCCTTTTCCTCCATATCACTAAACAAATATTTGTCTCCGGTCATATGGAAAGATGCACCACTGTCAAGAAACCACATCGATCCCATCACACTTGAAACCAAGCATGTGATCAAAGAAAAATCTAGATCAAACTGCGAGGCTAAGGCCTCTCCAGCTGCAGATCCAGCAGCCTGCTTATTCTTCTTCTTCTGTCGACAATCAATGGCGAAATGCCCATGCTGGTGATAGTGAAAACACTTCACCTTGGACAAATCCTACTTCTTGCCTTTCGCACTGGATTGAGAAGGATTTTTCTTCCCCTTCCCTTTCCTTGCTTTGGCAGCCAAAGAAAAATTTTCTTCATCTTCATTCTTCGATGAAGATCCATCCCTGGTACCCCACCTTATCTCCTCCTGCACAAGATCCGACCAAAGTCACTCCCATCCTGGCAATTTCTCCCGTCCATTGACAGAGTCTTCATAGCTATGCCAACTCTTTGGAAGCCCAAGGAGAGCCAAGCTCACCAAGTCTTCTTCATCAACATTAACCCCCACACTTCCCAACTCATCCTTGCAGTGGACAAACTTCATGAGGTATTTTGGAATACTATCGCTTTCTCCATTTTTATTTTTCTGAGCTTGTCTTTAAGCGCCAACTTCCTCTGGTCACTTTTGCTTTGGAACAAGTCTGTCAAAGCCTTCCACATTAAGAATGGAGTGGCTTTACCATGAAGGCTGGACACAATGTGGTCTTTCACACCTTCCAACAGAATCCTTCGACACTTTTCTACCTTCTTTTGCCACGCGTCAAGTGCGGTTGCATCGCTAGAACCCGGCTTAGGAACATCGCTATCGATGAACTCCTTCAGCCCATTATCATCCAGCACCACCTCCATCCTGTCCTTCCATGCTATTTAATTCGAGCTGCCCTCAAGGGCATACTCCAATCATAATCCGTTGAAAGACATTTCAATGAATGCTCAACTTCGACACCAAGAAAACACTGCAGCAAATTCGAATTCCACCAGCACAAAACTCAACCGCTTCAATAATTACAATCTGCTCCAATGATCAACTGCTCCGATACCATGTAGAAATTATATAACTTATGTGTTATATGTCCAATATTCTCTTGATATCACACTATTTTAACTTCATGCAAAATACAGAATATATTCCACCATTGATCATCTGCGGAAATTAAATCAAGATTGCAATGCACACATGAAACAATAAAAATTCACACGCATTAACACAGTTGTTTAACGGGAAAGCCTGAAGCTGAAAACCCCAACTCTCTGTATATAATATATGTCATAGAGATCATGTAACAATCCTCATACAAATCTGATCATATCAAGCTCTCAGTACAATACAATCGCTACACACTAATCAGGCCCGATCTTGCAAATCCATGCATCGATCTTTGCCACCTGCTAGCCTGCCTCTACTGCGCAATCCCTGCTGAAGAATGGCTCTGAATGAGTTCGAATTACTCTAGCCTTGCTCACGCAATCCTCATTGGCATCTCCACTGAGTGTTGGATGCAATCAATGCATCACTATAGTCACAATTGATAGTCACACTTGCTCTTTCACCTATCTCTCCACTGGTCTCCACTAAAACTGCCATGCACTGTAGTTAACTGATGTATTCTTCAATTGATTAATGAGTTATTATTTAGTGAATTAATTAACTAATTAATTCACACCACTCTCACTAGTGTATCAATCAGTTAGACTAGATACAACTAGCTCAACTGAGTCTAACTGAGTTAAACTAAATACAACTCCACCAACTACTTCTCCAACTCCACCAAACTCTGTCACATGAGTTCTAACTGAATTCCTCCATGCATTAGCTCCAATAAACTCTAAGGAATAGCATAATTCCTTCTGTCAGCTGATGTGCCACATCTGTGCACTTAACTGAAGTGATCCAAGAGAATAAGATAATGTTTAGAGTCCAAATATTATTAAGAGCTAATAATATTCGACATATCTATTTTTAGACTGGCAATCTAAAAATAGACTCCGCCCAATATGTATAAAAATAGAAGTCCATCTATTTTTCCAACTTGACCAACCATCCACAAATAGCATCCTGCAATTCATAGAATATGATCGGCATGTCTAAAAATAGACATAGTCTAAAAATAGACTTTGCGCCAAAAATAGCCTGCGGGCCCACTCAATGAAGGCGACTCTTTTCACTAAGCTCATCATCTTGTTGAATCTCAACAATCTACAAGGATAATTTCTAGATTAGTATCCTTCTCAACCAAACCAGGAAGGGCTTCTTTATAACCAGTAAGGTGCCTTGAAGCACCACTATCAATCAACCAGACATCCAGGGTGTCAGGTGGAGATGCAACAAAGAGGATAGATACAAGAATAAATTCATTTCTGTTAATATCAACAACATTAGACTCATCGTACCTAGAATTTCTTGACCTCTTGAAAAGTTTCCCATTTCCACTACAATCAGAGGGAGCTTTCATTTTTTCTTAGAACTTGTTGTTCCTGCCATTCCTTCTCGAGTTGTTGTTGTCATCATCTCTAGGAGGGTCCCTTCTATTAAGGCACTCTCTTGCATAGTGACCAGACTTTTTACAAGTCTAACATCTTCCCTTCCTTCCTTTTGGCCCCGCTCTACCATGGTTTTGATTTCTCGGGCCACCATGGTTCTTATTTGCATGAGCGGCAAAGGCAGTAGGGTCACTTCCATTACCATTAGAGGCATACTCCATCATTCTTGTTTCCTCTTGAGTGCATCTCGTCAATATTTCATCAAAATCAGGAATCACATTATTATTAAGAATAGTGGTATTAAATACATGCCAATCACAAGGGAGACCTCCAAGTTCAATAAGAAACATCTCTCGATCATATATTGCTTCCCCAATAGCTAGGACCTTATTCCTGATTTCAGCGAGCCTCATAAAATAGGATTGAATAGATTCATCCTTACCCTTCTTGATATTCTTCAATCGATTCTTGAAGAAGAGACTTTGATTAGCATTGTTAGCCCTGACCATGCTCACCAGCTTATCATACATCTCCTTAGATGTCTTCAGCTCAGAAATGTAAGCAACCAAGTGCTTATGAATAGAATCCCAGATAATCATCTTTTCTTTGATTTCCCCTTTTCTATACTTTGTCTTCGTGGAAATAATTGCATTTGATGGAGGCTCTTGAATCTTCCCCTGCACACAGTCCATGACATCTTGGTCTTCTAGCACAAAATGGCTAATTTGTTACTAAAAAATGTATGCTATTGTTACATTTGGAGGATGCTAATGTTGATGCACCCAAGGCTCCTGAGTTCCTTGGTCATGTAGGGTCAAAATCCACTAAGTTGATTCCATGTCATTAGAACAATTTTGAATCCTTCCTAGGAAACAAATCCATTACCGAATAGGAGTTTCCGAAGAATGAATTTATAACATGAAACCAAAAAATTACAATCAATGTTAGTGAGTTTGTCTTTCCAAGGCATATGATAGAGAAAACTAGTTTTATTTAGGGTTTCTCATCCATATAGGGTTCAATGTGCAATTGGTTAACTAGATAATGAATTGTCTTTCCTCAATATATGTGCAACTCTAATTAATGGCTCAGCCTATTCTTCTATCATGCCTACAAGAGACCATGGGTAGGTATGACTAATGACTCCTCTGCCATTTTTTACTGTAGAGTAGGTGATCTCAATAGAGTTATAATAAAGTAAAAAATAACTATAAGCTTGACAACTATACAAATAGGAATTGCCCTAAACTTGACATATTTACTCTTTGTTGATTATGTTTTGCTTTTGGGTGATAGGACCAAGGCAAATGTAATTATGCTGAAGGACCCCACCCTTGAAGAACTAAAGTTCCTACCTTAAAAACTACCAACAACTGAGAAGCTACAAGAATCAACACCATCTTTTATTTGAACGTAAATAGTCTTATTATCTCTGAGTATTTCCCTAATCACAATGACCAGTAGATTCTCCTCATGGATTATTTCTCTCATTCTATTTATTAGTAAAATCCACAAAATGTATCCCTACATTTGAATCTTGGGAAAAAAACATATAATTGTTAACATTTAAATTATCCATATCTCTTGGAGCCCAAAAATCCATTTGCTTTGGATAAGCTTTATTTATAACCTCAAAAGCAACCCTATTATAAGCTGAAGGACCATTATGTCCTCTTGAGTCTTGACAAAGTATGATGGAATGAAATTGGGTGAAAACCAGATCCAGGTTTACCATGTCAGAACCTAGGTTCATTGAGATGACGACCTTGGTTTGAAGATATCCACCATACAAACTAGGACCACCCATACTTGTCATTGCCATCTCTCTTTCATCCTCAAGATTAACATACTAAGGACCTATAACCCATGGAGAGCCATGGTAGTCATTGCAATGTAATTTATTAGAATACATGTCATTTCTTATTATGGGATTTACCACATCCGAAAATGGCATCATTCACATCGTTTTGAAGAAGTCTATAATTTAGGCCAACATATTTTTTTTCACATTTACGACTTCCCTCAGATTTTTTGGTTCTTGAAGCTTGAGCACTTTCATAACAAAAATAGGCAAAGTCGAACAAAAAAAATGGTCCACTCTATTTTCATTTTCTAATATTATAATTAAGTTTTATTAGATACATTGTTTGTTTGTTTGTTTTAGTTAGAAAAGGGTTTGATCTTAGTTTTATGTGACTTTCAATTTATTATATGTAGCATGTTGAGAAATGGGAAAGAATAATGTGACATTTATATTGCAGAAATTGATGCTGAATAAAGGGATATAGTTTAACCAAGCTACAATTCACTTTGGTAAAGGCGGAGGAACATCTTAAAAAACTGCTTAAGAATACACCATATACAAAGTTTGACCATAAGTAATATATGCATTTTTCTTTTGTATATATGTTATTTTTTCTACCCAAGATATCACAACAAGAAAAATATCTATATTGTAGAAATTAATTGAGGACCTCATTGAGGTCGATTTTTCTGATGTCCTATTTGATTGACACTTTTTCATATGTCAGGAAGGCTTTAAATATGAATTAATATGTTCATGAAACAAATCAAATTCAAATTTTATAGATATAAAAGATAAAAACAAATGTTTTTGTTTGATTGTTACTTGACTCTGCTGTGGGTAGGTTAAAAGAAATGTGAATGGAAAAAGGATGGGGAGACGATGCATATCACGTCTTGGATATGGTTCATTCGATGTTAGGTATCGTTTAGACACCTATTATCACTAATTAATTTCTCCAGGTTCAAGAGAGAACTCACCGCGTTAACCACAAACCTACTTCAAACTCTAGGATCTAGCCTTCCTAGGGTTCATAGAGGGCTCTCTCTTTAAAGTTTAACTTTGTTTTAATTTGTGAATATTAGTATAGCTATGAAAGTGCAATTTTGATTTTGTTTTGTTGGATTTGGTGGGAAATTTTCACTTGGAGGGATAGATAGAGGGCAATATACTTGTCCATTGGGATATGGAGTCTAATTCAAGCTAACAGAACTGGGATCAACGCCTAAAAGGTCAAATGTCTTCAGGGAAAGATAGATAACTCTTGGAGATCTTGAAAATTGTTTTTTGAGATGGTATGATCGGGATAAAGGGCACTTAAGGATCCTTTGATCCGGAAAAGGGAATTAGTAGATAGAGATCAAACGGGAGAGGGAGAAATTAAGGGTTCCCTACACTGGAAATCAAAAGAAAACAAAGAAATGTTAACTAGTTAAAAACATGGTACTATAAACATGTCCTGCAGTAATAGTCCTAGTTATACATTCAGATTTAGAATTAAAACACAGATGTATGCATGTCACAAAAGAAGATAACAATGACAAGTTTTAGAGAGTACTTCACTCCATATAGCTTATCACAGGGATCCTGAAGAATGATGCCAAATAGTTGATCCAATGTGCTACTCAAAATCGAAATCCAAAGCCTTCAAAGTCAACAAAATATCTATCGTAATCTCCAAAAATTTTATTCCACCAAAAATACTTCAAAGAGTGAAGTATTTATACAAATTCTAAACTAAAATATCTTGAAAAAATATCAAGATTGTTTTACAAATATCTCAAACTGTTTTACATAAATAGAACTCAATAAAAGGACACTCAAAACTAATGAATCTATTTGGAATTATACCTATGGATTGATGGTGACAAAGAAGATAATTTTAATTTGATCTCAACTCTTAGTTGATGATGAGGCATCCAAGTCACTAACTGTCTCCTTTCTTTGTGTATTCTGCTCCAGCAATTCTGCAAACTTAGGGTCCAATGATACCTTTGTATTTCTCAATCCGAAATCGATATGTAAAAAGTGAAAGAGGTTATTGTAGATAAATATGTTTTTGAGATAAACCTCTCTCAGTGTCCTAAAATTCTTCTCCAGCTGTTCACAATAGGCTCTGAAACAAGATGTGTAAAACATAGTTTTTCACAGTCTGAAAAATAGGCTGTAAATATGTGCATGTATCTCTCATTTTGTAATACCTGTGCAAAAAGTGAGATAATTTTTTGTATATGGGTCTCTTAGGAACAAAAAACTCCTTCAGTTTTGTAATATTCATCTTGGATTAGACACAATATTTTCTGAAAAACTATGACTTAAATAGGAAATTTCTACAAAAATGTCCATTTTTGCTCTGTTTTCATCTTTTAACCTTTTTGTTCCTTTAACTATTTTTATTTTAATTTTGGATAAATTTCATTGTTGGTGAAGGTATTTCCATCTCTATTTAACCATTAATGCCTCTGTTTTTACTTTTACTATTTTACCTTGACTACTCTGTAACTTTGTTTTAACCTTCACTCTGAATTTCATCTGATACACTTTAACTTTGATGCTCTTTGACTGTTATGTTTTCATTGTCCCTGTGAATTCTTATTTCACTTTTAACATCCACTATTATGAATGCCCTGTTTTAATCTTTACATTAAGATGCTCTTTTATCTTTCACAGGATGACTGTTCTTTAACTCTGATGCTTGGAATCTTTAAGGAAAATCCTTTGAATCCATTTCTTAGTGAGTTCTTGAAATAAAACAGATCCTTAACTAGTATTGAGATTGTTTTATCCAAATTTTTATTTTGCTAATAACCTGCAAAAATCAAACAATTCATTAATGAGATCCAGGTCTGCAAGGAGGGATTATGGCTGTGATGAATTAGGAAAACCTGTGGAATGAATTTTGACTTTGGAGGTTTAACTCTGTTGGCACTGAGTAATTGAGTGTAACAGTTAGGGATTCTGAACATTGGTAAAAGAGTTTGAATCTTTCAAAGGGTTTCTACAGCAAATCCGTTCTTGGAAGGCAAATATAGTTCTTTCTGTGGGAAAACAGGGTTTATGGCTATCAATTTCACATGAAACTCTTTTTCAAATAACAGGAAGGTTAATTTTTCTGAGGAGTACCTGTTCTTGCAGGTATATGGTCTTTAAACAGGTTATGAGGCATCAGATAAGTTTCTGATGGCTTTGGAGGTTTCTGGAAATGAACTGAAGCTTCTAATGGTCTTAACAGCAGCTGTAATGGCTTTTCTGGTTTCTTTTGAGCGTGAAAACAATGTACAGGTAGCTTTGTTTTCTTCAATTGAGATGAATTAACGCACATAAAATGGAGAAAAGGGTTTAATGGGCGCATATGGAGTTTATTAGGCGTTTTTAGGTTTATAATAGCCTGCAATAAATGGCAATCACATCGGATAGTGGGCGGTTTTGATCTTTGAAGAGAAGAAACCACAGGTGGTTTATCGCGTGCCTTTTGGTGGTAAACGGTTTTAGACGAAACGAACACAATCCAATGAGAATGGACCACGTGGAGGAGGGAGAAAATTGCAATACAACCCATTTCCCGCAACTTTGGCATGGGGGTGACCACGTAACTTTTATGCACGATATTGGGTTTACACCGTAGGATCTGAGTTTTGAAAGCGAAGGGTTGAGATCGTTTCGGGAGTTGCATTGAAATAGAAAGGTGGGACTGGGCTTTTGCATTGGCGGAAGGTTTATGATGTGGCGAGGGGATATATGGTTTAACACATATATTTAGGGTTTTAATCAATATACGTGGGGCAGGTGTTTATGCTTAGGTGTCCAAGGTTTTATGAATAAACATTTTAGTTCAACAAACTTCGGATTATACAAATGTAGGCGGGGTTAATGTTTTTTATTTAAAACATTTATGAAATGTTTTAATAAAACATATGCGGGCAAGTTAATATATATTATATAGTTTTTTAAAATCTTTTTCAATGGTTTAAAGACCATAGGGGCGAGATACATGGAATAATGATAGTTTTTAGACCAAAGGGCTTCGTAATTTGGGGTTTTTATTTGCGCACATGGGATAATAGACTTTGGCCTAAATGTTATAATAGTGGGTTTTTTGGGGTATTTAGATATAATGGAATTAATAACTATGGGAAGGTATTTCTTAGGGATTTAATAAAAGTATGTTAAAGGTTAATATGAAAGGGTAGTGTAATAAAAATAAAATACATATTATCTTTAAGTATAGTATAAAATCAAGCATTGCTCATCTTTATATTTCTTTCACTAATACTTAGGATAAATGTAATTTTGAGTGTTTTTATGAATGCTTTTGAAGGGATGAAGTTAATTATTTTAGGGTTACAATTTTACTAAGTAAGAATGTGTCTTTACTTAGGAAAAAATGAGTTTTAATGTATGAATAAAGGGTAAATGATGATAAATGTGGGTTTAACATAAGAACTCAATATTTTTTACCAACCAGTCATCGAACCTTGGGTCCGGTCCCAACAAAAGTCAAAGAAATGCTCTGAGCCTGTTTGACTGATAGCTTAGAATATTGAATACTTATAGGCGAGGGGAAATTAGTGATTTTTCCCGTTGATGCCTTATTACATGGTTTCCCAACTTCTTTCTACCTATCGAGCTTATTTCTAACATTTTTTCTTCATTTTATAGGTGCATTTAGGCTTCCAACCTTAAAACATTTTTCTTTCAAAGCATAAAACTATCTAGATCTACCTTATTTCATCCGAGAGCTCAGATTAAACTGTTAAGCTACTCATTATTCTCTACCTATCTACTGATTTGTCAAGTTTAAACTGTTTGACAAATCTTTATTCACTATCTAAAGCATGAAATTGAAAACATGAAAGTTAGGATTAAACTGTCTAATTGATCATGGATTATGGCATTTATCGACACTCTGCACATAATCATTATTTTTGCATTAAAGTAAAGTAGTGGCATTTGGATTTGCTCACTTTCAGGTTTTATTTTTCTTTTTCTTTTGGGGTATATGTTTTTCTAAGTCCTTTGATCTTTCTTTTAGGACCTTTTTACCCTCTTTTTGGCTTTTATTATTTTTTCATTTTTTTTTCAAAATATGGGAAAAAAACTTGCAGAAAGCAAGGTATGTACATATTTACAAGACTATCAAAGTCAGTGCAAAAATTATGAATCCTATATTTATAGGACTCTAATAGCAGCTTCACATGGGGATGACATTTCCTAGTGAAATGTCAAGAACACCGTTGACTAGTAGCCTGATCCTTTGAGCCAATCCAAAACATGCATTTGCTTTGTTATAAAATCTCTTTGACTAAAACTCTTGGACTGAATTTACACCCTTTTCTGCAAACTCAAATCTGATCTGAGACTAATAAAAAATTTGTTGCAACCTTCAAACCAAACTACTAAATCATCAATATCTTAAGGCCTTTTCCTTGGCTAAACACTGAAAACTGAAATAAGCTGAAATCCTACCTACTTACTCTAATCAGCTGTCCAACTGCTGGTTAGGTAAAATGAAATAGCCAATGCAACCATTTAAGCATTATTTATTTTGATATATTTTGTTGCATGTGCTTGTTGATTGTCAAAACTATAATTCTGCAACCTATTAAAAACTTGTCAACAAATGAGAGAATAAGGAAATACTTGATTTCCTTTGTTGACTCTAGAAACTTTTCAAAAGGATCTTCCATGGTATATATACCAATGTTTAACTGATCTAAACAACTATACATCTGTTTTGGATGACCTCCATGCGATGAGACTGAAATGTTATTTTCATCTTTATCTCCATGCAAACTTTCCCTATGATTGTTCTGAGATAATTTCAGATTTTCAGATAAGCTTTGTGATGATTTCCTAAAAATGTTTGTTTGAGGTAACTTTTATCATCTTGATCTTGAAGCTCATAGTCAATAAATGGAGAAATACTTTGAATGCATTCATTATTCAACATATCTGCTATTGGATCATGAAAAAAATTGAAATGTTCATGCAATTTATATATGAGTTTTAATGGAACTTCATAGATTTCTAGTGGTTGTTCATCCTTTAAAAGCTTAAATGCTTTAGAGCATAATGGTATAGAACTTTCTTTCAAAATTTATGAACTTTCTTCTTCACTCCCATATTTGATGTGTATTGTTTGATCACTGTATTTGAGCTATTGAACTTAAACTTCCTCATCCTCCAAACTAGCTAGTGATTGCTCTGTGAAGTTAGCTTGAATTTGGAGAACATAATTATCATCATATTGATCATACTTAGGAAAATCTTCAGAAGAAGGAATGTCATCAATCATACACATTAGATCAACAGATTGCTTTTCCAACAATCTTGATAACTCTTGATTAGATTGGTTGCATTCTATTTTAAGGTTATCATTTTTCTCAATAGGAGTAGTATCAGGCAATGGGCCCGTTGATGCTTTATTACATGCTTTCCCAACTTCTTTCTACCTACCTAACTTATTTCTAACATTTTTTCTTCATTTTATAGGTGCATTTAGGCTTGCAACCTTAAAACATTTTTCTTTCAAAGCATAAAACTATCTAGATCTACCTTATTTCATTCGAGAGCTCAGATTAAACTGTTGAGCTCCTCATTATTCTCTACCTATCTACTAATTTTTCAAGTTTAAATTGTTTGACAAATCTTTATTCACTATCTAAAACATGAAAGTTAGGATTAAACTGTCTAACTGACCATGGATTATGGAATTTATTGACACTCTGCACATAATCATTATTTTTGCAGTAAAGTAAAGTAGTGGCATTTGGATTTGCTCACTTTCAGATATTATTTTTCTTTTTCTTTTGGGGTATATGTTTTTCTAAGTCCTTTGATCTTTCTTTTAGGACCTTTTTACCCTCTTTTTGGCTTTTATTATTTTTTCATTTTTTTCAAAATATGGGAAAACAATTTGCAGAAAGCAAGGTATGTACATATTTACAAGGCTATCAAATTCAATTCAAAAATTATGAATCCTATATTTATAGGATTCTAACAACACCTAAGCCATCGACTTTGGAAATGTTTCTATTAGGAATTCTTATGGTTTTTAATGTTGTAATTATTTCACCTCGTGGTTATTTTGGGCATGAAAATGTTTTAGGAATACCAAACACGGCATCGATGAACAAGTAAACAAATTTTTTATAATTGCAATTTCCATTCCATGATATCCTCTCTTTATTGTTTGATTTTATTTTGGACGTTTCTTTTGATTTTGTTTTGTCTTTTAACTATGAAATTGAAAATACTTAGTACCATGTCCATTTAAACAACAACCAAAGCTTGAAGGTGAAATTAGTATTACACTATATTGATTGGAATCCTTATAGCTATTTTGTGTTAAAATATTTTGATGACTATCAGAAAAAGTTACTTTCATGTTGTTATTTGAGTACATGTTGTTTATATACCTAACTAAGTTCATGAGTTAGAAAATGAAATGTTGTTGTGAATAAAATGACAAGGATTAAACATCACACCCTGAATTATTTGTTTTCACAAGTTATCTACAACTTGAGATTTTTAGCAGATAACTTAGTTGACATGATAGTTCCTAAGCTTTCCTTGAAAATTGAATACTGAGTTACTAAGGTGTTCTTTTCTATATATCGTAACATTTTATTTTCTTTGTTTATTCAGGTTATTTGGCCACATTATAGTGGCAATTATCACCCCAATGAAGAAAATTTGTTCGAGTTTCCTACTTGTATGGGGAAAAGTGGCTTTGACATTGTTCATGTTGAGGTATATGTCGTATAAACTATTTATAGTATAATTTAGTTTATATTCTAGTGTTCATTGTCTTTTATTTTTTACACTCTGCATTGTATCTTATTTTGTTTTCAGAAAATGAACTCAGTATTGATGGTAAGAAGCATGAATTGAAAAAAGAGGGAAGCACTAACATGGGAGCGACAAATGCAAAAAGAGAAAGGAGAACTGGTTTGGTGATACTCTTAGAGCCAATATCTCGCATAAGACACACATATAAAGGTTGATGATCAAGTCTTTAGAGTTGGTGAATTCACTGGAAATGCCTTGAAAACACAACGATAATGTTTTGAAGTGATGAAACACAATTTCATGTGTCAATTGTAGTCCAACCAATATTAAGTTGGAAAATCATATTGTAATACTTTAACATTTCATATAATATAATTTATGTGGTTGAAATTATTTATAGTTGCACTTGATATTGTTTAGTATTGTAATTAAAATATGAGACTTCGTGTTTTCATATTAGATGAACATGCACATCGTATGCCATTTTTTAAACATACAAATTAATTTATGTTGATTAATAATGAACACAAAATCATTTTAAAACTACTAAATTAGTAGTTTATATTGATTAATGATGAACACAAATAAAATTAATATACGAATAAATTAGTCATTTATAATGATTATTAATGAAATTAAATGAAATGAATATAAATTACTAAATTAGTCGTTTATATAATGAATAAATGACTATTGCAAATGATAATTGTTTTATTACAAATGACGACTAAATTTTTCATATATACGACTATTAGTAACTAATTTACAATATCTTATAACACGACTAAAATTTAGTCATATTTCTTCGGTCATTAATTGGTTTCAAATGATGACTAAAATTTGCATATATATGACTATTAGTAGCTAATTTACAGTATCTTATAACACGAGCAACATTTTGGTCATATTTATTTGGTCATTAATTGGTTGTTGGGTGATCATATAGTAATATATTTTGTTGTATATTTGGTCATTAATTGTGACAATTAATGACCAAATAAAAGATTAAATCAATGACCAAATTAATGATAAAATCAATGACTGAATTAATGAACAAATATACTACTAGACAAAAAAATTGAGATAACCAATTAATGACTAAGCTAAAAACGACCAAAAGTTAGTCGCGTTATAAGACACTGTAAATTAGCTACTATTGGTCACCGACCGAAAAATATTCGTTTATATGCAAATTTTAGTCCTTTTTTTGGTAACTAATTAGCCATTTTGTACTAGTGTTATATGACAATCATAGATGACTTCTCTCGCAAAACCTGGATATACTTCTTGAAGAAGAAGGATGAGGCTTTCATGTGGTTCTGTACCTTCAAAGCCTTGGTGGAAAATTTGACAGAGAAGAAGATCAAGATATTGAGGACTGATAATGGCACTGAATATGAGAGGAACGAATTCAAGAATTTTTGTAGAGAAGCTGACATCAAGACGAATACCACAACTGTCTATACTCCTAAGCAAAATGGCATTGTTGAACGAAAGAACATGACCATTGTGTAAGCTGCCCGTGCCATGCTATGTGACTAGGGTCTACCGAAGTTTTTTTGGGGAGAAGCTCTGAACACTGCTGTGTACATACAAAACTGATGCCCGCATTTCGCTCTGGACTATAAAACTCCAAAAGAGGTTTTCTCTAGTAAGAAACATGACGTCTCACATTTTAGGGTTTTGGATGTCCTGTTTATTTTCATGTGCCAAAGGAGAAGAGGAGCAAGCTGGATGCTTCTGGGAAGAATGGAATGTTTGTGGGCTACAATGAAAATTTGAAGGCCTGTAGAGTCTATGTGCCTGGTCAAAGGGAAGTGGAGATATGCCACGATGTTACCTTTGATGAAGATGCTTTCTTGAGGAAAGTAGTCAATCTTCCAAGATCTGAGGAAGATCATGAAGCAAGGCCTGGAAATCAAGAACAACTGAAGGATGAGATGATGCCCGATCTTGAAGGACCGATGGACCCAATTGATCTACCTCCTTCAATGAGGAAAATACCATCATGGCTCAGGGACACTCTTGAGGATGCCGAGGGACATATGGCCCCAAGGGGGACATTCCGTGAAAGCAAGAAGTCGAATAGATACCAAGGGTATCTAGTAGCCACGAGTAATATTGTACAATCTGAGCCTAGATCTTTTGAGGAAGCTATAAAGCATCGAGTCTGGAAGGATGCTATGCCCGAAGAGTATGAGTCCGTAATGAATAATGATGTCTGGGATGTGGTTCCAAGACCGGAGGACAAAGCAGTTTTCACCTCGAAATGGCTCTACAAAATCAAGCATGGATCTGATGGAAGTGCTGAAAAGTTCAAGGAAAAATTCGTTGCCCGTGGCTTCTCTCAAAAATAAGGCACAGACTATGATGATATATTTTCACCTGTGGCATGATATACCACCATCCGATCTATCATAGCCCTTGCTGCTATGCAAGGCTAGAGTCTTCATCAGATGGATGTGAAGACCACATTTCTGCATGGTGCGATAAAGGAAGAGGTGTACATGGAGAAACCTCTGGGGTTCAAAGTCCAGGATCGAGACACCCATGTCTAAAGGTTGAATAAATCCCTCTATGTGTTGAAATGAGCACCTATATCCTGCTACGAGACGATAGATAGCTACCTGATGAATTTGGGTTTCACTCGTAGTAATGTTGGTCCAAACCTTTACTTCAAGGTTGATAGAGAAAATCCTCTCATTATGGTGGTTTATGTGGACGACCTCTTCCTGACAGGTGCTAACCCTCTCATTCATCATTTCAAGAGGGAGCTCACTGCTGAGTTCGAGATGAAGGACCTAGGAATGATGCACTACTTCCTAGGCCTGGAGGTCTGGCAGAGACCTGGCGATATTTTCCTTTCCGAAGGAAAATACATTCTGAAGCTTTTGGAAAGATTTGGTATGGTGGACTGTAAGTCCATGTCGACATCGATGGAGCTCAACTTTAATAAGTTGAGTGGCAGCGCTACTGGGCCCGTGCTAGCAAATCCTACTGAGTATCGTCAACTCGTAGGGGCCTTGATGTTCTTAGTGAACACCCGTCCGGATGTATGTTTCGCAGTGAACACTTTGAGTCAACGTATGGTTGAGCCTCATCACTTTCATTGGGTTGGTGCCAAGAATATTTTGAGATATCTTCAGGGCACGATAAACCATGGGCTAAGATACACTATCAGGAGTGTGACACTCCATGGATATACTGATGTTGATTGGGCTGACACTGTGGTGGATCGTAAGAGCACAACGGGATGTTTCTTCACACTTGGTTCCGCTTCGATATCATGAATGAGCAGGAAGCATAAGTCGGTGGCTTTGAGAACTGCGAAGGCCGAATACATTGCAACGAGTATGGCCTATTGTGAAGCAGTTTGGTTTCGAAATCTCTTTAGTGAGATGTTTGTACATGTGCTAGATACTACCGTGATACTATGTGATAACCAGAGTGGGATTCAGTTGTCCGAGAATCTCGTTTTCCACGATTGTTCCAGGCATATTGATATCAGGTACCACTTTATCCGAGATATGCCGGTACGGCGAGGCGCCGTAAGGCTCGATCATATAGGAACTGATGAGCAGGTCGTGGATATTCTCATAAAGCCCCTGGGGAAGGTCAAGTTCCTAACCTTCCATGAGAATCTTGGTATCATGGAATGACCCTATGTTGAGGGTCTTGTTGGATGATGAGCTCTGGGAGCTCTGGGGGGCTTTGGGGATAGCTTCTCGGAGATATAAGAAACCATAGGGCTAGGCTTGCCGAACCTTGTTGGTGTGCTTCTGCCCCACGATTATGATGATTGATTTGGTTCACCTCTCATTATCTATGCCTCGTATGCATCCTACCCATTAATTTCAGGGCTCATGGGAAGTACCTCTCATTTGGCTAGTGAGGTGGAAAAAGCTAGAGACTAGTAGTAAATATTGATGGACACATCAGAGATTGTCGTACTCTCTATCTAGGATGGCACGGTCCAACCACTTGATCTGGGATCGATTATAGTGAGGTTTCGGACCTCTAACGGACTTCAGGTCAGGTAAACCAACTTCGGGTTGGTATGAGACTCTTTGTGAGTCCTATAGAGGTTTCAGACCTATGGGCTGAATTTTTCAGCCGGGAATGATTTCTTTGTGATTGACCCACTTATGTTCTGAAATAAAGAAGCCAACAAAGTAAGTTACGACGGGATGACGCACAATGTTTGGATTGCACAGCTAGATGGAGTTCTC
Source organism: Pinus albicaulis (assembly GCA_034641835.2). NCBI lineage: Eukaryota > Viridiplantae > Streptophyta > Pinopsida > Pinales > Pinaceae > Pinus > Pinus albicaulis. Next base: position 673,675,359 of record CM076570.1, read on the forward strand.
CCTAGTTGAGAGGGAGTGTTAATTTTTTACAACTAGGTCCAAAATCCATGTTGTGATGCTCAAATGAAGATACCAATATTTTTATTGGATTCCTCTTTCAGAGAGGTGCAAGATCGATCTAAAGGTCATCTTAATCCGATGACCAGAACATTTATTTTGAATTTATTCAAGATATGTGTAGGTCGTCCTTAAGGTTTTGTGCCCCAGCAGTTGTGTCACACACCTTTACTGGTGGATATAAATTTTTCAACGTTGGAGGACATTTTCACTCATCTCATCCTTACAAATTTCTCTCTCCTCATCTGATTGGTTCGATGACCTTGGAGGCTCTTCTCTCCACATGTGGGAAAATTCCAGCAGCAATAAATTTTTGATTTCGGTCTAGGTTTTATGCAGCAAACTTTTACCGGCGTTGACTTTAGTCAACACAAAGTCAAACGGACCTGAAACTCTCCCAAAAGTTCGATTTTCCAAATCCGCATTTTTTGGCACTATTCACGAGGCTAGACATTGACTTTGACTTTTCTGTGTTGACCTAGCTGTTGTTGTTTGCATTAACCGTTGACTGACATCATTGAATTTTGGGTTGACTTTTGAGTTGACCGTTTGGCTGTCCTAGAGGGTTGTGTGACATTACTAGTTGGCTGACCATATTGAGACTTTGCTGGTTGAAGCATCCTGTTGACCATTGTAACGCACCAACACTCATATATTTTTGGCTTGTCTTTTTTTGATCTACTGGTATGTTCTACCAACATTTTACTCTATTGTTTATGTGATTGTTGACTAATATTTGGATCAAACGTAAAGTTGCATTAAGCATAGAACATCTACAAAAATTTACAAATGGTCTCTCCTACAGCTACCAACTCATCTCTCACTGAAGTGATCTTGGTGAGGTATGATGTAGCACTATCAGTCTTAGCCATTCTTATGGCCTTTAGTTTCTCCTTTAAGACCATCTTACGGTTCTCATTTGAGCTATGGTAAAGCCCGATCAAGGCAGACCACATTTCATGTGCATAAGTCTCTCCTCTCACATGAGGAATGACATGATATTTGACTCCATCCAAAATCAGTCTTTTCGCCTTAGCATTCTATTTAGTGAACTCTGCTAACTGTGTTGGATCGACAAGAATTACTACTAGGTATTGGGTGGTATGTACCATAATGCCAGACCTCTGCTTCCTCAAAGATACTTTGGATTCTCTCCCTCCATGCACTGTATTTACTCTGCCCATCTAACCTATCTTCAACCCTCAATCCCAAAGACACGATTCACTGTCCTATAAAACTGAAGTTTCAAATATGGGTAAAAGTTTTTTTTTTTTTTGTATAAAAATCAAACTGTTGTAATTTCACATTGTTGTCCCAAATAACAATTTCTAGCCAAATTTTCTTTGATACCATGTAAAATATAAGTCCCTGATGCCTGGGCTACCACACTTTAACCACAAAATCACACTCTAATGCATATGAAAATGCATTTTCATTTTATTTTCCCAAACAATTTTAAATCTGGCAACATTGCACGGAAGCTTTAATTTTTCCTCCTTCCCACTTCCCGCTGAAAACCTTATTACAAACCCACTTTATGGAATTGTTTAATATATCAATGGTTGAATAAACCCCCAAACAAATCTTCTCATGGGCTTCTATATTCATACACCCGATTATAATTGAGAAAGGAGAATATAAATTTCCCTCTGAAATCCACACTTCCCAACCATTAACTTTATTGTCAAAATCATTACATAAAGGTCCGCAACATATCAATTCATTCATACAAGGGCCCACACCATTCATCAAGCATACATATGCGCCTTTTCCTTTTAAAACTTACCGAGCTTTACATTGATCAATTAACACCAACGCATATAAACTATAATATGTTCGGGCCCACATTACTTACCTCGTAACTAATGGCTGAACGGATCCAAGGGTCCACAATTCATCGCGCTCCAACTTAAGGTTTTCCGTCGTTGATTCGCACCGTATTAACCTCCACACAGTTTCAAAATACACATACCGTCGGATCTCCACCGCTCCAGATTGAACGATTATAACGCATATCGCGTTTTTTTAACTCCCGACTTTTAAAGCTATAAAAGAACGTGATAAAAGTGGTTTTGAACTTACCACTTATGCCTCGCATCCTTCATCCAATGGAATCGCGTTTTTTTCACAAAAACTATTTACCACTTTTAAAAAGCGCGAGATCGCTAGTTTTCAACCTTGTAAACCGCCTTGACTGTTCAACGCTCCGGTTCTGTTCCTCCGGCTCAACGTTCCACTTCATTGAACTCCGCTTCATTTACTTGGTTTATGTCTGTTGCGCTATCTCTTTAACCATGTCTACTACACTGTTTCGTTTAACAGTTTCGCTCTCACTCTCCATTGTGGCACCACTATAATTCTTACACTCCAATGCACCTCGGAATTTCGGCATCTCTCATTTCGTTGGGCTGTGGCCCCATTCAATGCGTTCCTCTTCAATTAACCCCTTTCTATGCTAATTCTCTTCCTCGTGATTTCATTTCCATGAATCAGAGTTCTATCCTATTTCTCTTCGACTCTCTATGTTGTAACTTTAACACAAGAATGGGTGTCGATTTATGCAATTCGAACCCATGAACTCTTATAAATGTTAGAATGGATTCTGGATACTAATTGGGCCTCTCCTTACACAGATGTTGATATGTGCTCAATTATCGAACTCTGCATTGAGAGTCGGTGTAACTCTGATATTTTCAATTGTTGATTTCTACAATGGAAACCCAATTTCGACTCTCTATCATCGACCCTTGCAGTGGTCGATGACCGAAATATTTAACAATTGCAACCTCCATTAATTTCCTCAGATATGCATGCCAAATCCCTAATTAATTCTTATCATTTAGCTCAACACAGTATTAGGCTAATTTCAACAATTTCACCAACTATATGCATAGCATGATCTCAAATCCTATCACAGATTTAACACATACTTGCTTATTGAAACCTAGCATGATCACATAGAGGTTAAATCAATCAGACACATACATCCAGAACCAAATTCTCCATTATATATATACATGAAATTAAATACAAGCATCCACTTACAAACTTCTTTCTTGGCCAGATTTTTAGTTCAATGGCCCTTCTATCCTCACTAATCTGTCCTGAACAAATCTCTAGCTCCCCCTTACACTATCTTTCATGCTTACATTTATACAAAGTGATGACCTGAATCAATTCAGCTCCCTTACGCTCGACAAACTCTTGAAATTCTCAAAAATCCTAATTTTAGACTCAACTCCTAAAATTACTGAAATTGATCCTAAAATTGCTTTTAGCCCTCTGTTATCTCTTCATATTCCTAACTGTTCACCTTTATCTTATGTTCTCCAATGGTTGGAGAAAATTTACAATTCTTCATCATTTTATTCAAAATACTAACAATTACATGAGAATTTAAAAACATGAGACCCCCCTAAGTCTTATAAAAATACGAAGTATTTCTTTGTGCCTAATGCCCCTGCATCAGACTCCCAAGGATCAAATTGTTCATGATCTCCTGATCATGTGTCTTTGATCCCTACCTCCTGGATCCCATACTCTTTTTTTCTGTTGTCCAACAGCTGCATCATCCTTCAACTGTTCTTCTCCAGGTTTCCATATCTTGTTCTGAAATTTACCTCCAGCTATGCTTTCACAATATCTTCTTGCATTTCCTCTGCTAAAGTCCCTCTGCTTTCTTGCTGCTGTCTGCTGCTTCTGAGACACCTTCATCATCATTTTTCTGATGTTTTCAATCTCCATGTCCAGCTTATCTTCTAGCTGGAATTTCCTCTGCCCACTGCTGCTGCTTCCAATTTTTGTTGCAGCCAACATTGCTGCTCTTTCTGTTACTTCCCTTCTTACTGCCAACATTGATGTTGATGTTGTCAATGTTTCCTCTGCTGTTACCGCCCCGATTGTTGTTGCCTCCCTAACTTCCTGTCCCTCTGCAAAAATTTCCTTTTGCTCACCATCTACAAATTTACTCTTAGAAAACAAATCATCAATTAAATTTCCACCTACAGTAACATACTCATTCAGTATACTAGTAAACATAATCAAATTTTTCAAACTAGTATTTGCTCCTATTCTTTTCACAGCTTCAGGAAATTTCACTCTAGTGTCCACAATATCTCTCTTCTTCAAATGCTTCCAGCAAACATTTCAGCCACCTCTTTTGTACTTGTTTCACATCCTCAATATGCTGCAAATTAATTTCAGCATCTTCTTCTTCTTCTTCTTGGAAAATCTTCAGTAATTGTCCCTTATCCCCTTGATTGATTCTGGCAATCAAATCAAGTTCTTCAACCACTGCATTTTCATCTTCTATCAGAATAAAGTCCTGATTCTTCATCACTGTAGTAGTTACACGAGCCTGTCCTCCAGTCTGTTCTTGATCAATCAAACAAAACAGTGTTTCCTTGCCATCAGTGACAAGTTTCTTCATATGAGACATCACTGCCTCACCTTCTTTCTGCAACAGTTCTTCTTCTCTCAAGGAAATTCCAAATGATGGATTGCCTCCTGCATCACCTGTAAACACAATCAAACTGTCAGTGTCAAAACCACGAGACCCAATGGTCTCAATTGATGATCCAGTCACCAATTCTTCTCTCTGCAATTCTAAGTCTGTTTCAAGACTCAGAAACTCTTCATTGTCTTTCTCCTCAGCTACCAGAGTTATCTCCACTGTTCCAATCACCATATTATAATGATGACCCTTCACTAAGTTTTCAACCAACATAGTTTCGCTTTCATTCAATTCTCTGACAACCTCCATTTGTTGTTCTTCCTTCTCTGACAACACATCAGTATGTTGTTCTGAGTTTTCTTCTAACTTCTTTGTCATCACATCAGTATGTTGATTTGCATCCTCCATGAGATTGTTAGCTAGTCTCTCCTTCTCTCCATCATCTGCTTCATGAATGTCCTTTTGTTTTGATTTACCAAAATGAACTCCATTTTGCTGAATCATCTTCTTATCTTCTGTTCTCTGATTGTCATTCATGACAATTTCTCTGTCTTTCTTCTTCAGCAAATTCTCCTGTGTGTAATTTCTTTGTTTCTCCAACTCTCTTCTCTGAAAATCCAACCTTCTATATAGTTCAACAACTTCAATTGGAGTAGATTTTGGGAACCTTACACAACCTTTTATGCCTTTTCTTACTCTAGAACAATCATCAGCTAGTCCTTCTCTCTCTACTTCAATATTATGTTGAATATTCTCATTGGACTCCTCTGTCTTCATGTCTTCCTCCTGAGATCTTACAATCTCAGCATTGATTTGAACAGATTTCAAATTCAATTTCTCTTCCTCAACAAACTTTAAAGCTTGTTCATCTCCCTGTGATGTACCTGCAAACATACACAACTCTTTAGTTTCAAAACCACAAGGCTTTTCAGTTTTGGTTTCTTTCTCAAGCACTTCCCTTTGAATAGATCTACATGTGGAATCTTCAAATTCCATCCTTGACTCAAGAACTCTGAGTTCCTCTTCCTTTGTAGAACTTGTCATCACCTCACAATGGTCAGACTAAAAAATACAAGTCTTTACATCATCTAGCTGATCTGGACTTATCCAATAACTTAGGAAATCATCAATGATTTTCTCTTCATCAAGACAAACTTATTGCTGCCTTAAGTCTTCACCATGCCTCACAAGATCTCTTGCAGATCTCCAGTCTTCATCTGTACTCTGTTCTGCTTCACAAACAGAAACTTCTTTTGTCAACTCAGCTGCTTTAAGTTCCTCTTTCAATAAGGCAATCTCCTTTTGCCTCAACCTCAACTGTAATGGTTTCCATTTTACTCTCTTCTTCATGAGCCAACCAATTCTCTGGCTTTCCTCTATCCTCTCTTCGAGTTTATTAAACTATTCATTGATCTCAACTATCTCTTTCCAATATTTTTCATCAGTCAAATGTTGCCCTATGCCATTTGTCTTGGCATCTGCTTTCTCCTTTCCGTGGTGGCCTCTTTCAGAACCTATGCAATCTCTGTTATGACTATCGGTAGTCATCCTTTCCTCTAGGAGTTCTTCACTCATAAGCTGCACTAAGCCTCTGCAACAGAAAGCTCTCTTGCTGCCACTTACCTCACCAATCATTTCCTCTGGATCTGGGCTTCTGGCAAGTACTGGTCCCCTATCTGTTGGAACCTTCTGAGCACTCTCTTCTGCTCTCTCTAGGCTTCACTCTGCAACTTCTCAAGAACATTTCTGTTCTTCTTTCATCCAACCTCTGTTGGGAATTTTCCAGGTTCTACCACACTTTCTTCTTCACCTTAGAATCCTCTGCTGGACTCTTTCATCACTGCTCTCAAAGCTGTGATCTTCTTTGCTAAGATTTCTCCAATTGCCTGCAATCTAAATTCTGCAAACAATTCTTCAAACCAGAGTTAAACACTACTCATGAACTCACCTTCTCTTGAGAACACTGCAATTTCTCTCCCTATCTAGCCTTTAGCTAAATATCAGGTTCATTACCTTCATCATCAAAACTTTGTCTTTTTCTCCTGCAACCATAACTCTGCAATCATAAATCTCAAATCAGATTTAAAATTAGTTTACCTGCAAGATCCCTGCATGATCTTGTCTTCCACTCATTTCTGCAAATCTCTGTTCACTGCAATTCTATGTAATTTGCATATCAGACTTCAAAATCTGGTCTTCCCCCTTCAAATCTGTAATCCCTCTTCAACAGATTTAGGACTTCAAATTTCCTTCACTATTTCAGTACACATGCTTTTCAAAAATTTGTTTTCAACGAGCTATTCCAACTCTGATACCACTTGATGCCCGGGCTACCACACTTTAACCATAGAATCACACTCTAATGCATATGAAAATGCATTTTCATTTTCTTTTCCCAAACAATTTTAAATCTAGCAGAATCTAACATTACGCGGAAGCTTTGATTTTTCCTCCTTCCCACTTCCCGCTGAAAACCTTATTACAAACCCACTTTATGGAATTGTTTAATATATCAATGGTTGAATAAACCCCCAAACAAATCTTCTCATGGGCTTCTATATTCATACACCCGATTTTGATTGAGAAAGGGGAATATAAATTTCCCTCTGAAATCCACGCTTCCCAACCATTAACTTTATTATCAAAATCGTTACATAAAGGTCCGCAGCATATCAATTCATTCATACAAAGGCCCACACCATTCATCAAGCATACATATGCGCCTTTTCCTTTTAAAACTTACCGAGCTTGACATTGATCAATTAACACCAACTTATATAAACTACAATATGTTCGGGCCCACAGTACTTACCTCGTAACTAATGGCTGAACGGATCCAAGGGTCCACAATTCATCGCGCTCTGACTTAAGGTTTTCCATCATTGATTCGCATCGTATTAACCTCCACACAATTTCAAAATACACATACCGTCGGATCTCCACCACTCCAGATCGAACGATTATAATGCATATCACGTTTTTTTAACTCCTGACTTTTAAAGCTCTAAAATAACGCGATAAAAGTGGTTTTGAACTTACCACTTATGCCACACGTCCTTCATCCAATGGAATCGCGTTTTTTTCAAAAAAACTATTTACCGCTTTTAAAAAAAGCGCCCGGGTGCCATTAGTTTTTCAACCTTGTAAGCGCCAGTATTCAGCAGCTCGGTTGATTCCTCGACTCAGTTCACTTCATTTACTTGGTTTGTGTCTCTGCTCTATCTCTTACTGTCTGTCTATATCACTATTTGTTTAACAATTTTAGCTCTCACTCTCCATTGTGGCACCACTATAATTCTTACACTCAGCCACTTACCTCACGGCATTCAGCATCTCATTTCATTGGGCTATATTTACATTCAATCGTTCTCTTATAGTCTCCCCTTGTTGTGTTAATTCTCTTCTCAGCATTCATTTCCATGAATCAGTTCTATCCTATTTCTCTTAGAGCTCTCTATGTTGTAACTTTAACCATGAGAATGGGTGTCGGTTATACATATTGAACCAGACTCATCAATGTTAGAATAGTTTTGGATACTAATTGGGCCTCTCCTTACACAGATGTTGATATGTGCTCAATTATCGAACTCTGCATTGAGAGTCGGTGTAACTCTGATATTTTCAATTGTCGGTTTCTACAATGGAAACCCAATTTCGACTCTCTGTCATCGACCCTTGCAGTGGTCGATGACCGAAATCTTTAACAATTTCAACCTCCATTAATTTCCTCAGATATGCATGCCAAATCCCTAATTAATTCTTATCATTTAGCTCAACACAGTATTAGGCTAATTTCAACAATTTCACCAACTATATGCATAGCATGATCTCAAATCCTATCACAGAGTTAACACTTATTTGCTTATCGAAACCTAGCATGCTCACACAGAGGTTAAATCAATCAGACACATACGTCCAGAACCAAATTCTCCATTATATATACATGAAATTAAATACAAGCATCCACTTACAAACTTCTTGCTTGGCCAGATTTTCAGTTCAATGGCCCTTCTATCCTCACTAATCTGTCCTGAACAAATCTCTAGCTCCCCCTTACACTATCTTTCATGCTTACATTTATACAAAGTGATGACCTAAATCGATTCAGCTCCCTTACGCTACAAACTCTTGAAATTCTCAAAAATCCTAATTTTAGACTCAATTCCTAAAATTACTGAAACTGATCCTAAAATTACTTTTAACCCTCTATTATCTCTTCATATTCCTAATTTTTCACCTTTCTCTCATGTTCTCCAATGGTTGGAGAAAAATTACAATTCTTCGCCATTTTATTAAAAATACTAACAATTACATGAGAATTTATAAACATGAGACCCCCCTAAGTCTTATAAAAATACAAAGTATTTCTTTGTGCCTAATGCCCCTGCATCAGTCCCCACTTCAATTATCAGTTTTCCCTTATCACTCCATGCATTTAATGTTAAATCCAAGCATGATAAAAACACGAAAATCTGGAAATGAAATTTATTTATGAAAATACAAATTTAGTGATTTTATTACTACTGGAAAATGCACAGAAAAATTATAACAGCCACACACAAAAAATGACAGTGATTTTTGGTGAATGTGACCCTGGAAAAACCCCCTACAACTCTTGGGGAAAACCAGATTGAGAGCTCTTCTTTATTTCTGAAAATATTTTACAGAGAAAATGAAATACACAAGAAATATTCCATCATTTACAAAATACAGACTTATCTCTATTTTTGTGCATAAACTCCACCTCGAAAACCATGCCACAGAAAAAATCAGTTTAGCAGAAAAATTACAGCAATAAATTATGTACGTCCTACCTCGGGAAATGTGCGCAGAATGCTGCGTACGGCCTGTACGGACCTGTACAGACTATACGGAAAATTACAACAGTCTTTCTCCTCGAAAATTGTGCCCAGCTCTGCCTCGATTTTTGTGCCTTCAACCTACTTTCTTATTCCCTCGAAATCTGTGTCGTCCCTCCTTGGAATGTGTGCAAAATAGATGTTGTATGGATCTATGTCTTGGGTTGCGTGCCAAAAATTCTGCTATACGCATTTGTTGTGAATTCCCTCCTTGGAATGCGTGCCAAATATTTGTTTCTCTCCTTCACCTCCTCCTTTCTAAGAAATTTATCCTTGCTCTCTCTTGATTTCTCTAAATGATCATGAAAGAATAATGTGAGTTTTTCTCTTCTTTTCTCGTTTTATCCTAACCTAAGTGACTTTTGAGTGATCCCTAGATCGAATGGCTGAGATAGCTTTAGATCAAGGGCTGAAAATAAATGCACATTATTTTCATTTTTTCTATTTAATCACTCACCCACTTAAATAAAGACCCACTTAGCATTTTATTTCCATAGTCACTTTTTCACTTTCTAATTCTTCATTGACTTTAATAAAGTCACTTTTAAATTAGAACGTAACTTTATCACTTTTAAAGTCACTTTTAAATTACTTTGACTTTACCACTTATAAAGTCACTTTTAGAAGAAGAAGTACAATAGAGTGGACACTTTTCCCTAGGCCAAAATATCAAAGCCAAGGGAAACCACTTGTCCTTGGTACCCAAAATTTAACATATATTTATGTTAATGACTCTCTCATCTCTAAGTGTTTTCCATATAATCATAAATATTATTATATTGATAAGGTGTTTGATCTTTATATTAAGTCAACCCTTGTAATAACTATCTTTTGTTATATATTCACTTTGGTGAAACCCTACTTTTTAGGGTTTGTTACTGGGCATACGATGAAACCATATCTTGTTATGATTTTAAGATATTATCTAGTGCTTATGGTAAAAACCCTATTAAAAGTTGAAATAAGATTCTAGGACTTGAGAAAGAAACCCTAGATGCTTCAATAATGGTTGAAACCCTAACATGGCTTATTTGTTGGATATCTAAAATTTAATATTAAAGTTTCAATGATAATATCTAATATTTGTAACAAAACCATACCAAAGGTCTTTGTATGTGTCTAATGAATGAAAGTGCAACCCAAATTGATTTCTTATGCTATGATTGTGACCCTAACTAGGTCTTGAATATCTAAAGTTTAATTTCTTATTTAAGGTTTTGATAACCCTAGATATTCCCCTTCTGATTACATGATAACTCTCATTAGATGAATTTAATCTCATGCTCGTGTACATATATATTTTTGTGCTTGTGTACATATATATAGATGACACTTGGATCATTGATGAGTTGAGTGGGTACATTGGCAGATAGCTTAGATGGTACCCGAGAGGATCAATACCTTTGTTGTAGCTTGATGGTACCTAGATTGGCAGTGAGCCTAGAATATGCATGGATATTTGTTATTTAATGACATGGACTTAAAACATGCTTATCATATGTATTTTTCCCAACATGAACAATGCCAAAAGGAATACTTCTTAAGAGAAAATTTTTGAGCAGTTACGAAAAGAAAAGAGATTACTTCTCGAAATGTCAAGAATTTTTATATATATTGAATCTCTAAAGAATGGAATCATATATTAAGATAGATAACCCAAGCATACAGTGACACAAATTCAGTTTTATCTCTCCTCAATTGGTGTCATCAATTCTAAATGCTTCTCCCAACTTGACTCCCTTGTCTTCTTGTTAAATTAATATCTACTCAAGATCAGAAGATTGCACTTCGCTCAAAAGTGAAATTTCAATTTAGGTATTGTGAATCATAGAATGAATAGGTACTGGAATGTGAAAATTATTTTTTTTCCTGGAGAAAGAAAGTTCAAAAAGCTTCCCATGTATTAGATACAAAATTTCTTTGTTGCGTAATATAAAATTGTAAAAGGTTTTAATTCTTGTAGCCTTTTTTGTTGAAGGTATTAACTAAATAGAAATTTAACATGTAAGAAATGGGAGACACCACAATATCTCAACTACATGTATCTTGGCATCTTGCTACTCGTGATATCAACCTTGTTCCATCACTTCTGACTAGATAGTGAAAAATATAAAAACAAATAATACACCTTTGAATTACCATTGCTCATACCTTCTTCAATTTGTGTTAGTATGTTCTTTCCAATCTGAAGAACGTTGTAAGCTGGAATTACCAGGTTTTACATAAGCTCCCATTAAAATACAGATTTAAGGTCAACTTAGTTCAAAGATATACCACTCATATGACTACAAATATAGCGAGTAGTGCAATGCATTATGCAGAAGCAAAAAGGAATAAACTTGAAAGTAACTTACCTTTAATGCTAAATGTAATGTTACCATTTTGAGCTATTTTCTTCTGATATTTGTTCCACTTCAACATATGAATTGATACTCGTTGTCCTACACATATTAATGAGACCAATGAGGCAATATTAGATTAAATTTGACCAAATATTAAATTTAATTGCATGAATAAATAATAATTAAAAGGACTTGAGCACATGAATACCTGAATGAGCTCCTTTGGGTATCGAGAATAAATTATTGGAGTAGTTCAATCTTGGAGAAAACCTCCCTCCACTCAATGACGCAGCAATGGATTCGACATTGACTTTGTTGTTTCTCTAATGGATCAATGGTTTTTTCTCCAATATTATCCAAATCCTAATTTAGTTCTCTATTGAACAGGACCAACCATGTCAAGGTGGAATCTCTCATATCCCATCCCCCTCACATCACTCTCAATTCCCCAGTACCCAATCTATCTATTATATGGAAAAAAGTTGAAAAAAATACATTAAGATACATAAAAAATGAATAGAAAACATTCATTCATTCGTAGATCCACAAAATATTTCATCTCAATAATTTTTATCATAAAAATTATGTTTACATAATATGAAACACGTTCATGTAAATAAAGAAACATATAGAAATTATTCATTAACATATAACATTCATTAATTCATGCATTAATCATCAAAAATGTGTTTTCATAAAATGGTATGTGATGTTTCTAATGATATAACTAGTAGAATCATCTATTTTTCTTTTTCTTTATTCTTGACGGCTTGGTCATGTACTCATGACGTTGTCGAGGCTACTACAAGAGGGGTGGATCATCACTTGTAACAAGAAAGAAATGTTAAATGGATATTTTTTGTTATTATATTTACAAGTATATCATTAATAAAAATAGCATTAGAGTTTTCTTTACCTCATGCACTAGTTGACACTGTTGGAATGGCTTCCCTATGATCCTCTTCTCGTACAAGATACTCATGTATGACACTCTCTTCCATTGAAATTTGGATCATGTTGTTTGTGTGTTGTTGTGTGATCTCTGCCAAAAAATCCTATATAAGAAAGAAAGATTAAAATCAGTTAGATAATGTACTAAAAGTCAAAAAACAAACATTCATAATTGAAATTATAACATATAAAAAATCACTTTAAAATATGGTTATTAGCTAATATCTCTGAAGATGTTGGTTGAACACGTTTATCATATCTTTAATCTAAGTACTTTTATTTCTAATGTGAATCAAACAAACAGGTTCTTCGTTTGTTCTAACCAAAATCTTAATCACTGTTACGATTAGGTCAGATGAAATGAACAACTCATCATCATCAAACCAATGGATTGATGACTAGTGCATCACTCACAAGCGGAGCATCAACGGTGTTATGAATGTTGACCCCCATAATCTCAACATGAGGATCATTCTCCCTCAAAAATTCTTGTAAAATAAAGAGTTTTTTATAAAGGATGAAATAATTAAAATCATAAATAAATATATGGGGTAATTAAATGAGTTTCTCACCCCATAGTGGTGAATTTGGCCCATCATGGTTTTGATTTTTCCTCTTATCTATTATGTCTTCAGCTCAATCATAATTAAAGAAATTATTTTATTGTTTAATTTCATTTGAAGCTTATTTATTGTTTGGATCTGATAGGTGAAAAAAAAATTTACTTCTTCACTAAGTAGTTCCTCATGAGCATATGTGGATTTCTCTGAGGTTGATGCCTTCCCCTTGTCATCCTATTTATCAAATAAGTGTAATTTGAAATTATATTCCACCATCCTCAGCTATAAACGCTCAAATATTTTAATTTGATGAAACATTTTATATCAATAAAAATATCCATTTTTTACATAAGAGGGGAATTTTATCTAGTTAAATACTTTCTCGTAAATATTATGATATCTAGAAAGTTCATTATGACACATTTAAAAAAAAAAATCAATTCATCCATAATTATTCATCATCATATTAAAAAGAAAACCATTGTTGACATATGTCTAAATTTATATAGAAACCTCATATTATATCTTGGGTACTTGTATCAAAGAAAGAAAAATTATTTTTATATGGAATTATAGGGTCACCTCAGGTTCGAAATTGCAGTCAATGCTACAAGTTGTCTTAGAAACTGTTAGTGTCTAAATGTTTAGTGATCAAAAATACTCTTTCAGGTTTACTTGGTAGTGGTCCTAGGTCAAAATTTCATGTTTTCAAATCTATTTTCAAATATAAAAAATTTCACTGAATGTTTTCTAGGTCTGAAATGCTACTCCCTTCACTCCATTAATGGTAATCATCATTTCAAAGGTCATTTCATCCATTATCACCTAGGGTCATAGGTCAGTCAACATGCCTCCATCTAAGTATGATCCATGTCTCCTTTGTTTCGCCACCATAATGTCCAATTATGTCATGAAAGAAGGCGAACAAGATGTCATTTTCACCATACATATCATTTACATTAGGAGTTAGCAAAGATAGGAAAATAAAGTAAAGGAAATTTTTATTTTCCAAACAAGTATGCTACTTGATTAAAGTTTTTCAAAAAAGTGTTCATGATTTCACTAAAAAACAAAAGGAAAATTTGTGATGTTATAAAATGGAAATTAAGTTTCTTGAACTCATTTCATCCTTTGATGTTAAATAGAGCTCCCCTCTTATCATCATCACACTCCACAGCTACCAAAATTCGAAGACAACCAACAAGAAACTGATCCAACTGCTCTTGCTACACTTCTAGAAGGTTGCGCTATGTTTCTATATTGTTGCGCTACACTTCTGGAAAGGGTGCTACGTTTTTTGTTTCAAGATCCAAAACAACCATCCAAGGGTCAAACCATCTTTCACAAAGGTTCAGAGACCTCCTAATCAGTAATTGGATGCTTTTCACACCTCTTTCAAGTCAAATTATTCAGCAAAAGGGTGGATTCCCTCCTTAGGTTTTCTCCACTACGTTTTTAGTTTCTTCCATGTTTGGCTTGTTTCAGTTGAACAAACCCTAATTTCACCATCTATAACCTTCATGCATCTTCCATATATCTTATCCAAATGCTCCCTATCACTCACATCCCTCCTTGCCACCATTTCATTGAAACCCTAGTTTTCACTATGTTTTTGTAGGAAAACTAGGAAAACCTTGTGTTTTGACCTTTTGGGTACCTTTCACATGCCCATTTCCAAACATTACACTTGCATCTTGTAGCCAACTCATCCCCTACCTCCCCAATTTTTTTTGGATCTTTCCCTGACTTCATTCCATCCCATTTATGTCCCTAAAACCACTATACCACTATCCCTTGTTTTCCTAATTTTCCACCTTCCCTATCCACCACATCTAGCTATGGTTTTCATTGTTGAAAAAAATCATGGAGGGCGAGAAGAGGATCCATAAGGGAGTTCATAATTCCAAGTTTGAGCCATCCAACTTGCAGGAGATCAATGCTTCTCCTTATGTTAAGAGGTCTTTTGAAAACTATGGTTGTTTGGGGTTTTGTGAGAAAATCCAGGAGGTAGGTTGTCATGCTCAATTGACAAGCCTTTTTTCCACTAGCTTCAGGAGAGATGGTTTTCATAGCAGAGAGATTCTCAAGACTTTACCCGTACCATATCAGGTTATTGATGTGCTTCACTACTACTAAGCCACTCAATTTGCCTAATTATTTATTAAGGAGTTTGATCAAGATGACTGAAAAGGTACAAAGCAAAGGCAAAGATCATCACCCTAGTTTGTTCCACCATGGTTTGGTCAAGCTTATTGTTTTGCATCAGCTCTCAATAATCAATATGTCTTGGTAAACTTTCATGAATATAGTTGCATCAGTGCCTACTACTAGTCCACCCATCATTCAGGACATGCCATCAACATCATCATAGCCAAAGGAGATTGGATCTTCAAGTATGCAAATAGAGGTTCCAAAATTGCCTAGGGTTGAAATCACTCAAACCTATGAAAAGGGTAAGAGGATGGTTTTTTCTCCTAATACCATCAAAGGTGTACTTGCACCTGAAAATACAACTAAACAAAAAGAAACCATGGAGGAGCCACCTATTCATGAGAGTGAGTTACCTATGCATGAGGAGAGTCACCATTGCAGTAGCATGAGGAACAAGCACCCATGGAGTTTGACATGGAAGAGCAGGTGAAAGAAAAATCAGCTGAGGAGATAATAAAAGAAAAGGATGTAGAGATAGGAGAGGTTAAGGATAGCCTCTCAAAGGCAAATTTCTTGATTACCTTCCTACAACAAGAAAACATGCAGTTGAAGGTGAAATAGCTACTTCAAATCAAACCAAAGGCAGACTTTCAGGCAGACAAAGGTAAAGGCAAAGAAGTGGTATATGTTGATTATTTGGAGGATACAGAGGCTAAAACAAAACCAAGGAGGCTAATAAAAAGAGGGTTAACAAGGCAAAAAGAGCAAGAAAGAGAGCCATCTCCTCCATTAGGTCATCTAACCTTTTATGAGTTGATCGTTGTTGAAATTAAGCAAGACAAAGTGTTATGGCTTGCCATGGTAAATGTGCATATTGAGAATATTTTGAAGAAGGAAAAAAGGGATAATAACCTCCAGAGGCATATGGCAAGACATTATTTCACTAGGAACCAAATCACCAAAGTGAGGGTGAAGAATTTGAGGAAAAAGCTTAAAGAAACCCTAATTAAGCTAAAGGAGAAAGATAACTTGGACCTGCTAGCTGAGGCATCTCTAGCTGTTTAGTTTATCATCCAAGGATGTCATGAAACAAAATTCAAAATATTTTGAGAAATTTGGGTATTTTTTGTGATTTTTTGGAAATTATGGAAAAATGGTCATTGCAGAAATGTCGCACAGCGACGCGACGCTTTTCCGCATAGCCTCCAAATGAGGAAAATTTTATATGGTTAGATGGATTTTGACTTCTATTTCACATATATGGTCTCAGGTTGGCTTCACACCCTTTATCTTTGGACAAAAACTGAAAAATATCCCTTTTTCAAGCTTCTGCCACTGATTTTGCATGTGCATGGCGCTTATGGAGTAAGGTTGGGAGAATGAGTTTTTGAAGGCCTTCCAGGAGGTATTTTCTCAATTTCATGGTTGGAATGGAAAGAGGAAACACAAGGCTACCTATCCCAACCTTCATATTTGTAGATGGATACCTAAATATCAGCCAAATTCACATTCAAATTAGCGCGATGCTTCTACTGGGAGGCGCGACGCTTTCGCTAACTGGCGCAACGCTTCTGTCTTAGATTCCTTTTGGACAGTTTTCAAGCCAGAATACTCCAAATTTTGAGGTTTTGGCTATCCTATGAGGTTTATTTTGTATAATATAGTTTTTTTTTCCTCTCAATATGGAGGAATAATGTAATTGATCAAGGAGACATACACTCCTAGTTATTAGAGAATTTGGGGGGAATGTTTCTAACTTCCCTAGATTCTAGGTAGTGACTCATAGAGTGCATTTATGATTTATTTTGGATCAGGTTTTGATCCAACGAGGTTTCATCTCTTATATTATCTATATGTATTCCAACTCAAGTCATTTTAGAGGTTGGATAGTTGTTATTTGCAGTGTGGATCTATTGTACAAACTATTTTCAGTGAAATCAAAGACATGTTGCAGCTATAATCTTGGGACTCTAATGTTATGCTTATGAGCATTTTTTTTCCTCTGTAACCTCATCAATTTGAATGTTATTTTTTATTTCCATCACATGTATGCTTATTTATGATGATCTTATGAGTCTATGAACCTAAATCTTTCTTTTCATGCTCTATTTTATAAGATTTTCATGAATGTGTTTCTCCTCTTCTGATGAATGAACTCATGTATTCATGTTCATTCTTACTTTATTTATCTTTTCAAACCTTATAATATACACAATGACAAATTAAAGTATGTTCTTAATTTTACCTACCTAGCCTCATATTCATATCTGCAACAGAAACTTTGAAATCAAACCTAAAACCTAGACCTTGTTCCTTAACTGTCATTCCTAGATAGCAAAAATTCAAAACAAACAAAACCCTAATACACTGAGCTTTATAACTAGC
This sequence comes from Pinus albicaulis, assembly GCA_034641835.2. Taxonomy (NCBI): domain Eukaryota; kingdom Viridiplantae; phylum Streptophyta; class Pinopsida; order Pinales; family Pinaceae; genus Pinus; species Pinus albicaulis. Next base: position 673,693,117 of record CM076570.1, read on the forward strand.
CTAAGATCATTACATATCCAACCATTTCATTGACTGTAAAAGTGACATTGAGAGAGCCCTTTTTGGTTTTGGTAGGGCTATCTACCAGACCTAAAGATTGGTTTGAGTTTACCTCCTTCAATTCCATTCTCATCCTTGGGAAACGGGGGGAGTGATAACAGAAATGACAAAATCCTAGAATAGCCCTAAAGAGCATGCAACATCTTGATTTAGTATGAAATCATGGATAAAATAATATGATAGAATATTGTTTAAAATTATACTTGGTTGAGTCGCTTGAAATCATCTAGTATTTTAAGAATAAAAATCTTGGGTTCCTTTATGCATAAATATCCATCCACACATTGCCTAACATTTTGTTAGAGGAATTAATTTTTCTAATGTGGATCATCATGAAATTGTAAGAGTCGCCATATTGGAAGGCTCTTAAAAGAGGAATTATGACAATATTAGTATATATTCCATACTTTATAGAAAAAATACTTTGAAAAGGATGAAGGAATGCATTCGATCAAGTTGCAAGCTCATTGTAGGATACAAATAATTAGATGATTGTGTGAAAGATTAAGAATGCATGTTTAAAGTAACATTTGGAATATAGGATTAATATAATCCTGTAAGGAAGGTTGGTCATATGCATAGTTAATCTTTCATTTATTTATATGATGCCTAAAATCAATACTATTTATGAGTTATAGGACATGAGATCAAGAGCCCAAAATAAGTGTGAACCATATTGTAAATGTGAAATATGACTAATCATAGATAAACACTATGCCAATAATGGAAATTAGGGCATAACCACTTCAATAAAATTCGTATTTTATCAAGAGGTCCCTAGGAGCTTGTATTTTATGATTTGAGTCAATAGGGATTAAGCAGAGCTAGAAATGACTTCACATAGATAAGTTGATTCTTTCAAGTGAAATGGATACAAGTCTTGTACATTGAATTATCATAAAATTTTGAATACCATGTGAAATGTATCACATAAAGGTACCAGAAATGAAACACCGAATAACCTTATATTTAATTATTTGGTTATTTTACCATTAACATGGTAATATTTTTCTAGTTGGCAGGCTTATATGATTTTTATCTCTTTCATATGGGCATCGAGACACTAACTAACGACCAGGTTCTGGGTAAACTCCAATTGGCTCTATGTCTATAGCCAACCATAGTATTTCCCCTGCATCAACCCTAGGAGCATGTTCATAAGCTACATTCCTATGTTGAGGTCATTGCTTCACATTTCATTCATGGTATCCTATGGGTGGTTTCAATCAATCCAATAAGCATTCATGCATGCAAAGTAATTCCACATGATAGCATTCTAAGAAATATGTGTCCATAATCTAAATCTCTATATTGCTTTACAACTATCCAAGCTTTTGTTTCATCTTTAAGTTCATTTTCTATAGCATTGATTACAAGCTCAATGAAGAAATATTTTGGTACCCCTCCATAAGTAAGAAATGTGATAAAACGTCTTGAAAGGGATGTTGTGCTCAACTTATAGCTAGTTCCATATATTTCCAAGGAGTTGATACTTGGGTAATGAACATAATTTTCATTTCTTTCAACTTTGATCATTGACTCTTGAAAATGGGTCATTTTACATGGAAATATTATGTTAACAATAAATTTTCCTTTGACTAAATAGCCATTATATAAAATATGACACTGAATGAGCAAGGGGCGAGCCTCTGAAATATGATTTCTTAAATGTTTTCCTTCAAATACATTTTTTGAGCATTGTGAAACCAAATCTTCAGATATAAATCCAGTTCCATCAGTATGTATTAGAAGCTCTCCATTAAAGTCATAAAACTCCCGTTTATTCTCATCCAAACATGGTATATCCACCACACTATAAAACTTTACATCTAAGATATCACCTCCAAAGGGAATGGTTTTTGAAAGAATAAATGTAAATTGAGTTATTTACTTATTCAAGCTGGAAAAAGTGTGTACAACATAAATAGGCATCATGCCTCATGGATAGATTTGTTAAACAAAATGTATATAATTTTTTCATCTACTTCTGCAAATGATTCGGTGCAAACAAAGTACATTTGACTAATGGTGACAGGGGATTTTTCCTTTTTTCCTTGACACCGTCCTTGATTAAGTTTTATAGGGAGAGGGTGGGTATAGTTCTTAATGCAAGTGTGAAAGGTGGTGTAGTTTGGTTTGCATGATAAGAAATAAGGGCATCTCTAAATTGAGGGAGATTAATACAGTCTTGTGAGTAATGGCCATAGGCCCACCAAGATAACTCGTCGATTATTGTTTTCCCATTTAGAGAGATCTTGCTTATGTCTAGATAACAATAATTGTGTCTATGTTTCGTCCAAAGGTGAGATCTAGTATGGTGGTAGAGTGGGTAGAAGCCGTGAATAGTTCATTTCCTATAGATGTATAAAGGTGAACACATTGAAAGGGGTGAGGGGTATGAAAGGCTCTTTATAGCGCCAACCAAGGTCAATGAAACCAGGAATGGTTTTTTTTTTAAACAACAAATCATAGTAAATAAATTCTCTAGATATCACAAATGCAACATATTTTTATCTTTTACAGAGACATTCAACCAGTTTGTAGCTTTTTGGACTAGAGTCTGACTTTTGAACATACAAATTTATCAATCTTAACCATTTTTTGTTAAATTCTAACCAGAGAAGTTGCCAGTCGCTGCAAATTCCACATTTCTCGAATAGAGCTTATAAGAATTCGAACTAGCCCTCTCGAAGTCCAAAGTTTCATCTCAAAAGAAGAAAGAAACAGTGAGAAAAAGTTACAGACCTGGGAAGGCAACCAACTCATAAAGAGCTCCAGCAAAGAGAGCCTTCGCTAGATTCTAGCTTCTAGGAAAGCCTTTTGTTCATACAATTTCCATCTACCCAAAAATTCCTTGAGAGAAGGGTTGAATTGCACTACTAGATTGACTATTGGTTCGTTGGGTGAAAATTGTGGGAGGAAAACTTTGCGGTTTTCATGGATAATGAAAATTTGTGGGAGGAGAACGAAATTTTTCATGGATGAACAAAACCTCTTTCCCTATGTCTTCTTCTTAAATAGTTTAACATAAAATCAAATTCTTAATATCCCAAACTGGAAATAGATAGCAATACAAATCAACATAAACAAAAACTACATCAAATAGAAGCATACACAGAAAACATTGCGAATAAACCAGTAACACTAAGCCATTTTATTATGTTTTATGAAATGAGGGATAAGTACAAAGAGTGCTCAGAACGATAGCACCTTGGCCTGCTCTAGGCAGGATAAAATGATCTCCCTCTCCCTACTGAAAAATTATGCTCAATATTTTCTCAGTGTTGCTCCTCCTCTACGTAGTCTTGCTCAAAATGTTGTTGCTGGCTAGAAAGGAACTGCAAGAAACGGTTGTTTCTCTACTCAGAAAAATCTGAAACTTGGACATCGGACTCTCCTCCAAAGACCCAGAATAACCCATGAAATAATTCCGGAAAGGCTGACCCCGGAAATTCACACCCTTTGAATGACTATGCACTTCTACTGGGTACGGTGGCCTCTGAGATGGAATGTTGTAAGAAAAGGCCTCCAACCACCCAACTAACTTAGCTATGGAAGAACCGATCCCCTCACAAATATCCAAACTGAAATCCCACAGGCTTTCTCCTCTCCCGGAGTTGCCCTTCTCCTAGACTGAGTAATCCCCTGAGTGACTGCACTGCCATGGAGATGAATATGTAATCCTGGTGGTTGTCTCAATGAAGTTGCTCTCAAAAACTAAAGGTATGGCTCCTCTCTTGAGCGGGAATTCAAATTCCCCCAAGGATGAGGTTGGGATCTCTACTCAGAGACACATGTGTGCTAATCAGCACTGCAGACTCAGCTAAGCAGCTTAAGCGTGCTCTAGTATTGATAGACAAAAAATAAAAATATGTATGAATGAATAGAATGACTGCCTCCATCCCCTTTTTATGCTAATGAGACTCCAACATCCCTTTGGGCCCACTAGTGTTGCACTGTCCCTATACCACGTTGTCCCCACGTTGCTCTGTGCTGCATGTCCCCACGCTGCCATTGCGCTGCCTAGTCCCACGTTGCCTCTACGTTGTCCCAGCTACCTCCTCTCCTACACTGTCACTTGGCCTCATGGACACCGCCTTACCCTTTAATAATTGTGCCTAAGTGACTTTAGGAAAGTGTTTTATTCTAATGTTGAGTTATGGGTCCCTTCACCTTTTTATTTCCTGTTGAACTTTAGAAAGGAAAAAATTAATCAAAATTGAATATTCCAATTAGCTATATGCTAATTGGGAATATTACAATCCTCCCCGCCAAAATGTTTCATTTCCTCAAGAAACTATAAGGATTGATGTTGCAGGATCGTCTCCCCCTCCCATGTGGCATCCTCATCTGGAAGGTTCCTCCACCTGATCAGATATTCCTTGACTATCCTGCTCCTCAGCTGTCTCTCCTGAGTGTCTAGAATGGCCTCTAGTTGCAACACCAAATTCCCCTCATCATTTGTAGCTGGGAGCTCAATAGTGGCGGTCACCTGCTAGCCAAGATCTTTCTTCAAGCATGAGACGTGGAAAATGTTATGGATCCAGCTCCCGGTTGGAAGCTCTAGCTCATATTCCAGCTCCCCAACTCGTCTAATCACCCTGTATGGTCCATAGAAGTGGGGTTTGAGATTCTCTGCTCCCTTCTTCTTCAGCGTGCATTTTTTGTATGGCTGAATACGGAGGTAAACTAGATCATTGACCTCAAACTGTCTCTCTACGTGGCCTCTGTCTGCATATAATTTTGGTTAGTTCTGCATTCTGGCTAGGTTTTCCTTGAGAGCCCAGAGTATGTCTTGGCCCTCTTGGATCCATTCATTGGCCCTTGGGGCCTTTCTAGCTCCCAACATGACATCAACAAAAGTAAGAGCATTATATCCATACAAATCATAAAATGGAGACATACTAATCGACATATGGAATGTCGTGTTGTAGCAGTACTCTCCCAGGTGAAGCCAACGCAGCCAAGCCTTATGCTACCCCGTGACATAGTTTCTCAAGTAGCCATCTAGCCACTTGTTCACTATCTCTGTCTGCCCATCTTTCTGGGGGTGATAACTAGTACTGGGTGTCAGCTCAGTACCCACCAAAAAAAATAACTCCTACCAAAATCCGCCCATGAATCGGTTGTCCCGATCACTAACTATGGTCTTGGGAAGACCATGGAGCCAGAAAATATCTCAGAAGAACAACTCAGCTACCTGTGAAGAAATATTTCTTGCGGAGATGGCGAAAAAGTGTGCATACTTTGTCAGTTATTCAACAACTACAAAGATGCAATCCTTGCCCTGCACCATGGGAAACCCTGTAATAAAATGTAAAATTTTCAAACTGAAAATTAAATAGTTGTAGTGATAGATTTATCTCTCCTACTTATTATTTAAATAAGTTATCGAAATAAATACTACTGCAACATTAAAAAACATAAATGTAGAGAAATAAATAGCAGGTAACATAAGCATAAGAATCAATCACATGTACACAGTTATTTTTGGACAATTGTCCCCGGAAAAACCCAATGCGAGAAAACCGGTGCAGCAGATGAGGGTTTTATTGATTCTTCAACAAATGATATCTTTACAAGGAAATATAATGGCAGATAAATTCTAAAACACCTAAGACTGAATTTTCGGCTTCCGTGGACAATTATTTGACACCCTAAATAACCCCTGCAAGCTCATGTGTTTATCAACATGATTCACTACACAGTCCCAGCGTCGGACTGCGTAATTCTACGTGGATACTGCATGGGTTCTCTGCGTTGTAGCCTCAAGCTGCCTCCAGTGACCCATTGTTGTCCTCCGTCCCTGATATCAATCACGATTGACTCCCTCCTCCTTCTGCAAACACCTCGCCCTGAAACTCTCCCACTGAAATCGAATTCTCGTACTTCATGATTGATCTCCTTCGAGTACTGAGTGTATGTCTAACTTATTTTCCAAATGACCCTCAAGCCTTCTTTTATAATCTTCCAATTGTAGAACCAATGACCCAGATTAAAAGATTAATCAATGGTTAAGATTAAAGGTTGACTTGATCCATGTTTTCTAGAAGATTCACACTCTGACTTATTAATACCCTTTAATTATTTCATTTCCCTAAGTTTAGACTAAGGGTCTTCATTAAAATAATTAATTATTTTAATACATCATGAATCGAGTGGAATTTCCACAGACTATTTCTGGGTTCTTTGGAATTCTATTTTCCAAGCCTTCGTGCAAAGTTTGAGACTTGGAACACTTCCAGATGCTACAAAAATCAACATAAAAGCCATGGATATGCTCTCCCATTTCCCCTCCGGAATGAGAAGCGGTTGTAGCAAACCTACAAGGTGGCTCAACTCCCCTTTGCTCCTCTGACAAACTTCGCACTCCCTGACATGTCGAAGTACGTCCTCCTTGAGACCCATGTATGAGAACCTCTCCATGATGGCCCTGTAAGTCTTGGTGAACCCATGATGGCCTGAAAGCGGTGAGTCGTGGGTTGCACGCAGGATCTTCTCCCTGAGATGGGAGTTACCTGTCAAGAAAATCATGTCCCAGTAATAGATGACCTCATCCATCACCTGGTACCTATCATCTTTCACCTGCCCATCCAACACCTCACAAGAAAAGCGGTCCTTGGAGTACTCCATCAAAAGCTAGGCCCTCCAGTCTACGTCAAGGCTCATCAAGGATAGCATTGCTGGCCTCCGAGACAAGACATTTGCCACCACATTATTATTCCCTTTGACATACTCGATCTCAAAATCATAGGCCTGAATTTTGTTGACCCATTTATATTGTCTCTCCTGCAATTTATTCTGCTCAAGGAAGAACCAGAGACTGTTTTGGTCAGTTCTCACCCGAAATTTGTTACCTACCAACTACTCTCAGAACTTGGCCAACGCATGCATGATGGCCAACATCTATTTTTCATATATCGGTTACAATCTCTCATGAAGAATTAGCTTTTGACTCTTGAAAGCTATAGGATGGCCCCCCTGCATAAAAACTGCGCCTACCCCCTCTCCTGAAGCATCACACTCTAGCACAAAGTGTTGCATGAAATCCAATAAAGCCAACACCGAAATATGCTCATCACCTCCTTAAGCCTATCAAAATCCCTCTGTGCACCATCAGTCCACCCAAAACCCCCCTTCTTTGTGAGATCCGTGAGGGGTGCTGCAAGTTGTGAAAACCCCTTGACAAATTTCTGGTAGTAGGTGGAGATGCCTACAAACCCCCAGAGTTATGTCACATTCTTCGGTTCCATCCAATCCCGGATGGCCCAGATCTTCTCCTCATGGACCCTTACCCCATCCACTCTGATGATATGCCCTAAGTAGAGCATCTCTGTAAGCCCAAATTCGCACTTGGATATCTTAGCATAGAAACTCTGCTCCTCCAAGATATGCAATACGGCCTCAATGTGCTGCAAGTGTTCCTCCCTTGTGCAGATATAGATGAGAATGTCATTGAAGAATACCAACACAAAATTCCTCAACTGACCATGAATATTGGGGTTCATACAAGACTAGAAGGTGGCCGAAGCATTGGTTAGCCCAAAGGGCATCACCAAAAACTCAAAGTGGCCATAGTGGCATCTGAACACAGTCTTGGGGACATCCTGGTCCCTCACCTTGATCTGATGATACCCTCAATCTTGGGGATGGGGTAATAGTTCTTCCTAGTTTTCTTGTTGAGTGCTCTATAGTATATTCACATTCGTAATGTGCCATCCTCCTTCTTCACCAGGACTACGGAAGAAGCAAAGGGACTAGTGTTGGGTCTGATGTGTCCCAATGCCAAGAGCTCATGTATGGCTCTCTCAATCTCATCCCTATAGGCTTTGGGGTGACTATAGGGGGTGGTGATCACTTCCTGGATCCCCTGCTCCATCTCAATAGTATGCTCAAACCCTCGGTCCAGTGGTTTCCCTGGTGTTATATCCCCAAAAATCGTGGAGTAATGGTCCAATATAGACTACACATCATGATGTATTGGCTGCCCTATAACTCTCTGAAATACGCAGCTCCATTACCCATTCTATGTCTCCCTTCCAGAAATTTGCGTCCATCCGATGCACCGAGACTGTCTAGGGAGGGTATGTGTGCATGCCTCTGATCATCACATGCTTCCCACTCTTCTTATCCGTCCACTTCATCTCTAATGTCTCCCAAACTGTAGTGACCTTCCCAAGCGTAATAAGCCATTGCACACCCAATACCACATTGGTATCCGGAATGTCGACCACAAAAAATTGATATGTCACTGTGTATGTCCCCATGGTCATGGCTAATTCCATAACATACCGCATGGTCCTGGCACCTGGAACCAACATGGAGAAACCATCAAAACTCTCTATCGGTATACCCCTCTTCTACACTATTTGGGCATCAATTAATTTATGTGTGGCCCCGTTTTCCACCATTATTGAAACGTGTTTCCCCTGGACCGTGCATCGAACTCTCAGGGTCAAATACTTGGGAACTTCCCGCAAAGATGCAAGGAATCCTCGCGTAGGTGCAAACACTGATCCTCCTATTGCTGGGTGAGGTGGCAGTGGATGATCTCCTCCTAGTGCACCAACACTGGCATCTCCCTCCAACTCCTCATATGTCTCTTCTTCTCCCTCACTGTCGAATAAGACCTCAATGTAGTGTGTCTTTCCTACAACATAACGATGACCCGGTGCCCATGGATCCTGGCAAGTGAAGCATATCTTACTCCATCTCAAATCTCTTTGGGTGTCATCGTTCAACGGCCCTTGACCCTAGTTCCCCCTCGGGGGTGGAGATCTCATGTCTTTCCCCTTCGGCTGGAACACTAGTTTATGGGGAAAAAGAGCTCTCGTCCTTGGCAGGGCATCCTGGAAGTCCCTAGACCTCCCTACTGTGTCCTGCAGCATTGTAGCCCTAGTGGATCTGACTAGCCCACACAAAGGTTCCACCAACCTGTCAATAAACATATATACCCACTTGGCCACTGATAAGTCTCGCACCATCATTGAAAGCTTTAGGAAATCGTAAATGTAAGTCTCTGGGCTCCCTGACTATTTGAGCTTAGTCAGCTCAACAAAGTGTTCCTCTGGGTCCTTCCGGTCAAATCTCTCCACCAGCCTCCGAGTGAACTTCGCATACGTTGTCACCCCTGTGTGACCCAGCGTAGACATCCCGTGGAACCACCAGTCATGGGCTTCCCCCTCAAGGTGCAGCGCTACCACCTTGATAGCCTCCACCTCCACCATTTGGTTCAACTAGAAATAAATGTCCAGCTTCTCCACCCAATCCTTAGCTAAAAAATTTGATGATACACCATAGGTAGGCAAGAAAAATATTCCCACTGTACATTGTAGGTCACTCCCCTACGTGTACCCTCATCCTTTATTCTGGCTGTGTGGTTTTCTATTTCTTTTCAGCTGGCAGAACTCGTTGAAGGTGAGGGCATCTCCAAACTCTGGCCCATACGACTGGTATTACTCCCCGCAATGAGCCACCTTCGACCCCTGGGGTCCTCACGTTCCTCTTCCCGAAGTCAAGAATGTGGGCATGGTGTAACGTGGGGGAGTGTGTAGCACTACCTGCTGCGCACCTTCTGCTCCAAAACATGGTGAGAAGTATTGGACCCTTATCCGTTGTGAAACTCCCTTGGGTTCTCATGCTGCTTATTTTCTCCAGCAATCTTCTACTCCATTTCCTCTATGTTTTTGGAAATATCCTGTATTGATTTCAAGATGAGGTTACCAAAATCCTTCTCCTCATCTCTCGCATCTTCCATTGGAGCCTTCCCTTTATCTTCCTCAACCGGGACGCAATCCTCTTCTGCCGGTGTGATTTTGAGCCTACGCTCTCTGTCTCTGTAACTCTGCTTCTGAAATGTGATGAACTCTCTATCTCCGGGTGTCATAGACTAATTTCTCCATAGGCTGAGCCAAGTATATGAGATTTGATACCACTGTAATATCACAAATGGGAAATAGGTAGCAATACAAATCAACATAAACAAAAACTACAACAAATAGAAGCATACACAGAAAACACTGCAAATAAACCAGAACGGCTAAGCCATTTTATTATATTTTATGAAATGAGGGATAAGTACAAAGAGGGCTCAGAATGATAGCACCTTGGCCTGCTCTAGGCAGGCTGAAATGATCTCTCTCTCCCTACTTGGAAATTCTTCTCAATCTCTACTCTGCGTTGCTCCTCCTCTATGCAGTCCTGCTGGAAATGTTGTTACTGGCTGGAAATGGACTGCAAGAAAGGGTTGTTCTGCTGCTCAAAAAATTCTGAAACTCGGACACCGAACTCTCCAAAAACATATAATAACCCGTGAAGGAATTTTGGAAAAGGTTGACCCCAAAAATTCACCTCCTTGGGATGAATACGCACTTATGTTGGGTATGTTGGCCTCTAAGATGGAATGTTGTAAAGAAAGGCCTCCAACCACCCAACTAAATTAGCTATGGAAGGGTTGATCTCCTCACAAATATCTGGACTAAAATCCCACAATATTTCTCCTCTCCCAGAGCTGCCCTCCTCCTAGACTGTGTAATCCCCTGAGTGACTGCGCTGCCTTGGAGATGATTGTGTAATCCTGGTGGTTGTCTCAATGAAGTTGCTCTCAAAAACTGAAGGTATGGCTCCTCTCTTGGGCAGGCACTCGAAGTCCCCCAAGGACAAGGTTGGGATCTCTACTCGGAGACACACGTGTGCTAAACAACACTGCAGACTCAGCTAAACATCTTAAGCATGCTCTAGTCTTGACACAAATAAAATCAGAAGATTTATGAATGAATATAATGGTTGCCTTCATCCCCTTTTTAGGCTAATGAGCCTCCAACATTCGCTTGGGCCCACTAGTGTTGCGCTATCCCTCTTCCACATTGTCCCCACGTTGTATATCCCCGCATTTCCACTACGCTGCCTAGCCCCACGCTGCCTCTACATTGTCCCATTTGTTTCCTCTCTTGCGTTGTCACTTGGCCTCATATACCCCACCTTACCCTTTAATAATTCTGCCTAAGTGACTTTAGGAAAGTGTTTTATTCTAATGTTTAGTTATGGGTCCCTTCACCCCTTTATTTCTTGTTGAACTTTAGAAAGGAAAAAATTAATCAAAATTGAATATTCCAATTAGATGTCTGCTAATTGGGAATATTAAAAAATCCGGCAACTTAAACTCTTCCAATACAAGTGAGAAACTTGTTGCATTTTACTGTACTTCAGACCAAAAATATATCGAAATGGAATGCTACGGTATCGATCTATGTTGTGTTGCGTGAAACCAGGAATGGTTAGAATAATGAATAGTTTTGTTTTTTCCAATAAATTACCTATGTTGAGAGAAGAATCTAGGGCATCATAGAGGTTAAATATTTATACAGGACCAAGTTGGCATAACAACTAGTTTTCACTACCTATTTGACCCACCATACAATCTTATACCCCTTATTAAATAATCTATCACGATGGTCAATTATTCGAAGAAATACCTTATTGATGTTCAGATCTAGATAATAACAACATGGAGCCTTCATTGACAAAAAGTTAATACCTTAATTCCATATTTTCGGTGCCTTTGTGTCACCACCTTCCAACACTTTCCACAACCACCTTCTGTCATGTTTTTGAATGCTCTGTGTTGTCGAATGGCCATATTCCATCGTTCCTTGCTTGAATTCCCCTACTTGTTTAATGCTCTGCTTTGTAATGGGTTTATGTTTTATGCATGGTTGATAATGTTTGTTGGTTTTTCGAATTATGCTCTAATACCAAATTACTCATATAATTATTATATTATTACATTTTGATTTAAAATCCTAACATTCATCGGATATCCGGCGACCATCAGGATTTAAAAAAAAAAAAATACATTTAACTTCTGACAATTTTTTCGACTGTGTGTATTAGTTCCAATATTTGTGGGAAGGTCATTGGAAGAGAAACAATGAATATGAGTATACAATTTTCAAGATATGACCCATTTGAGAAGATATTTTTGATGTCATTAAGGATAAATTCAGCTCTATAGGGAACTATGATAACCAATACACAATATGGACAACCCTATGACAGGAGAGAGACTAGACGTTGTCACAGTATACCAATATTTTTTATACCTTGTCCTCATGGATAGGTGTTAGAGACTCTGATTTGCAGCTAGTTCTAATTACTATAGTGGTATGCACAGGTAGATAAAAATGGATATGAATTTCCTAGGAATTGCCTCACTGGGAGTCACTTAATCAATGTTTTTGTCGAAATTGATTAGCAATTGAAGTAGAGGAATAAGTGGGAGTTCAAGTCTACAAATAAATTACAACAAAATTCTGGAAATGGTTGCTAAAACTCATATAACAAGGGACAAAACAAGGAGATTCAACCTCAAAACAAACATCCCAAGTCACAGGAAAACAAAGGTAATGGGAAGATGAAAATCAACACTATAAAGTGGTGTGAGTTCCATAAAAGTCCCAGGCACAATATTGATGAATGTCACTAGAAAAAATAATTGTTGGGGAGATTAAAGGAAAAAAAAAATGTAATCTTTCTCTCATTCTAATTCAAAATAAAATAAATCAAATCGTATCATCTATTCAAAACCCAACAATACCATTGTGATTTCATAGATCCACCAAAAAGAGCCAAAGTGACTTGAATAGGGGGAGCTCCTCTTCCATTCATAGATGTGGGTGAAGGTTACTCTACTAAATTTCATTATTAACAACAGAACCCATAAGAACCCAATATCAATTGATTCCATTAAGAGATTGAACTTGTCGATAGTGGCACACTCCCAACCATACACATTGGTTGGTTGAGCCATGGATGAGACATTTGTGTTAGCTAGCAATGTCTCATGTCTTGCAACATAAATCCCTTCAAAGATGAGGTATTATGTGATGTTTCCTTACTCAAATTTTGTGATGTTATTTTAGGACAACCTTATATGTGGAAATATCATTATATTTATGATTCTTGTCCCTATAGTGTCAATGTTACTCTAGGAAGCCATCTCTCGAGGGTATTAGAAGTAGATCCAACTAATTACTTTTCAATGATCTCAACAAAACAGTTTCAAAAGGTAATCTCTCATACTAAAAAGTTGTTCCTCTCCATGGTTTTGTCAAAAGATGAAAGGAATGTCACTTCAACCACCATAACCTTAGCGCAAGGCATCCTTGCACAACAAAAGCAAGTGGACAAGATTGTAGAGACTAATAGAGATGTCTTTGCTCCACCCATGGGGGTGCCTCTATAATACCAAGTCAAACACTCAATTTAATTTATATATGGTGATCCTTTATGTAATGGACCAATATATAGATGCTCTCTCTTAGATAATGAGTAAATAAATGTCAGATTCATGGGCTCGTCTAAAATGGCCACATTTGACTAAGCTCCTCACCTTGTAGGAGTCCATTATTTTGGTGCTGAAGAAGGATGTGACATGGAGACTTTATATTGATCACATAGGCATAAAAAAAACATTATCAAGAACAGATATTCAATCCCCCATATTGATGATCTTCTTGATTACCTTAAGGGTGCCACATTCTTTAGTATAACTGATCTAATCCAGCCTACCACTAGGTTCCAATTGAAAAAACTAATGTATGGATTATATCCTTCAAGTATAAAGAAGGACTTTTCAAGTTGTTGGTCATGTCATTTTTCTTAACTAATGCTCTGAAATCATTCATGAGGATGATGGATAGTATCTTGTTTTCATTGACAAACTCTTTTTTTCTGGTATATTTAGATGAAATCCTCATCTTTAGTATAAACTCTATATAACATTTTCAACGCATGAAGTAGGTCTTAAGTACCCTATAGCAACACAAGTTGTATGCCAATATAGAGAAATGATCACTTGGCATGCAAGGAATTCAATATTTTGAATATATTGTGGATTAAAATGCCATGCATTTGGACCCCACCAAGGTCCAAATCATTCAATATTGGGCAACCCCAATGACTCTAACATAGATTTGTAGCTTCTTGGGCCTTGCTAATGTCTACTAAATATTCTTGTTGGGTTTCTCTCATATCACTTGGCTTTTAAGTAAAGTGAACAATGGTGGATCTAAAGAAAAAAAATTCTTGGTTCGAGTCACAAAAGAAATAATTTGAGGATCGGAACCATAGGCTCTGCGCTACACCAATCCTTAACTTGTCAATTTTGCAACAACAATTTGATATTGAGGCAAATTCCTTCAACTATGTTATCAATGCATTCCTCACTCAATTAGGACATTCAATGGCCTATCACAGTGAAACACTCTTTGATACTATCCAAAGACCCCGCCTATGACAAGGAGATGCATTCCAACATCTAAGCATGTTAATGGTGAAAGAATTATGTTCTAGGAAGGAGATAATCATCCACATTGATCATAGGCCTCTGCAATCCATTCAAACACAAGGAAATTTACAAAATGATATCCATTAGAAATTTTGCACATACATGAAGCACTTCCACTTGAACATCAAATAAAATAAAGGTAGCACCAATCGTATTGTAGACTACCTCAGTTGGCCCTCAGTTGTGGCATCAACCACATTTCTTAACTCTAATGTCCATGATACCTCCAGGTTCCCACAATTATACAACAATGAAGTTGATGTCACTACCACATTCCAGAAGTTGATCATAGGTAAACAAGTTCCATACTTCGACCTCCAGGATGCATTTTTGTGATACTTGGGACACTTTTGTGTTCCTTCAAGCTAGTGTTCCAAGCTAATCTAGGAATCACATTACTGTTAGGTGGTAGAGCCCTTTGGTGTGGATAATTCAATGGTATTACTTTATAAGTATTTCAACTAGCCAAACCTTCTACAAGATGTTCACTTGTATATGAAATTGTGCACTTTTTGTCTTATTATTAAACCAACCATTAAGAGATATGGGTTGTACACTCCTACACCCATCTTAGACAAGCCTCGAGAGTAAGTATCTGTGTATTACTTGTCAGGTTCATCCTCCACCAAACATGGAAAATAATTTTCGTTTGTGGTTGTCGATTGGTTCTCTAAGATTGCCATTTTGGCACCATGCAAGGTGTATCATAGTTGCAGTCACTATTAAACTCCTCTTTAGTTGTGTTTGGGTTAATTTTTGGCTACCTTAGACCATTATATTATATAGGTCCAGAAAGATTTTTAGTACCTTCTAGTCTAGTCTATGGTCTCTATGGATACCAAGTTGACCAAATCAACTACCTTACATCCCTAAATAGATGGGAAAAAAGTGGTCAACAAGATGATTATGCATATCTTGCACACGTAAAACTCTAAGAATCTACATACATGGAATAAAATCCTTCCATATGTTCATCATACCTACAAAAGATCCTTCCAAATATCTATTGGTGATATTCATTTGCATATGTGCTTTTGGTTTCAACCATTAGCCCCAATTGATGTAGTTATGGCCATATAAAGTACCATAGTGGTTTAGAAATGTACATCCAAAAAAACTGAATTTCTTGATGCATCTCCTCATTACGAGTCACTTATATATGTTTTCAAAATTGAACACGTTAAGGTCATTAGTTTTCATTTTAAAATGTATTTTCCATATCCTTTAATTTTCAGTTTTTGAGCAGTTGAGCCTACAACTATTGTTGTTGTCATAACCTCATTGTCTGACATCATTGAATTTCTGCCATGAAGGGTTCATTGGAATTTGTAAAAAATTCTCAGTCAGTGGGATTCATGAGGTCACACATGTTCATAAAGTCAGTCAGTTTTAATGAGAATTCAAGCAAGTGCTAAAACTTATCCATAAAATTGACAGATCTCATATACATTGTGAAAATATGCTACGCACAAGTGCTACCCAGAATGTTCGTTGCACAGTGCTCAGTAACCATTGCGCAGCGATCCTCCAGCATGCTGCAAAACATCAACACAGGTCAGAATTTCATCTTCACCTAAGTTTGAGTATTTCGTTATCTGATCAAGTATTTAATCATCTTTCTTATCTGGGTAAGATAGCTAGAGCACTAGCACAATTTTCCTTTCTTTATGGTGGAATAATCAGTACAAAGCATGGGCACATTCAGAGCTCTAAAAGAGGAAAAGGAGTTCCAAAGATGATTGATAAGGTGCATTCATGATCCTTTAGAATGTGAAGTTTCACTGGATTGCACCCAGAAACATGCATATATAAGGTTGGAAATATTTTAAAATACTTTCATGCAGCACGTGTATCTATGTTTGAGCGTTTTACTAAGAAGGCCATCAAGGTAATTATGCTTGCTCAAAAGGAATCACGACGCTTTGGACACACTGTTGTAGGTCTAGATAAAAATCTCTTAGTTAGTATTGGTGAAGGGATTGGTATTATAGAAAAGGTCCTAAAATCCATGGGAATCAATCTCAAGGAGGCTCGCGTATAGGTTGAGAAAATCATTGGAAAAGGCGATGGGAGTTTGAAATAGTGGATATAACTGAGTCAGCACTTCGAGGATATAAGGAAGAGAGTGCAGAAATATCAGGTTCGGGTTTTTATGGAAAGCTTAAATTTGAAAGTGGTGTTCACGGTATGCAATGTGTTCGAGTAACATAAAAATCAGGTCGCATCCATACTAGTTATGCATTTATTTCCATTATTCCTCAGGCTAATGATTTTTATGTGCAATTTTGCAATGAGGATTGGATAATTGAGGCCAACATGTAAATAAAATGAGTAGTGTTGCTCACATCACTCACATTCCAACAGGCATTGTCATAACCATTCAATATGAGTGATCACAACACAAGAACAAAGCTAAAACAGTCAAAGTTCTATGTGCAAAAATTTATGAATGGAAATAAAAAGACTCCATTCCAACCGGTCTAGGCTCTATTCTGAACAAATTGGTAGTGGAAATAGGTAAGAGCATATTCGGACACACAATTACCCCCAAGGTCGTGGTAACTAATCATCGAGTTGGGATAAATTATCATTCAATAGAAGATATCATGCAAGGTGGAAGCTTGGATATTTTCTTCAATGCTCTCATTCTAAAAAGGGAAATGGATGCAATTGCTTCGTTTAGTGATAACTCCTAATATTGAAATTTTTTACTGGAATGGTCATAAATGGTATTGTTACATCCATGTTTTTTTTAAACAGGTTATAGATATGGTTCACAGTAAACCTATGTTGAACACTCTGTTACCAGAAACGGGACGTTGGGCAGTGTTTCTTGGAGAAACCACACACAAAACCAGATGACACGGGAAACACCATCTTAAACGGTCGTTGCCATTTTTAGTGGCCAAAAATCCATGTCTTACAGCCTATTTCTTCTCTGTTTCTGGATTTCCTGTTAACTTCAATTCCAAATTCTTCTGGGCTTCTGGAATTCCTTTCCAAACTTAAGCTAAATCAAGTGCCAAAAAAACCAATCCCCTTTTCTAGCTATACATTCAATGATGCAAGTTATTTTTCTTTTTTTAAAGTTGTGCAGCTGCCAAGGGTTTTCAACGATTTAGGCCACAGAGGAAAGAAAACTCATCACTCATCAAATGCAGCATATGCACATATCATAGCCGACTCCCGAGCAGAGTAGCTTCAAATCAGAGCCAACTCCATAGCCGAGCAGCTTCAGGCCCCAACGATTAGCTTCAACGCCATCGTCAGACCTCAATGTCTTGTGAACAGACTCTAGATATCTAAGGTCGAACATGGTCGGGTAAAGCAACGAATGCATTCTTTATTGAGAATTTCTTTCATCGTATTTGCATTAGTTCTCATATAATCCGAAGGCTAGTAGGCAAGAAAAAAACGTAGTTATGAGCCCGATGCCCAGATACTCGGATACGAAATTATTTTGTGCATATAAATCAAAATTATTTAGATTTCACTTTACTAGATGAATATGCATCCAACCATTAAAAAAAATCCTTCATTTTAATTCAAAATTCATTCTTGCTCATTTTCTTTCTAGAGGAATAGATGCAGCCATTAAAAAAATTCCTTTAGTTCAATGAGAATCAAGTGAAACGCTTGTCCTTAATAAATTGTTGTTGATTAATTTTCTATGTTAATTAAAGTTAGTTATGAGCTTTTCTGAATTTTTAGCTTCCTTTACTGAATCAAATACAAACTGTAGTTGATCTCTTTGCAGAGCAATCTATAGTTATTCTCTTAAACCTTCACTGTGTCTGTAGGTTAGTTATATGTATCCTATTGTAACATCAAAAAAATCATAGAGTAATAATCAACATCTAGTATGTATCCAATGTGTATGTAGGTATCCGGACAGACCTAACTTCTTACTTATTCAATGACCAAGAAAAATTTCAAGAGGCAGTGTAAGTTTCCAAAAGCAGGCTCTGTAGCCATCTATGTCAGTTCACAAAGACTTTTGCTTAACCAAGTTTTTTTAATCTTCTTACATAGAGAAAATAGATGTAAATTAAAACACCTTGAAGTTTGAGACCCAACCCAACCAGTGTCTACTTTCTGAAACGTTTGCATATTTAGAATTTATAAAAAGATATTTAGTTCCCATAAACCAAAAAATTAATTATGGGTTATAGGAATATTACTTATATAAACATAAATTCTAGTAAGTGATATGTATCTGGCAATGCAATAATATGTATGAGTAAAGTGGGATAAGGAAAAAAACACTTTCTTTTCATTGAAAAAGAGAGTACATTTACTGATATTTCTCTCATAAAATCATTAAACGTTATACATGATTGATCCAATTTTTGTGTTTATTTTGTTTTCCATTCATTTCCTTTGTTCTAAAAAAATTATTCTATATTCACTTTCCTCCACAATAGGATAGCATATATTCTGCTGTAGACCCAAATTTTTGTGCTATGTACCTTCTAGTTCAATAGTCTTGAAAAAAGAAGAATTTGATCCCCTCGCAAATCCCTCCCTAACATTTAAGGCTCACTTTACATTGAATTAAATCAAATATTTTCAAAAAATCATTAATTTCACACATGTTTAAAAATGATTCTTTACAATTTCGCAAGTGGAAACATTGGATGTTTATAATTAATTCTTTCTTTTATATTATTCATTTTTTAACCTTTTTTTTTTCTCTCTCCTCATTTCTTATACCCGAAAATTTTGAATTCCGTTTTCATATCGTTCTCATTTCTCGTTTAGTTTCCTGTTTCCCGTTTCTGGTAACATAGGTTGAGCACATGGTATTGGTCAATCTCTAAGGCGCGGAGAATTTTTTTCATCATGGTTCATGAACTCATCTACAAACTAGAAATGTCAGAGTTATGTGACCAAAGAAACAAAGCCTAAGTTAGGATGTGGTGAGGGCAGATCGATCATTTCCTTACTATGCTGGGGATGATAACCCAAATCTCGATCAACTTAGGGACATATTGTTGACTTACTCCTTTTATAATTTTGATCTTGAATACTGTCAGTGTATGAGTTATCTATTGTCTCCTATACTGTTTCTTATGGAGGATGAAATAGAGGCTTTCTAGTGTTTTATTGCTTTAATGGAGTTCTTAGACCCAAATTTTGACCAGGATCAAAATGGAATGCATTCAAAACTTTTGGCTCTTTCAAAGCTAGTAGAGATATTGGAAAACCCTTTACATAACTACTTTAAGTAGGTTGATTGCCTCAACTATTTCTTTTGCTTCTGATGGATTCTTATATAGTTTAAAATAGAATTTGAGTATGATAATGTGATGCTTTATTTTAAAGAAATACAACTCAATTGTACTGAAAAATTGAATCGAATGTTACGTGCTAAGTCAATGGAATGTATTAGCCTGGTTGGCATGGAAAATGGAAAGGAGATGTTTGGTCACGATGCTAAGTAGGTTATGGATGTGCTGATGAATCTCCAGAACTCACCAATGGAAGATGATGACTCTGCTTCATTCAGCACAACTCAAACTGGATGTTACAATTATTGATGTTGAAGACACAGTTGATGAAAGCATTCACTCTGATGTTGAAAGTGTGGAGACCATCACTATTGGGGACAAAAATATGGGCATAAAGAAGTTTTTTTTTTTTCCTAAAAAGATAGAGATGTTGTTTAGGATTGTTTTTATATAATTTTTTATGCCAAAAAACAATGGGCTTCTTATTTTTGGTGTTTCTACCCATTCTGAATGGATAGATCATATAATGTATCTGGTCATGAAATATTTTTGTGATGTAATTCTATTTAATATCATAAGAACAATGAAGAAGGGCTTGGTCATTGTGTGGAGAAAAGACTCTTTTTTTACTCCTTATTGGATTATTTAGTGAAATACAAGGAAGGTTGGTTTGATTAGAAAGGATTCATGTGACAATCTCTATTGGTAATGTGTTTCCTCATGTGTTGAATTTATTTTTCGATTTTTCCATGCTATTTTACACAAATCTTATGTTTGGTTTAACTAGTAATTGATTCAGATTTCACATGTTTGTGCTCTGCATCTTGTTAACCAAGCAATTTATGTATTTCTTCTAAGTCATTCTTCACCCTACTCTCCAACGAATTTAGATTAATATATCATCATGTTGTCTAACTTGCCTTTGTTTAGATATAACCATCCTTGTCATTTTTCACTAGATATTGTCCGTAAGGTGACTCCATGCCCATTAATTTCCCACACCTACCTGCAACTCAATCAAATCAACTTGTTTCATTGATTAACATAACTAGCCTAAGATATTTTGGTGTTAACACATTCATTTATTGAGAATATTGAGTGAGAGAGCCATATCCAAGGCTAAAAGGGCTAGATATTAGCCTAAAAGAAGTTTTTGGTTACCTCTGTAGCCCTTTTTTCAACCTAAATGGATTTACGGAGTGCTAACAGAGAATAAATTGAAGAAGGGTAATAATAAAGAGTTTAGGTCTGCAAATCCATTGCAACAAAAGCCTAGAAAAGGAAACCTAAAATCACAAAATAAGGGACATAGAAAGTAGATCCAACCTCAAGACAATCAACCCAAGTCACAAGAAAAGAAGGCTAATGGGAAGTTAAAAAAGGAAACTGGAAAGTGGTGTGAGTTCCAAAAAATACCTTGCGACAATACTAATGAATGTTTCTTGAAACAATCATTGTTAGAGGATCTTAAAGCAAACTAAATTGCATGTCTCTGATTATGATTCAAAACAACATAAAGGAAAGTAAATCATCCAGAAGAACATGATCTCATCCAAAGTCATCAAGGCATTGAATTCATCAACACTACCACACCCCCAACCATATACTATTGGTTGGTTGAGCCATAAATGAGGCATCCATGTTAGCCAACAAAGTGATACGTCCTATGATATCAAGACCTTTAAATATGAGTTATTTTTTAAGTTTTTCCCAATTTAATTTTGTGATGTTATTTTAGGATAAATTTATATGTGGAATCGTCATATTTTTTATCAGTATCATCTCTAGGAGTTTATCTCTATAAGGTACTAGAGGTACTTCTAACCATTGAAATTTCAATCATCTCAATTAAACAATGTCAAAAGGTAATATCTTAGACTGCATTGTTTTTCCTCTTCATGGTTCGGACAGAAGGTGAAAGGAAGGTCACTACAACCACCATAAGCTCAACATGGGACCCCTCTTCATAATAAAAGTAGGTGGAAAATATTGTAGATTCTTACAAATATATCTTGGCTCCACCTGTTGGTTTTCCTCTGCACTTCAAGGTAAAACACTCAATTTACTTGATGTCTAGTGCTCCATTACCTAACAGCCCAATATACAGATTCTCTCTCCTAGAGAATGAGGTAATAAAATGTTAGATTCATGGTTTCATCCAAAAGGAATACATTGAACTGAGCTCCTTATCTTACATGAGTCTAATTTTTTTAGTAAACAAAGGATGGTACATGGAGATTTTGTATTAATTATAGAGCCTTGAAAAAAATCAATGTCAAGAATAGATACTTGATCTCGCAAATTGATGATTTTTTTTATCATCTTAAGGGTTCCATGTTCTTTAATTATATTGATATGAAGTCAAGCCACCACCAAGTTCCAATTTAACAAACTAATGTATGGATGATAGCCTTCAAGTCTAAACAAGGCATTTTTGAGTGGTTTCTCATGCCCTTTGGCTTGAATAATGATCCAAAACCATTCATGAGGGTGATGGATGATATCTTGTTGTCGTTACCAAACTCTTTGTGGTTGTATATTTGAATGAAATCATCATCTTCAGAAGAACCTATGCAGAACAGTTGTGGCACATTAAACAAGTCTTGAGCACCCTACAACAACACAATTTGTATACCAATATAGAGAAATTAACATTTGGCATGCAAGGAATTCAGTACATTGTGGATGAACATGGGGTGCATTTGGACCTTGCCAAGGTTAAATTACTTCAAGATTGTCTATCCTCGATGACTCTAACAGAGCTTTGTAGCTTCTTGGGCCTTGTTAACTTCTACTGAAGGTTTTTTTTGGGGTTCTCTCATATTTCTTGGACATTAAGTCAAATGACTAAGGTTGAAGCTAAAACAATTTTTTCTTGGTTTAAGACACAACAAAAAACATTCGAGGAAATAAAACATTGCCTCTACCATGCACCTATCATAACCTTGTCATACTTGCAACATCCATTTGATAGTGAGAGAAATGCCTCCAACTATGTTATCAGTACAATCGATGGCCTATCACAATGCAAATATCTCTTATATTTTATGAATCTATCCCAACTATGAAAAGGAGATGTAATCCACCATGCAAGCATGCCGAAAATGGAAGCATTATATTATGGGGAAAGAGATGATCATCTACATTGATCATAGACATATACAATTCATGCAAACATAAGGAAAGTTACAAAATGACTGCCACCAGAAATGGTCCACATAACTACAATAATTCCATTTGAACATCAAATACAAGTGCAATTCTAATCATGTTTCAAACTAACTCATTCAACCCCTAGTTTTGGTTCTAACTTGTTGTAGCCGCTACAACAACCCCAAATTTTTGAGATTCTCAAAATTTGGATTCCCCATATCTTGAATTTTCCAAAGGAAAAAATTCCACGATTATTCTTAAGTTTACTGATCATATTTATTCCTTTGTGTTTCTTCTTATTTTTAAAATTTTCCCAAAAGGCTTTATCGAACTTACCTTTCCAAATTTCAACTAGTCGCAATCGTATCCATCACTCTCAATCTATAATAATTGCGCATTATCGCACTCGAATATGCATTGCTTTTTAAACCTATGACAATAGCACACTTTTGTGATCTAACTATTTCCATCACACTTTGCATTTCCAATCTGCAACTAAAGCAACTCGTCACATCGACTTACCTTAAACCGCAATTTCTTCCGCAATATCACATTTATTGTGCCTATATCCACACATGTGACCAAAACCCTATATAAAGGGGAAACCCCCCATTTCATTTTCATTGTCTCTTTTTCTTTGAGCTCCCAAGTACAGAGTTCAAAGAGCCTCCTTATTTAATGGATGGCCTCTCCAACCTGCAACTGCAACCTACTGCTTGGACCCAAGTAAGTTAGCACATTCTCCTTTTTTAATTTTTGATTTGTCACTTATGTCATTTCAACTTACCATCATTTCACATTGTTAACATTTCACATTCCCTAACCTTTAGATATATGTGTTTTTGTATGCATCTAAAGATATCCTTTTACATGGTTTCCCTTCTTTACGCCCTACTACAAAATGCTACCCTCATTCCATACTTATTCTATCTATTGTCATAAATCCTCTTGTTTAGTTACATCTGTGAAATCTAGGATAGTAAGCCTTCTGCTTTTATATCTTTTTTTCAACTGTCGTTAACTATTAGCCCTACCTTACTACACATTGCTTCTGTAAGTTGTGAATCTCCAAGCATGACTATTGATTCTTATTATCAAATTTTGATCCCACAACTTGTGACTACGCAACATACTTCTATGTTTTCACCTTAATCGCATATTGTAACTATTTCTCACGATAGAGCTAAAGCATAACTTGTCTTTTAAAAATATGATAAGAATTACCCTTGGTTAAATTTTCCTTTATCGCAATTTATCATCATAATCTGCAACTAAATCCCAACGCACTCTATTTTCACAACTTGCAACACTTACTAGAACAATGAATAATTTTGTGTTTTTTTTCCTAACATTATATTTTTCCATGAATATCTTTGAAATTTAAAAAACCGTTGATATCAAGTGCTTTAGAATATCATCATCCATGGGATATATAGCACCAATGAAAAGAATAATCCTTGTGAAAGAGATAATAGAAAACAATATTGAAGTAGTGGTTGAAATCTCAAGAGTAAGAGTGCCTACCTACAAGGAGACTGCATATTATGTAAACAAATCAATGCATTTAAAATGGCCAGTAATATACCAAGCATTATCTAGAAAATATATTCCCAAAGATTAATAAGTCATGGCTTCACACACTAGTTTCTCATCTGCTTGTTTTTGCATGTGCATAAACCATTGAAAGGATCTTACAGTGTACTGATGATGACAGCATGATAGTCAAAAGCATCCAGGGTACACCACTAGCATCGTACACACCACATGAAATTACATAATATTATAAGATGCCTCAGCCTCATGAGAATCTTAGTCCACAATGGTATTTCAAATTCAGGACACCAACTAAGGATATTTTGAAGACATGGTGGTAAGAACCTAGCAAATTCAGGAAAAAAAATGAAATATATAAGACTAAAGTGCTCAGTAGGGTATACTAGTTGCTAATGGCCATGTGTTGTAGAATTTATGGGAGAGAGGGTGTAAAATTATTTGAGGAGAGTTGGGTTCCCATAATATATACACGTTCCACTTTAGCAACCATTTTCAATTCAGTTGATCTCCTAGCATCTTAACTCAAGTCAAATGTCAGGAGAGATAGGCACTGACTAGAACAGGAACAACCAAAATTTTTAATGGCTTCGTACTTGCTAGATGGAATATTTTCTACATGGGAATTTGAAGCATTAGGGTGGATATGGAATTTTCCCTACGATATCCTATTTGTACACATTAATTGCAAGTAGGTGTGGGAAATAGGGTATAAAGGAATGTACATCTGGATCACGAAGTAATTTATGTTAGTGGTATATCAAAATATTTTTGAAATTGAACCACCTTGCATGTCTAACAAAGCAAGGATGTCATTACCATAGGTATATGATTGGTTTACCCCTAGATACTATACATTTATAAGGGTATTTGGTGGATATAGGAGCCCTCATCAGTTTTCAGTATTCATCATAAACAAGATGGTGCTACAAGAAGTAGTGTATCAAATCACAACAACGCTCACTCACTCATTGATAAAGGCAAAGAAATATCCTTGGGCCACCTTTTGTTTATGTATAGGGGCATAATTCATAAAAAAACATTAAAGATTCATAAGTAGAAGCAAAATATCTAGAATGCCTCAATTTTGGACATCTCGGGTACCATAGATACGAATCAAAGGGTATTTCCACCCAACATTTCTAGAAAATAAAATATAGTTGGGAATATACTCCAATTACTTTGGAAGATGAAGAGAATGTAAATAATTTCTTTAATTCCGCAAAATAAATTAAATTATCCCAATAGATAGGCACCTCCAAGACTATAGATAACCCTGAGAGCTCAAATGAAGAGTCATAGGAGAGAATGGATTCAAAGGATAAGAAAGCTACACTAAAGAGAAAACAGGAGTAGGCGGCCAAGAAGGAATCATTGAAGAAACAAAGAGACAAGCGTGAAGCTAAGAAACAAGTTGTAGAGGAGGATAAGAAAAATCAAGGCGAAGAAGCAATAAAAAGGAAAGAGGAAGAGAATATGAAGAAAAAGGAAGAAGGAAAAATACAAAGGAAAGAAGCACTAAAAAATAAAAAGCAAGAAGCATCGAAGAAGAGGAAAGAGGAAGAATCCATAAATAAAATGGAGGAAGAAGAGAAGAATAAATGAGAGGGGGAGATTAAGAGAAAAGAAAAAAAGGAATCAAAGGAGATAGATTAAGAGTTGGCCAAACAACTTGAGGAGGAATTAATTTCTACCGAAATATTTAATAAAGCGGCAAACGAGGCGAGGTTGAATGACTTGCAAAAAATTGAAATTTTTCCATCTATGGATGTCTAGCCTCCCACACCAATCATTGCTGGTCATTTCTCAATTAATAAAATGGGAATTACATTCGAAGAGGAAGAAATAATTAATTAGATCTTTCAAGGTTCATGTTTAATGAGTACAAGAGAAGAATCTTACAAGAAAGGTAGAAAGACTTTCCAAGACAACCAAGTGAACCTATATCTATCACTACTGAAAGATAAATTTCAATGGATATTATTGTTAATCCTATAGTGATAGCCTCCGCCGAAAGTGCATTTGATGCTATCGAATGTGGACTGCATGACAAAATAAATTGATGAATTGAAGAAAAGATTAGCGGCTTCACAATAGTGGAATGAAAGATTGCAGGTGAAGATCCATACCATATCAACTGCAAGTTCTTACAAAACATATTTCCAGACATTAATTTTAGAATAAGCTAAGACATTGGATAAAATCATAAAGAAAATATATGATGAAATGATCATCCTCCACAAAGCAACATCAGTGCTACCGGAGTTTTAAAAAGAACTAGAAGGAAGAGGAGGATTGATGAAGGAAGCCTTTAAAGTTGCAGATCAGAAATATGCATGGAGCATTGTATATCCAAATGCACTAGCAAGACTAGAAAGAAAAGATAGAATGGTTGTAGAAAGAGATAAAGTAAGAATTCAGATGTCAGTACAATCCCATGAAATAATTAGTAGATATATGGACAAAAAAATTAATTCAAATCAGATGCTCCATAGTGGGTTAGAATCCCTTGTTAAAGTGTATAAAATTCCTTTCATTGGTGCTACAGGAGAAGTGGGGCCCGAAGAATAAATCCAAAGATAAATACAAGGGATTTTGTATGCAATAAAGTAGACGGTTATGCAAAAGGACTTAGAGCCCACAAAAGATGCAACAACAAAGTATGTTTTGGAGCCAGCGAAATTTCACACCAAGCTCTCAATGCTTTTCAGCGAGATACAAACGGAGGAAAATATGTTGCTTCCAGATGCCCTAAGGAGTGTGAGATGAAGTTTGAAGAGTTTTTTCAAATAAGGTCGAATATATTGCCTTTGAATACAATTCCTAGCATACATATCTCGCGGGAGAATTACAAGTGGGAACCCCTGACATGGAAATCATGAATTTGGCCCCATAAAGGAAGTTTGGCATTAATTAATTTTTTTATATTTTATTGTGATTTTTAGATAAAGTATATTGTCATTAGAAATAAAGTAGAAATAAAAGAGGGAGAAAATGAAAATTCATGTGGAAAACAAAAATTCACGAGGGAAGTTTAAAGTTCATGGGAGGTGAAGAGTCACCTCTTTTTGTATAAATATACCCTCATGGATAGTTAGAAAGGACTTTTAGTTTTGGACTACGTTTGAGTGCCTTGTATAGGAAATCTTATACATCCTTTTGAGAAATAAAGTTATATATTAGTACTTCCACTATTGGATTTCATGGATGCTTCATGTAATGGTGCATTGGACATTTCAACATAATATTGATAGGCTTATTGATCCAAGGCATAAATTTCATCCATATATTGTTGAATGTTGGGTGACTCATCTCATGATGATTCGATGGTATGTGATTATCCTTTCCATGTGTTAAGTTAATGAATTATTTTATTGATTTAAACACATATCTTACTTGAAGTTTCATGTTTTCCATGCTTTCATTTTCATTGTCATTGTCTATTGAGAACTAATTCACAAGTGATTAATGAATTATACCCTTCATCCATGTATCTTAATCAAAGTATGCTTACATTCTTCCTTTAAATATTCATGTTAATTTTTGTATTTGTTGTTATGTCTTTTGCATAGTTTTAAAACCTTGACTTGGATTCAGAACCTACAGAGGGTCGACTCTGACTCCGACTCTGAATCGGTATCGACTCGGCCTAGTTGGTTTCAATAACTCAGTCATTGTAAAAAATACATTAAATATTTGTTTTAATGAAAATCATATTTTAGATATTTTCATTCATGTTTCCAAACTCAAAGAATTAGAATATAGAGAGAAGACAACATATAATCAAAGTATGCTCATGAATATATCTATTGTATCAAAATGGCACCCAGTGCATTGTCTAATACATGTAATATATAGAGATCATAACAAAAAAACAAAAACAAGGAGGCTCTGCATGGCCTCTACAACAAAACATCATTATTCACTATTGCTAAAAAAGTTAAGATCATCTGGATCAGACTCTAAATCAGAGACAGGCGGGGAAACCCATGGCTCCTCCTCGATACTACTCCAAAAACCAACTCCAACTCTTCACAAACTCCTCACAAATGCTCACACAAAATCAATCAGATAGTTGTGATTAAATGTGAGGGGGTTGGGCCACTTTTATAGGATTGGGAGAGGGGTAGAGGCATTAAGAAAAAAGAAAAAAAACCAAAAAAAAAAAAATTGAAGTATGAGTTGCCGCCTTTTTTCCCCATGGACTAGCTCGGTCAGTTTAAGACGGGTTCGGCCAAACCGTCTGGTCTATTACCAAACCAGTCGAATCGGTTTTCAGCTCAGTCGATTCAGTAACAAACTAGATGTCAGACTGGGTTTTCTACCTAGCCGACCCAGGAAAGGTTCTGACTCTATCTACCAGGCCAAATATGATTCGAACCGGTCTAGTTTTAAAACACTGGTATTTTTTATCTTATTTGTATATTATTTCATAGAGTTTTTCTAACTTGTGTTTTGATAGAAGTTATATTGGTTCTCACACATTTATCATCTCTTCCAAAACAAATTTCAAAAAAACATGGTGGAATTCAAGCCCACATTCTAAATGGGACTCCTATTCAAAATAATGTAAGGTCTAAGTGGGACTTTGGACCAGGGAGATCCTCTTACCGTTGGCAGAAAAATTTTGGCGTGTTAATAGATTTGGTGCTAGAACGAGAGTTGCCATTGCATGGCTGACAGATTCCCACATTCTCATCCTAAAATATATTATTAATGTAGTAATCAACCGGGTTCCCCTCCACCAAACCTTCCTGTGTGGGAAAACGTTGAAATTTAAGAACCCCTCTGTAGGAATTTATACGGTAAGTTCCTTAGATCAAACACCAAAGGTCACCGCTCACCAACAGATCACAAATCAGTACACCAGTATTTTACATGGTTAAAACCCTCGAAGAGGGAAACAGTTAACAGCATGAGCCAACGCGGCCACTTCAAGAAATTTATTAATATAAACAAATAAAATTTACATAATATTCTCTCATAAATGGTCACCGAAAAAATGATCACCCTCCATGCTCTTTAAATAGAGATCATGGAACATTTGGGTGTTAAGCCATGGATCAAGTGTCGGTAATGCCTAGTAGAGAATGAACCATCAGATCACTACATATCGTGACCATCAGATTATAAGTTACAAAAGTACATACTAAAGAAACACAATTTACCTAACTTTACGCTAGACCAAGTTATACTTAACTATTTCCTATGTGTCGGAATATCCTAACATCCCCCCTTATGAACAACTTGGGATAGGATTGAAGGATTTACAAATGTGACACAATAGGAGAAGGAAAGAGGCATTAGATCTTATCCCCCCTTAATGTCAGCAACTTGATCATTGGTTGAACAATAGTTCACTTCAAGAACATGATCATGAATGAGCTTTCTGATGAAGTGTATGTTTAGCTCAATGTGTTTGGTGCACTGATGTTGAACCAGATATTTGCATAGTTGAATGGAACTCTGATTATCACACCAAAGTTTAGTTGGATGTTGATGATGAATACCAAATTTGGATAGGATCAGACAAAGCCACATGGTTTCCTTGTTGGCTTTAACAGCACCACGATACTCTGCTTCTACCGAAGAAAGAGAGATGTCACTTTATTTCTTACACGACCATGTAATAGGTCCTAAACCAAGAGTGAATACATAACCTGCAGTAGACTTTCGATCATCAGGGTCACCAGCGCAATCAGAATCAGTGAAACCAACCAACAATGGATATTCTCCTACACTGTAATGAATCTCGAACTGAACTATACCTCGAACATATCGAAGTATTCTTTTAGATGCTTTCGAGTGACTTTCATGATGTCTTTGCATAAACCGAACAACAAGACCAATGACAAAGGAAAGTTCGGGACGGGTATGGGATAGATAAAAAAATTTCCAACAAGTTGATGGTATAAGGTAGCATCAACCTCAGGGGAAGTACAAGTGTGATGGCAAGATCCCCTGCCAAACCCACATCTCCATTCTCTAAGCATGTAAGAACGTTTTCACCAATTTTGTGCTCAATACAAATGTAAATCTGGGCAAAACTTAAAATATATATACGGAAGCTTTTATATCTCAAATTTGAGATTTGAGATGTTAAATTAAAATTCTCTTATGGTTATAAAACCGCAATCTCCATTATGCATAAAAATGGACGCACCCAATTATAATCTCTTATCTGGAAATTTAAATGTGCAAACTTATATTTCAATTAATCCCCAAATTGACAAACTTTAAGGTCTGCGGAAGCTATCTTTCTATCTTAACTCTGTGACTAGAGCCATGTTATCAAACCTGTTTCTTAATATTTGAATTGGCCATTCGAATCCCAACTAACTCAACTTTCGATAGCAGACACCATTTCATTATTTAATTGTCATATGAATTATCCATTTAACAATTCATACTCCAACTTGACCTTGACTTAACCACAAGAATCGAACTTCATATGCAACCACAACCTCCGGTTAAAGTTAAAACAAATCTTTGGTCAAGACATAAATGAATATGCCAACACTTACCATTCACCATACGTACTCACAAATCCACACATTGTTTTTGAACACTACCTCATTCAATTAACATTCAAGCCAGATATCAACACAATGTTTAAAAGTCTTCGACCTTGGATTAGAAATCAAACCACCCGCATAATTTAAATGGACTCTCAGTCCCACTACATATGCAACTTACCTCTCCATCTGACGGTGATCACAACGCACCCATCAATCTTATGGTTGTCGCGTAACACAATTGCTCACTCTTTAACTTTCCAAAGGCACGCGATAAAAATGGTTTTAAAATATTGCCTTATACCACATGTTGGACGTTGATCGATATCGCGTTCCAAAAGGTATTACTGCTTACCAGTTGAGGAGTCACGCGAGACCACTTGGTTGTTTCTTCAAACCACCTTTACTATTTATTGTTCACGGCGGTGCTATTTCTTCTGTGTCTTCGCTCAGAATCTGCAATATGGATATTTCCGCCTAAGCAACTATCGATCCATTTTTTTCCGAGTCAATTGCTCCGGTTCCTTCTGCAATTCAATTTCATTTTGATTCTACCTTCATGGTCTCCCTGCTCTCGGTTCCAACTGATTCAAGATTCTGCATTCTCCACATTAATGTTGTGGATTGATTTCAAACAATGTCGCTTTAAGCAAACAGAGTTCGATACAGATTTAAACATATTCAATAATATATCGAATTCTCCATGGTAACCAAATTACCATTTCACCCCTATTGGATTTCAATGCTAGATCAAACTGTATTGTTTATACACAATAAAATGGTTAATCAAAACCCATCATTCTATTTTCTTAACACATCTAGTCAATTTCAGACTTCAATTCAAAGCCTGCAGAAACTTCATTAATACAATCAATCTAGCCACAGAATTCACATGAATAATCATCCTCAATCTCACAATCAACCCTGTCTCAACAATTATATGGGTTTCCTCATTTATATACAGAAGGCATTCCAAAACCAACATAGATTTTCATCACGGTTTCTTATTGAAATTCTACAAATTCCTTACATAGAATTCAACCAGTCCATATACACACAATTTAGAAATGGATTCTTTCATATATATAAAATCAAATCACTTACAACTCTTGCCCTTACCCAGATCTTCAAAATCAAATGGCCCCTTCAACTGCCCATAGGCTTACAAAAACTATGTTTCCTGAACCTACTCTAACTCTGTCTCTCCAGATCTTCAGATATACCCCTTAATGCCTTTGAGGCTTACATTTATACAAGATGATAATGAATCGATTTCGTTCCCCTAATAACTCAACAAAACTCTTAAAATCCTAAATCTAGAATTAATCCCTAAATTTGTTGAAACTGATTCTAACTTCATTCCCAAATCTGAACTATCTCTTCACATTCCTAATTAATCATATTTCCTTGTTCTCTAATCATTCGAGAACGGTTACAACTTCCTCTCAATATTTAATCAAAATCACTCAAATTATTTAAGAATTACATAAGAAATTAAAAACATAATAACCCCCTATGTATATTAAAATACAAAGTATTTTTCGGAACCTAATGCCCCTGCATCAGACTCCCAAGGTTAAAATAATCATGATCTCCTGATCATGTGCCTTCAGTCCTTGTCTTCCTGGATCCCACACTTTGTTCTGCAACTGATCATCCGCTACAATATTCTTCTTCTGCACTTCTCCAGGTCTCCATACTTTATGCTGCATCTTCCCGCTTGCTAAGCTTTCACAGTCTATGATTGTCTTCTTCTTGTTGCTACTGCTTCTTTGTTTTCTTGTTGTTTTCTTCTTCTGAGACACTTTCACCATCAACCTTCTTATCAATTCAATTTCATGATCTAATATATCTTCTGATTGTTGGATACTGCTTCCTTTTGATTGCTGAACTCTTACTCCTGCTCCTGTTTCTGCTCTTAATTGTTGAGCCCTTGCTTGCTGAACTCTTACTTTTTCTCCTGCTCTAGCTTTTACTTGCTGAGCTCTTACGGCCACCCTATCATCCATACCCTCTTTCTTTCTGCAAGTGAAAACTTCTTCCTGATTGTCACTTGTGACAATTTCTTCGTTCTCTCCCTTCAGCAATTATTTGGACTGGAATTTAAATTTCCAGTCACTGTTGTCATCTCTTTTCTTCTCCTGGGCTAAAAATTCTTTAATCCTTCCCCCAGTACCTGCAATCATTAAACAAACATCAAAATTATAAAATCTTTGTGTCTCTTCTTCTTCTGGAAACACTTCAAATTGCTGCTCTGACATTTTCTCCGGAAACACTTCAATCTTCTGCTCTGTCACCAGCACATCAATATGCTAATTCCAATCCTTCAAACAATTCTCAAGACTATCAGCTAGTCTCTCCTCTGCATCATCCTTCTCAAGGATGTCTCTTTGCTCTGGTTCACTAAAATGAACCTTTTCACTCTCATTCAATTCTACCTTTACAATCTGAACAGTTTTTCTCTGTGTTTCTATATTCTGCTCTAGAACACTTAACTCATGCCACAAATCTTTCATCTCATCTGAGAAAACATTTATACAATCTTCACTATCTTCCTCTTTATCACAAGTCAAGTTTCCTGCTATCACTACTTCTTCATCCTCCATCAGAATAGAATTTTGATCTTCCAACTCTGCAATAACTTCAGTTATCTGTCCATCACTTTTCATTTGGCCATTTAACAAAATCAATTTTTCATTATCATCATTAATAGCAAATTTATCATCATCAGACATAACTGTCATATTTTCATTGAAACAATTTCTTTCATAAAACAAGGAATTTATGAATTCCTTTTGTTGCAGTAATTAAATCTGATCTTCTTCTGAAAGATAATCATCATATGTGACTTGGCAACTTTCAGTTTCACTCATTACAATTTCATCACATGAATTGTCTTCTCCACTACCTGCATTCACACACAACCTGTCAGTTTTAAAACCATAAGATCCCAT
This sequence comes from Pinus albicaulis, assembly GCA_034641835.2. Taxonomy (NCBI): domain Eukaryota; kingdom Viridiplantae; phylum Streptophyta; class Pinopsida; order Pinales; family Pinaceae; genus Pinus; species Pinus albicaulis. Next base: position 673,726,928 of record CM076570.1, read on the forward strand.
GGTCTCATTTGATGATTCAATCATCAAATCCTCCTGTTGTTCCAAGCCCTCTATGCAATTCAGAAATTCTTCAATGGTCCTCTCTTTAATTTATTCAAGCTGTCCAATTTATTTCTCAATTTCCAGCTTTTGGCCATCATCATAAGTTAAATTTCTTCTACTTCCAATATATTGGAAAGTAAAGCTCTTCTTCAACTGTGCATGGACATTTTCAACATATCTGGCTGTCTTATTTTCTTCCTTAGTGACAACATCAACAGTTTTTCCTTCTCCACATGTTCTTCCTGCAAACATACAAAATTTTTCAGATGTAAAGCCATTCGACCTCTTGGTCCCACTTGAATTTTCAGTCTTCAAGTCTTTCTCCAAATACTCAATCATCCTAAGTAATCTCTCTTTCTGCTGAGCATGTATCATTTGATCTTTCTTCATCTATAGCCTGCGCCACTTTACCCTCTTCTTCATGATTCAACCAACTCTCTGGCTTTCTTCTATCATCAGTTTCAATTTGTTGAACTGCTCCCTGATCTCAGCTACCTCTTTCTCATACTCTTCTTTTCTTAACTGTCTCTATATGCCATCTATCTTGGCATCCTCTTTCTTCATCTTCATTCTTTTGTGGCCTCTCTCAGAACCTCTGCAATCTCTGCTACGACTTTCAGTAGCCATCTTCTCCTTCATTATTTCTCACTCATTCATCACGGGCTGCACTGAAACCTCTGCAGTAACAATTCCTCCTTGTCACAACTTACCTCACCAATCCTCTCTCTGGATCCAGTCTTTTGGCAAGTACAATTCCTCTATCTCTGGAACCTCTTGAGCATTCTCTTTTCTCCTTCAGGCTTCACTCTCTGCACCCTTTCAAGAACACATCTGTTCTCCTTTCATCCAACCTCTGTTGGGAATTCTCAAGGTTCTGCCACACTCCCTTTTCACTTTAGAAACCTTCACTGGCTTTCTTCATCACTGCTTTTCAAAGTTGTGATCTTCTTGCTGAGATGCTCCTCAATTTCTTGCACTCAGCATTCTGCAAAAAAAATCTTCAAACAAAATCACAAATACCTCACCTTCAGAGTTTGTTCAACATCCACTTGTAATTGCTTCTGCAATTTCTCCCAATGCTCTGTTGCACTGCATGTTGTCCTGTCAGATTTAGATCTGATCACTTTGCCATCACCATCACACCTGTGCTCACATCTTCAGAACATATCCTGGAAATCTTTAAAACATTTTGCCTTCAACTTTAGATTCTGCAAATTTTAATACCTTCACTGCACACCTCTTAAAATCTGCAATCACTCTTAAACACATTTAAAACTTCAAATTTTCCTTACTACTTTCAACACATATGCATTCCACAATTAATTTTCAAACGAGCTATTCCAGCTCTGATACCACTTGATGGCAGGATCCCCTGCCAAACCCACATCTCCATTCTCTATGCATGTAAGAACGCTTTCACCAATTTTGTGCTCAATACAAATGTCAATCTGGGAAAAACTTAAAATATATATACGGAAGCTTTTATATCTCAAATCTGAGATTTGAGATATTAAATTAAAATTCTCTTATGGTTATAAAACCACAATCTCCATTATGCATAAAAATGGGCGCACCCAATTATAATCTCTTATTTGGAAATTTAAATGTGCAAACTTATATTTCAATTAATCCCCAAATTGACAAACTTTAAGGTATGCGGAAGCTACCTTTCTATCTTAACTCTGTGACTAGAGCCATGTTATAAAAATTGTTTCTTAATATTCGAATTGGCCATTCGAATCTCAACTAACTCAACTTTCAATAGCGGACACCATTTCATTATTTAATTGTCATATGAATTATCCATTTGACAATTCATACTCCAACTTGACCTTGACTTAACCACAAGAATCGAACTTCATATGCGACCACAACCTCCGGTTAAAGTTAAAACAAATCTTTGGTCAAGACATAAATGAATATGCCAACACTTACCATTCACCATACGTACTCACAAATCCACACATTGTTTTTGAACACTACCTCATTCAATTAACGTTCAAGCCAGATATCAACACAATTTTTAAAAGTCTTCGACCTTAGATTAGAAATCAAACCACCCGCATAATTTAAATGGACTCTCAGTCACACTACATATGCAACTTACCTCTCCATCTGACGGTGATCACAATGCACCCATCAATCTTATGGTTGTCGCGTAACACAAGTGCTCACTCTTTAACTTTCCAAAGGCACGCGATAAAAACAGTTTTAAAATACCGCCTTATACCACGTGTTGGACGCTGACCGATATCGCGTTCCAAAAGGTATTACTGCTTACCAGTTGAGAAGTCACGTGAGACCACTGGGTTGTTTCTTCAAAACCGCCTTTACTGTTTATTTTTCACGATGGTGCTATTTCTTCTGTGCCTTTGCTCAGAATCTGCAATATGGATCTTTCCTCTTAAGAAACTATCGATCCATTTTTTTCCGGGTCAATTGCTCTGATTCCTTCTGCAATTCAATTTCTTTTTTATTCTACCTTCACGGTCTCCCTGCTCTTGGTTCCAACCAATTCAAGATTCTGCATTCTCCACATTAATGTTGTGGATTGATTTCAAACGATGTCGCTTTAAGCAAACAGAGTTCGATACAGATTTAAACATATTCAATAATCTATCGAATTCTCCATGGTAACCAAATTACCATTTCACCCCTATTGGATTTCAACGCTAGATCGAACTGTATTGTTTATACGCAATAAAACGGTTAATCAAAACCCATCATTTTATTTTCTTAACACATCTAGTCAATTTCAGACTTCAATTCAAAGCCTGCGGAAACTTCATTAATAGCATCAATCTAGACACAGAATTCACATGAATAATCATCCTCAATCTCACAATCAACCATGTCTCAACAATTATATGGGTTTCCTCATTTATATACAGAAGGCATTCCAAAACCAACATATATTTTCATCACAGTTTCTTATTGAAATTCTACAAATTCCTTACATAGAATTCAACCGGTCCATATACACACAATTTAGAAACAGTTTCTTTCATATATATAAAATAAAATCACTTACAAAACTCTTGCCCTACGCCTAAAAATAGTTGGCCCCTCTCAATCGCCTCATAGGTTTACGTAGTTTAAACTTGCTTCCATGAATCCCATCTAACTCGCTCTCCGCATCTTCAGATCTACCCCATCGTCTTTGAGGCTTACATTTATACCAGATGATAATGAATCGATTCAGCTCCCCTAATAACTCAACAAAACTTTTAAAATCCTCAAAGTCCTAAATCTAGAATTAATCCCTAAATTTGTTGAAACTAATTCTCATTTCATTCCTAAATCTCAATTGTCTCTTCATATTCCCAACTAATCAAATTCCCCTATTCTCTAATCATTCGAGAACGGTTACAATTTTCTCTCAATATTTAATTAAAAATAATCAAAATCCACTCAATTCATTACATAAAATCTAACTCCCTTGAAGACTCAAAAACCCCTAAGTCTAACAAAATACAAGGATTTTTTTTTTAGCCTAATGCCCCTGCATCAGACTCCCAAGGTTAAAAATAATCATGATCTCCTGATCATGTGCTTTTAGTCCTTGCCTTCCTGGATCCCACACTCTATTTTGTTGTTGTCCATAAACTGCATTATTCTTCAACTGCACTTCTCCAGGCTTCCATATTTTATGCTGCATCTTCCCGCTTGCTATGATTTTACATTTTTTGATTGCATTTCTCTTGTTGTTGTTGCTTCTTTGATTTCCTATTGTTGTCTTCTTCTACGACACTTTCACCATCAGCCTTCTTATCAATTCAATTTCATGATCTAATATATCTTCTGACTGCTGGATACCGCTTCCTTTTGATTGTTGAACTCTTACTCCTACTCCTGCTTGCTGAGTTCTTATTTTTTGAACTCTTGCTTTCACTTGTTGAGCCCTTTCTTGCTGGACTCTTACTACCACCCTATCATCCTTTCCCTCTTGTTTTCTGCAACTGAAAACTTATTCCTGATTGTCACTTGTGACAATTTCTTCTTCCTCTGACTTCAGCAATTCTTTGGACTGGTATTTGAATTGCTCTTCACTGTCATCATCTCTTTTCTTCTCCTGGACTAAACATTCTTTAGTCCTTCCATCAGTACCTGCAATCATAAAACGAACATCAAAATTATAAAATCTTTGTGTCTCTTCCTCCTCTGCCAACACTTCAATTTTCTGCTCTATCATTTCTTCCAGCAACACTTCAATCTACTGCTCTGTCATCAGAACATCAGTATGTTGATTCCAATCCTTCAAATAATTCTCAAGACTGTCAGCTAGTCTCTCTTCTGCATCATCCTTCTCAAGGATGTCTCTTTGCTCTGGTTCATAAAAATGAACCTTTTCATTTCCGTTCAACTCTTCCTTCACAATCTGAACACTTTTTCTCTGTGTTTCTATCCTTTGCTCTACAACACTTAACTCGTGCCATAAATCTGTTATCTCATCTGAGAAAACATTTGTACAATCTTCACTGTCTTCCTCTTTATCACAAGTCAAGTTTCCTGCTATCACTACTTCTTCATCCTCCATCAGAATAGAATTTTGATCTTCCAACTCTGCAATAACTTCAGTTATCTGTCCATCACTTTTCATTTGGCCATTTAACAAAATCAATTTTTCATTATCATCATTAATAGCAAATTTATCATCATCAGACATAACTGTCATATTTTCATTGAAACAATTTCTTTCATAAAACAAGGAATTTATGAATTCCTTTTGTTGCAGTAATTAAATCTGATCTTCTTCTGAAAGATAATCATCATATGTGACTTGGCAACTTTCAGTTTCACTCATTACAATTTCATCACATGAATTGTCTTCTCCACTACCTGCATTCACACACAACCTGTCAGTTTTAAAACCATAAGATCCCATGGTCTCATTTGATGATTCAATCATCAAATCCTCCTGTTGTTCCAAGCCCTCTATGCAATTCAGAAATTCTTCAATGGTCCTCTCTTTAATTTATTCAAGCTGTCCAATTTATTTCTCAATTTCCAGCTTTTGGCCATCATCATAAGTTAAATTTCTTCTACTTCCAATATATTGGAAAGTAAAGCTCTTCTTCAACTGTGCATGGACATTTTCAAAATATCTGGTTGTCTCATTTTCCTCCTTTGTGACAAAATCAACAGTTTTTCCTTCACATGTTTTTCCTGCAAACATACAAAATTTGTCAGATGTAAAGCCATTCGACCTCTTGGTCTCACTTGAAGCTTCAGTCTTCAAGTCCTTCTCAAAATACTCAATCATTCTGAGTAATTTCTCCTTCTGCTAAGCATGTATCATCTTCTCTCTCTTCATCTATAGCCTGTGCCACTTTACTTTCTTCTTCATGAGCCAACCAACTCTCTGGCTTTCCTCTATCATCATTTCCAATTTGTTGAATTGTTCCTTGATCTCAGCTACCTCTTTCTCATACTCTTCTCTCTTTAACTGTCTCTACATGCTAGCTGTCTTGGCATCTTCTTTCTTCATCTTCATTATGTTGTGGCCTCTCTTAGAACCTCTATCATCTCTGTTATGACTATCAATAGCCATCTTCTCCTTCATGATTTCTTACTCACTCATCACAGGCTACACTGAAATCTCTGCAGTAACAAGTCCTCCTTGTCACAACTTACCTCACCAATCCTCTCCTTGGATTCGATCTTTTGGCAAGTATAGATCCTCTATCTTCAAGAACCTTATGAGAATTCTCTCTGCTCCTTCAGGCTTCACTCCTCTACAACCTCTCAAGAACACATATGTTATCTTTTCATCCAACCTCTGTTGGGAATTCTCAAGGTTCTGCCACACTTTCCTTTTCTCCTTAGAAACCTTCACTAGCTTCCTTCATCACTGCTTTTCAAAGTTGTGATCTTCTTGCTGAGATGCTCTTCACTTTTCTGCAATCTGCATTTGCAAACAAAATTCTTCAAACAAAATCAAAACTACCTCACCTTCAAGGTTTGTTCAACACCCTTTTTAATTGCTTCTTCAATTTCTCCTAGTGCTCTGCTGCACTGCATGTTGTCCTATCGGATTTAGATCTGATCACTTTTCGATCACCATCACACCTGTGTTCACATCTTCAGAACATATCCTGGAAATATTCAAACATTTCCTTCAACTTTAGATTCTGAAAATCTAAATACCTTCACTGCACACCTCTTCAAATCTGCAATCACTCTTAAACAGATTTAAAACTTCAATTTTTTCTCATTACTTTCAGCACACATCCACATTCCAAAAATTAATTTTCAAAGAGCTTATCCTTCTCTGATACCACTTGATGGTAGGTCACCCTGCCTTTCCCACTGTCTCCACACTCTGATGCATATAAAAATGCTTTCACCAATTTTGTGCTCAATACAAATGTCAACCTGGGCAATACTTAAAATATATATATATGGAAGCTTTTATATCTCAAATCTGAGATTTTAGATATTAAATTAAAATTCTCTTATGGTTATAAAACCACAATCTCCACTATGCATAAAAATGGATGCACCCAATTATAATCTCTTATCTAGCAAATTAAATGTGCAAACTTATATTTCAATTAATCCCCAAATTGACAAACTTTAAGATCTGCGGAAGCTATCTTTCTATCTTAACGTTGTGACTAGAGCCATGTTATAAAAACTTTTTCTTAATATTCGAATTGGCCATTCGAATCTCAACTAACTCAACTTTCGATAGCGGACACCATTTCATTATTTAATTGTCATATGAATTATCCATTTGACAATTCATACTCCAACTTGACCTTGATTTAACCACAAGAATCGAACTTCATATGCGACCACAACCTCCGGTTAAAGTTAAAAAAAATATTTGGTCAAGACATAAATGAATATGTCAACACTTACCATTCACCATACATACTCACAAATCCACACGTTGTTTTGGAACACTACCTAATTCAATTAACGTTCAAGCCAGATATCAACACAATGTTTAAAAGTCCTCGACCTTGGAATAGAAATAAAACTACCCGCATAATTTAAATGGACTCTCGATCCCACTACATATGCAACTTACCTCTCCATTTGACGGTGATCAAAATGTACCCATCAATCTGATGGTTGTCGCGTAACAAAACTGCTCACTCTTTAACTTTCCAAAGGCACGCGATAAAAACAGTTTTAAAATACCACCTTTTGCCACGTGTTGGATGCTGACCGATATCGCGTTCCAAATTGTAAAACAACTTACCACTCTTGATACCACGCGATACTGCCGGTTTAGATTCATCAAAACTTCTTACTGAAAACCTCTTCATGATTTCATGCGCCTCTTTATTAACCTCTGTTTTATTAACATTTTAATATGGCACTATGATACAATTCCATCGTTATGAATACAATGAAATCCTCATACGTGGCTTCAAAGCCAAACTTCTATTCACTGTATATACACAACTAGGTGTATGAATCTCCTCTGAGATCAAACCTCCTCACATCTTTCAAGACCAAACCCTTGTTACATAGATTCGAGATTTATCTGTCTTCCAGCCTAACGATTAATCTACGATTGACATATACAGAATTACCATCAGTATTCCATATTAACACACACATTCAATAAGTGAATGTTCCCACTCACACCATACAGCTTCGTTACAGATGTGGCTTGCGCATTTACTCAGTATTTCCAAGGATATATAAACGAACCCTTCAATTCCACTCTGTTTCAATCCATCATATGGAATCTCTCAATTACATACTGAAGGCAATTCAAAACCAACACAGAGTTTCATCACGGTGTCATGTTGGAATTCTACAAATTCTTTACATATAATTCAATCGGTCCATATACACATAATTCAGAAATATATTCTTTCACATATATAAATGAAATCACTTACAAAACTCTTGGTCTTTAGCCAAATCTTCAAAATCAAATGGCCCTTTTAACTGCTCGTAAGCTTACAGAAACTCTGTTTCCTACTCCCACTCTGTCTTTCCAGATCTGATGATCTTTTCTAAGGCCCTTGAGGCTTACATTTATATAGAATATTAATGAATCGATTCAGCTCCCTTACAGCTTGAAAAAACTCTTAAAATCCTAAATCTAGAATTAATCCCTAAATATTTTGAAACTGATTCTAACTTCATTCCCAAATCTAAATTGTCTCTTCACATTCCTAATTAATCAAATTCCCTTGTTCTCTAATCATTCGAGAACGGTTACAAATTCCTCTAAATATTTAATCAAAATCACTTAAATTATTTAAGAATTATATAAGAAATTAAAAACATAAGACCCCCCTATGTCTATTAAAATACAAAGTATTTTTCGGAACCTAATCCCCTGCATAAAAGTGACTGAAAGCTTGACTCCAAACTGAAAGGGAGAAGGGGCTGGCTTACAGTATTTCATGTGAAAGTGACCTAGAATATCACAGGCATACTTTGACTCATAAATGGTAATACCTTATTTGGATTGCAATACTTGAAAACCAAGGAAATAATGTAAGTTTCCGAAGTCTGTCATATCAAATTTTTTTTTGAGGCTAGACTTCACATGGTTTATATGGTTGGGATCACTACCAGTAAGGATAATATCATCAACATAAATAACATGGATGATTAAGGAATTAACCACTTTCTTGGTGTAGAAAGTGTTGTCGGAATGAAATCTATGAAAGCCATTATCTAAGAGAAAACTATCCATTTTGGCATACCAAGACTGAGTGGCTTGTTTGAGACCATAGAGAGACTTCTTAAGGCGCAAACAAGGCTAGAGTCATTTTGGATAAAGTCATGGGGTTGTTCCATGTATATTTATTCATGCAAATCTCCATGTAAGAAGGTGGATTTAACATCCATCTAATGGAATTCCCATTTAAAGGAGGAAGCAAGGGAAAGAGCAAGGCGGATAGAATTCATTTTGGCAACAAGGGAGAAGGTTTCAATATAGTCAATGCCTTCAACTTGTGAAAATCCTTTAGCAACAAGATGAGATTTATCTCTATCCACTTTTCCATCTGGTCCAAACTTTGTTTTGTAAACCCATTTACATCTAACAAGTTTTCTGCCCTTTGGAACAGGAACAAGATCCCAAGTATCATTTGCCAATAAGGAACAATATTCTTCATTCATAGCTTCATCCCAATCTAGATGACTTGAAACTTCTTCAAAAGTGTTTGGATCAGGATTTTCTGGAACTTGAGCCAATAAGGAGGAGGCTATGTCGGGCGAGAACATATGCTGACATTGATCTGTGCGAGGGTCACTTGCAAGAGAACATGTTGCATCCCGAGTAGAGACGACCCATTTTGGAATTTGTGGAGATGAAGGAGATCCTGAGGAGGTGGAGGAGGATTTTCATCCTTGCTGTCATCATCTGAACTAGAAGGAATGCTATTAAAAATAGAAGAGAGAGAGAGAGGTGGCACATATGCCGAATCAGGCTCGCAGGCCAAAGGTGGCACACTCGTCGAACTAGGCTCGCAGGCCGATATATTTTCATCAAATTTTACATCTCTTCTAATGATTATATTTTTGGATTTTGGTTGAAGAAGTCTATATCCTTTGACATCTTCATAATATCCAACAAAAATGCATTTTTCACTCTTAGGTTCTAAGGCTTTATGTTTCGCATCTGGAATATGGGCCCAAGCATCACTTCCAAAAACACGAAAGTGACTTACATATGGTTTGATTGAGCTCCAAGCTTCTTCTGGAGTTATATTCTTTAAAACCTTAGTAGGAGTGTGATTTACTATGTAATTTGCACAGTTAATGGCTTCTGCCCAAAAATTGAGACCAAGTCCTTTAGATTGAAGCATACAATTAGCCATTTCTTTTAAGGTGTGATTCTTCCTTTCAGCTACACCATTTTGTTGTGGATTATATGGAACAATATGTTGCAATTGAATGCCATGCTCAGTTCAGAAGTTGATAAATTTGTTGTTAACATATTCTCCTCCATTGTCTGATCTTAACTTAAGAATTTGATGTCCAGATTGTTTCTCAACAAAGGCCTTAAAGGCCAAGAAGATGTTAAAAACTTCACTCTTGAGTTTTAAGAAGTATACCCAAGTGCGTCTGAAAAAATCATCAATGAAAGTTAAGAAGTACTTGCAACCAGAGAAAGAAACAACAGGAAGTGGACCACATAAATCACTGTGCACAAGCTGCAAAGGGGCTGAAGTGTGCCAAGAGGCATGTTTGTCAAAACTATCCCAATGATGTTTTTCGAGTAAACATCTGGAGCAAACACCATCTCAGCAAGATACCATAGGAAGACTTGTCACCATATTTTCTTTACATAGAGTTTGAAGAGAGCGATAGTTTAAGTGACCAAATCGCTCATGCCAAAGTTTGCTCACTTCATCATTATGAGCAACAAAAACAGAGGGAAGACATGATGACCCAAAGTTGTCAAACTTATACAACCTTGTGGAATCATTAGCAATGCCAGTAGCTAAAATATGTTTAGGATCTTTGAGGTCCTTGATTACAACATCATGAGGTGAGAATTCTACGATTTTCCCTTCACCTGAATGAGTTATTTGATAAACATATAGAAGTTTGCAGGTGTAGAAAATTTGAATAACTGATATATTATTCACCGAGATTATCCTGATCACACACTATTTTAGCTTCATGCACAATACAAAATCTCTTCTACCATTGATCATTACATGTGGAAATAAAATCAATTGCATGCGCACATTAAAACCATAAACAATCACACATATGAACACAATCTTTCATGGGAAAGCTTAAAGCTGAAAACCCCAAATATCTGTATATTATATGTCATAGATATCATGTAACAATCATTTTACAAATCTCCTCACAAGCTCTCAACACAACCTCCAATTGCTACACACTAATCAAGCTAGATCTACTTAACCACTCCAATCTACGCACGTGCTTGACCTCTATTGCGTATCCCGATGTTGTAGGATGGCTCATTAAATAACATAAACCACCTGGCTTGTCTTTGCGCAATCCTCATGGGCTTCTCCAATCCTTTGGTAGTTAATGAACAGCAGTATAGTCTCACGTGATAGTTAACCTGCTCTTTCACCTATCTCTGCACTGGTCTCCACTGAAACTGTCCATGCACTGAAGTTAACTAATTTATTCTTTAGTTGATTAATGATTTTATAATTAGTGAATTAATTAATAATTAATTCACACTACTCTTCACTAGTGTATTAATCAGTTAGACTAAATACAACTAGTTCAACTATGTTTAGATTAGTTAAACTGAACACAACTCCATTAACTCCTCAATCAACTCCACCAAACTCTCTCACATGAGTTCTAATTGAAGTATCCATGCAATAGCTCCACTTAACCCCTAGGAATAGTGTAATTGCTTTTGTCAGCTCCTGTGCCACATCTTTGCACTAAACTGAAGTGCTCCAAGAGAATAAGATAATGTTTATAGTCCAAATATTATTAAGAGCTAATAATATTTGACATATTTATTTTTAGACTGGCAATCTAAAAACAGATTCCGCCCAGTATGTCTAAAAATAGAATTCCATCTATTTTTTTCCAACTTAACCAACCATCCACAAATAGCATCCTGCAACTCATAGAATATGATCCATATGTCTAAAAATAGACTTGCGCCAAAAATAGCCTGCGGGCCCACTTAGTGAAGGCAACTTCTTCCCACTAAGCTCATCGTCTTGTTGCAATCTCAACAGCAGGATAAGGTCCGAACACATAATACATCAGTAAACTTACCATTATCTATATTAATGTTTCTAGACCCTACAACACTAAGATATATATCATCACCAACATAAAAAAATTTGGCATTACAATCATTTAAATAAGAAAACATGGATTTATTTTTTTCCATGTGGTAAGAGGCTCAAGAATCAATGAGTCACTCATGAGAATGAGAAGAAGAAGATGCATTCAATTCATAACCAGATCTTGATGCTTTACAACCACATCCAGAAAGTGTCTTTCCCGAAGATTAAGTTGAAGAGTTCTCGAAATGGATGTTATGCTTCTTCATTGCTGCTTCCAAGGATTCCATCTTCTTAAAATATTTTGACTCTATGTGGCCATCACAATTACAAAAGTTGTACTGTATATTTGTCTTCTTCCCTTGGTTTTTATGTTCCTTATCAATTTGTTGAGTTGATTTTTCAGTTTATGGGTGAGATTGCTTAAGACCCTTATTTGTTTTAGGACCATTCTTTTTAGGATGTTGCTTCTTAAGATTCTTTGGATTTGGTTGTTGATGGGTTGTTAAGGCTTTCTTAGAAGAGTTTACAGTTTCAATAAGACCAATGTGTAAGAATTTTTCTTGTTCTCTTATCAAAGAATCGCAAAAGGCATCAAAAGAGGAGGACTTGTAGGGTGTTTCTTGAGAAATGAGGGCTTCTCTAGTGTAATAGAAGGTGGAAACAAATACATAGTATGTAGTGCCTAAATTAGTAAGAATGGAATAGATAAGACGATCATCTTCCTTTTTTACCTTACAACCTTCTAAGACAAGTCTAAGGGTCTTGAATTTGGACAAAATATCTTCAATAGAGAAGAAATTATTGGGGTGCAAAGTAAGCAACTCATTTTCAAATTGGTGGGCTTTAATTTCATTTTGAATTCCAAAACTGGTATTTATCTTTTTCATAACTTCATCAGGGGAGTCAATTTCTTGGATATGAAATCTAAGATCTTGAGCAATGGACATTCCTATCAACCCTTGTTCTTGATCTTGTTTATTTTCCTATTTATCATTTTTATCTTCATCGGTAGGTTTAGATTCTAGTCCTGGGGCTATTCTATAAAGCCCTTTACTTCTAAGTAAGTCTACCATGTAGGATAGCCATTGGAAATCATTGGTGTTGCTAAGAATAACTAGACATGCACTTTCCATTCTTAAAAACTGAAGTTTTAAATGTTGAAACTAACTACTCCAATGGAAAGATATCAAAAAATTAGGCTAGTTAAAAAAACAAATCTGAAAATGGCTTCCGGATGAAGAAGTTATGCATTTTTCAAGAACTGTTGAAGTAGATGTCAAGTAGTCACGTGATAGGTTGAAAGTTGATCATGAAGTTGTACCTTCAAAAAAAAATTCCCTCCACCTTTCAAAACGTGATATAATAAGCTCACTATTTTTTAAAATACTACTTTATGTGGCCTACTTTTATAAATAAGTGAGAGTCATTTTTACAATGTTACTTTATGAATTAATGACCAAGTAGACTATAACTTAAATAAAATATAAAGTAACTTTAGACTGTAAGTGACATAAGTTACATGTGTTTTTTTTTTAATAACTTGACCAAAAAAAAAAAAAGTAACTTCACAAAAATCTTTTTAGAAAAAGTAACTTGACAAAGAGACTTGAACACAAGACCTCTATTCTCATAAAATAACTTTAGACCAAGTGAGCTAGTTAAAAGATTTAGTAATTGTTGGAAAGGAGGAAGGTTTTTTTTTTACCTGCAAAAAAAAACAACCACACCAAAAAAAAAAAAAATAAGTCTTTCAGCTTGAAGTTAAATTTTTGGTTAGTCCGACCAGAAACTAAATATTTTTCTCACTATTTCTGATTTCTCGAGATCGCACAAAGTCACGGGGAAAGAGCATATGTAAAAGAAAAAACTCGTATTTTTGTTTCTGGTTTGCCAAATTGCACAGAGCACAGAGCAAAGGGCATATGCAAAGAAGAGGGTGTAGATCCGGCAATAATAAAAAAATGACTATAAACCGAAATAAACAGATGAGTAAATAAATATATCTGCAAAAAAAATATTTTATACCTCCAAATCTAAAATGACATAGCTAGGGCAACTGGAAACATTTTCTTATGAAATGAAAGGGATTCCTCATTGGATCAGAGGCTCTGGACACAACATAGCAGCTCTCCTTGCCCGAAAGTGGTCAGAAACAGTAGATCTGGAAAACAGAAATCACATGCAGTCAATACCAGCTTTAGATTTGGATCAACAACGGATGCGGTCCTCAAATAGATCTGATACCATGTAGGAATTTACAGGGTAAGTTCCTTAGATCAAACACCAAAGGTAACTGCTCACAAACAGAGCACAGATCAGTACACCAGTATTTGACGTGGTTAAAATCCTCGAAGAGGGAAACAGTCCACGGTCTAAGCCAACGCGGCCACTTTAGGAAATTTGTTAATATAAAGAAAGAAAATTTACCTAATTTTCTCTCATAAATGGTCACCGGACAAATGACCCTCCATGCTATTTAAATAGAGATCGTGGACCAATCAGGTGTTAAGCCACAAATCAAGTGTCAGTAATATCAAGGAGAGAATGAACCATCGGATCACTACATATCGTGACCGTTGGATTATAAGTTAAAAAAGTACATACTAAAGAAACACACTTTACCTAACTTTACGCTAGACTAAGCTATACTTAACTATTTCCTATGTGTCAAAATATCCTAACACCCTCCACATAGTCTCGAGCAGTTATATGAAGTGACATAGGAGTAGTTAAGAGCTCTCAAGCCTTTTACTTTTGAATACACTAGGAAGCTTGGAACCCTTTCAGTCACACCTATATTGCCTCATAAACATACAATTAGAGCTCAAACAACTTGTCAAGGAGTGTTATTTGGTACTAAAAAATATTTGGTTAATGCTTCTTTGGATGATTTGGCAGAATCTCTAGAAAGACATTCTAATGCGGGAAAAGAAGGACCATCAACTTGGGAAAATATGGACAGTGAGAACTTGGAAACATTGGTAAACATTGAGAACTTGGAAGCATTGGTAAATGGTGAGAATCATGAAATTGAGAACAAAGGTTATAACTCTTATAGTGACAAAGAAAATTTGAACAATGATATGGTTGGAAATCAACAACTAGAGTGGATGACCCAAGGGGAACTAAATATTGTGGGTGCTCTACACCCCTTGCCTCACCATCTAGAGAAGTTTCTTACAAATTTTGATATGGATAAATCCACTACTAAGGAAGACCATACTAAAAACTCATACTTGTCATTGATATTGTTGGATGTACAATATGAGGATGTGGCTTGTAGGCTATTCGCTCATACATTTGAAAATAAAGCCACAACCTGGTGCCATAGTCTTCCAACAAGATCAATTACCAATTGGGAATATTTTAAGAAATATTTCTTGGAGAAATTCGTTAACGATAAAACACTAACAATGTTGTTAAAAGAGTTAAATGTTTTGGATATGGGAAACAAGGAAAATGTTGAATATTTCAATCAAAATTTTACCACTATTTTGAATGAGTTTCCTATTGATGTGTCTCCCCATTATTCAATAATGATTGACTATTATACCACGTCACTACCATCTAATATTACAATGTTTGTTAAAAAAGTCTCAGAAAACTACGTTGGAAGAGAACTGCATTGAATCCTTAGCGGTCGAAAAGGATATGATATCTATTGGAGTACACAACATGCAAGAAGATTCAAAGTACAACAATTAGAATCCCAAATCATCAACAAGTAAGCCCTTTAAAAAGGAAATTGTTGATCTTGAGAGTGTACTTAAATCACTTAAGAAGTTGAAAATTGAAGTATCAGATTTGAAGATGAGTACAATTGAAATTTACTCAAGCATTAAACCCTTCAATCCATTCTTCAAGCGTAATAACAACCCCGCATCCAAGTCTGCTGAAAGTTATAATGTCAATATGAATGTAGAGGAGGTGGGAATGGACAAGTTTTTCTCTTCAAGCAAGCCATTTTGAAAATGCTTTCCCACAATGGGTAAATTAAATGACCCTATTCATTAATAAATTTCTTGATGAACATGCCACTGAGGATCAGCCTGAGCAATCAAATGATGGATAAGAGACTACCCGAGGAAAAGATGATACCAATGTTGAGAATTTGGAGGGCTGGAGATTAATTCAAATTCTCGTCTTGATAATTACTTGTGAGATTACTTGGGTTAATTATGTCTTTTATTCTTTAGCTTATTTAATCTTTCATCAAGTCAATTATCAAAATAAAAAAGACACACAAATTAGGATCCTAGAGCCAGGGCAAAACCTCTCCCTCTTGGAGAGGAAAACCCACGAGAAATTCTTCTTATAGATCTTCAAGTACCATGAACCAGACTTAGACACTTGGCCTATTTATGCATCCAAGACCTTGTCCTTACTTCTTTGATGTCCTTCAATGTTGATCCTTATTCTCTTCACCAACTTGCAATGTTATGCACCAGCGCTTCCTTTTATCAGCAGCTTCACTTTAGGATAGTCCGTAAAACATCTGTAGACGGATCCACACTTTAATACTGCCCTAGAGTTAAATCTGTCACGATGTAACTTCCACACTTCCTTTGATACATAGTCTGCACTTCCCTTTAGTAGAATACAGCACCTTTTATACTAATATACCACAAGGATTTACGTACCTTAAACAATTCTAAAACCTGTCAAAAATGCACACTGAAACTCGTATGCACTTAATTCCACACTGAATCCTGCACTTAATTCCTCATTTCACCTGCACTTAATTCCGTACTGCACCTACACTTAATTCCGCATTGTACTTGCACTTAATTCTACACTGCACCTCCACTTAATTCAGCACTGTACCTGCACTTAATTCTGATACTCAGAGACCTCAGAGATGACCAAAAACTTTTGTAATTTCTGTGAGGTTTGTTGGGGTATATATAGTTGTTTGCCCCTGTATATAAGCCGACCTGACATGTGAATTGATGTGACTATTTAGGGAGCCAACATAATTATTATGAGGCCGACTTCTCCAGTTATTTGAAGGCCAACTTCACACATTATTTATGCTTGTCTATCAGTGTTGTATGAGGGATGAATAATAGCCATGCTTCCACGGTTTATTGGAATAGGTCTTGGAGCATTCCATGACTACTAGGTTCTTCATATACATGACATTAAATACATTTATAAAACAAAGATAAACCTTAAATAGACACCAAGAAGAAGTCTATTAACCTAAGATAAAATCTTGCTCATGAAACCCATGAAGCAAATCCAACAAATATACATTTTATTATCTTTGACTTCTTCTTTACATAAAATACATAATTACATAGTAAATATGAAGACCGACCTAGTTACACTTTTCAACACTCCCTCTTAACTAGGGAGGTATTCATATAGGTGCATGGTTACTTTCAAACTGAAGAATCTCATAATAATAATCGGATTGGTAATCTCATCTGTATAGCATCATATCAACTAGCATTGTACTAGTGCAAGGCCTTGACTAACAGCCCCATATCTCAACGAGACAATGGGCTATAATTCTGGCGAGACACATGACTTATAGACACCATAGTCATTTTCTCTCCAAGGTACATACTCCACCCAGGTGTTCCCAAAGTATGACATTTTTGGACTATTCTTCTCTTGGGTAGCTAGCCCTCAAATAATATCGGTCCTCGACTACTATTATCTTGAATACCATATCTCATTCTCAAAGAGTATCGAATGCCAGATGATTACCCAATCCTCCATTCTGTCTTCCAGGTGAAGACCAGGATGATGTGTCTATCCATTCTCTCCATATGGCCTTCCCTGAGACTTACGGTTGTTAGTCCTAGCCTAGTGCATGACACATGTATTAGAAAATAACATATGCCACTCCCTCTCAACACAGGAAGGACATACTTCAAGTTTCTTCCAAGTAAGAAACTTACCACTAGGCTCCCTCTCAACCACGGTCCTTCAGAAGCAATCTAGCTACTCATGAAGAATTCCTCCCCTCGATGTCATGTATTTCAATATTGAGGAATCTTCAATTTTTGGCTCCATAGGGCACAGATCATCCATCACTTTCAGTCACGAGTCATGTCCACTATCAGAAAGTGATTCATCAGTCTTTCTCATCTAGTCCACCGTTATGCCATGCTGCTTTCCTTCGAATCATTTCCAAGGATCATACATCCTTTCTCATGATTAGCAACCTTGCACAAATTCACCCAGATAAACATATACATATGAACTTTTAAAACAAAATTTAACTCAGTGATGATCTTTCACCATGACATATTCCTGTAAGCATCGACATCCTCTATTCAGATTGACACATCTCCTAATGATATGTTTTGTTAAGGGTCTTATTATTTACCATACTTCTGTCAGAGTCTACATATCCTCCCAGGAGATCTCATAGTCACATATTCTTGGCTTCTGGATGATAATTGCCTCTTGACATGGTTGCATTTCATGATATCTTCCTTTCTACACATTCTCCATTCCCAGGAACTTACAAATTTTCCAATTTCTCATTCATATACAACCACCTCATATTCCGTGAGGACATATTACGTTGATTTCATTTGTCAGTGCACCGAGAGATCCTTCTTCATATATCATACTTATAAATAAGGAAGTCTATTACCTGCAACCATATGACATGACTTCACGACATACAGTGTCAGCATATAAATATATACCTTGTACCTTTTTCCCTTGAGTCATCCTGTAGCAATTTCTCTATAATGAAGAGCTCCATTCCCTTAGACTACTCCATCAATATGTCATCACATCCTAGAATTTTGTTTCTATGATGACCCTTGATCTTGATGGCTGCTTTCCATTATTAATTTTATCAGAGAGGTTTTCCTGGAGTTGATTCACCAAGAGCTCCTAACATACTTTTTATCATGATCCTATAATATACATTGCTTCCTATCGTACTATTTTACAACCAACAGAAATCACTTTAAGGAGAAGATGATCTCAATCATAGTAGAGATCCCTTGCTTCTTCTTTCTTAGATTTATTTGCATCAGTTCCTTCCCTCACATCTGAGAGATGGGCTTCTTCCCTTTTCCTCTTGTCCTTGTCAGATTTAGGACAATATCTTTTATAGTTCCCAAGTTCATTACATCCAAAGCATCGTATGTTGTCCATGTTTCTTATTTTATTTTTAGGACCAAATTTTCTGAATCTTCCTTTCTTCCTGTATGTGGTTGAAAAGGCTTGAATCTCTTCACTTGGTCTTATATCAGCTTTGGCTTCGGTATTTTTTCCTCTATTTTATAGAGAGACCATAAATCATTGAATGGTGTGGATTTTTTCTTCCCGTATAAAATTGAAGTGAATTTTCCCCATTCCTCTGGTAGAGCATTCAGCACCACTGTAGTCATCTCAATGTCAAACATTACTTCTCCCATTTCCTGCAGTTGATCTCTTATTTCAGAAATCCTCATAAAGTATGGAATGATTCCTTCTTCCCTTGGAAATTTCATTTTATATTTTTATTTTCTTAGAGATATTTCTTCTCCTACAGTACTCACAGAGAATAGCTCTACCAGTTTCTCATATATTTCTTTAGCAGACTTTAGTTTTGATACATAGGGCATGAGTGATTCCTTGATGGATTCTATTAGAATCCTCTAGGCTCTGATTTCTCCCTTAAATGTACTTGGAATGAGTTGGAGCATATTTTTTTGGTGGTTGAATTGTCGATCCATCGATGTAGTCCATAACTTCTTCTTCAATTAAATTCAAATTTGTCCTCTTCTTCCATGTGCTAAAGTTTGATGACCCAACCAGCTTTGCTTTCTTTACAATAAGTCATCTTGACAGATTTAAGTAAGGTCATAGATACTTAATTGAGTAGAGTGGCTTGTATCTTCCTTGATGATGAAAAAGGAGTTAGGAGGTTCCTCTAAGATAGAAATCTTCAATCTAGGTGTTCTTGAATCCTTGATGGAAAAGGATATCTTCAAAAGATGATGACCTCTTCAATCAATGTCTTGAATGAAAATATTGGATGGTAAAGATTATTATCTTGAAAATTTGATCCTTTGAATGAGATGAAGGTGTTTCTTGAAAATAGCTTTAGAGTCTTCCTTGAAAATTGATTGGACTTTTCACCCAAACTTTGATTTTTGCTTCCTGGAGCCTTTGACAAGCATCCCTTGAGTTCAACACCTTAGCTATGATACCATGTTGAGAATTTGGAGGGTCGGAGATTAATTCAAATTATATTCTTGATAATTACTTGTGAGATTATTTAGGTTACTTATGTCTTTTATTCTTTATCTTATTTAATATTTCATCAAGTCAATTACCAAAATACACAAGACACACAAATTCGGCTCCTAGAGTCAAGGAAAAACCTCTCCCTTTTTGGAGAGGAAAACCCACGAGAAATTTGTCTTATAGATCTTCAAGTACCCGGACTTACACACTTGACCTCTTTATGCATCCAAGACCTTGTCCTTACTTCTTTGATGTCCTTAAATGTTGATCCTTCTTCTCTTCACCAAATTGCATTGTTCTGCACCATCACTTCCTTTTATCAGCAACTTCACTTTAGGATAGTCTGCAAAACATCTCTAGACATATCCGCACTTTAATACTACCCTAGAGCTAAATCTATCATGATGTAACTTCCACACCTCCTTTGATACATAGTCCACACTTCCCTTTAGTAGATTGCAGCACCTTTTATACTAAGATACCACAAGGATTTATGTACCTTAAAAAAATTTGAAACTTGTCCAAAATTCACACTGAAACTCGTCTACACTTAAGTCCGCATTGAAGCATGCACTTAATTCCGCACTGCACCTGCACTTAATTCCACACTACACCTGCACTTAATTATGCATTGTACCTGCACTTAATTCCACACTGCACCTGCATTGAACCTCAGAGATGACTGGAAAATTCTATAATTTCTGCGAGGTTTGCTAGGATATATATAGTGTTTTTCCACTGTATCTAATCCGACCTGACATGTGAACCGGTGTGACTATTTAGGGAGTCGACATGACTGATATGAGGCTGAATTCTCCAGCTATTTGAAGGCCAAATTGACACATTATTTAGGCTTGTCTGTCAGCGTTGTATGAGGTCTGATTAATAGCCATTCTCCCACGGTTTATTGGACTAGGTCTTGGAGTACTCCATGACTACTAGGTTCTTCATATCGTTAAAATTTGGGTACCAGAGGACAAGTGGTTCCCTAAGGCTTTGATCTTTGGCCTAGGGAAAAGTGTCCACTTTGTTGTACTTTTTCTCCTAAAGTGACTTTATAAGTGGTAAAGTCAATCTAATATGAAAGTGACTTTATAAGTGATAAATTTACATTCTAATTTTAAAGTGACTTTATTAAAGTCAATGAAAAATTAGAAGCTGAAAAAGTGACTATGGAAGTAAAAGGATAAGTGGGTCTTTATTTAAGTGGGCGAGTTAAAAAATAGAAAGTGAGAATCAAATGCACATTTATTTTCATCCCTAGTTCTAAATGAATCCCAGCCATTAAATCGTAGGGTTACCTAAAAGGTCATTAAGGGTAAAAGGAGAGAAGAAGAAGAAAAAGATCAGTTCATTCTTTCATGAACTTTTGAGAGAAAGAAAAGAGCGAGCAAGGAGAAAATTTCTGAGGAGGGAGAAAGTGAAGGAGAGCAGCAAGGAGGTATTCAGCAAATCCGTACAGCATCATTTATTGGCACACATCCCAAGTCAGAATCCGTACATTAGAGTTCAAGCACATTTCCCAAGGAAGAAAGGCACAAAAATCGAGGAAGAGGGACAGTAGCTAAAGACATGAATTTCAAGGCACAATTGGGCACATTTTTTGAGGCATTTGGGCACATTTTTAGAGAAAGATTCTTGTACTTTTCTATACATTTTTTACATGCTATTATGGGCACAATTTTCGAGGCAAGTCGTATTGCATTTAATGTTGTAATTTTCTGTTGTTATTTATGTTTGTTTTTGGCACGATTTTCGAGGTGGTGTTCAAGCATATAAATCGAGATAAGTTGTATTTTGTGGTTGCTGGAATTTTTCTGTGTATTTCAGTTTCTCTGTAAAAGTTTTTCAAAAATAAAGATGAGCTCTCAAATTGGTTTTCCCCAAGAGTTGTAGGGTGTTTTTCCAGGGTCATATTGAGCAAAAATCATTGTGTCATTTTCTGTGTGTGGCTATTATATTTTTGTTGTGTATTTATTTCTACATTTTTCAGTAGTGATGAAATATCCAAATTTGTGTTTTCGGAAATTATTGTCATTTCCATATTTTAGTGTTTTTATCATGTTCAAATTTAACATTAAATGCAGTGATTGATAAGGGAAAACTGATAACCGGAGTGGGGATTGAAATTTTATATGGTATCAGAGCTTAGTTGGATGAAACTTGCAGTTTCGGACAGTAGAGTGAAAATTACAGCAAGTTGATTTTTACACAGAAAACATAAAACCTTTACCTATATTTGAAATTTCAATTTTATAGGACAGTGAAACATGTCTTTGGGTTTGAGGGTTGAAGACAGGTTGGATGGGCAGAGTAACTACATTGCATGGAGGGAGAGAATCCAAAGTATCTTTGAGGAAGCGGAAGTCTGGGGAATTATGGTACATACCACACAACACCCAATAGCAGTTCCTATTGACCCTGTACAGTTAGCAGAGTTCGATAAAAAGAATGTTAAGGCCAAAAGACTGATTTTGGATGGAGTCAAAGATCATGTCATTCTTCATGTGAGAGGAAAGACTTATGCACATGAAATGTGGACATCCTTTACTGGCCTTTACCAGAGCTCAAATGAAAATAGAAAAATGATCCTAAAGGAGAAACTGAAGGCCATAAAAATGGCTAAGGCTGACAGTTCTACAACATACCTCACCAAGATCACTTCAGTGAGAGATGAGTTGGCAGTCATAGGAGATACCATTTCACCCACTGAGTTGGTGAGGATTGCTTTGAATGGTCTTCCCAAGACTTGGGAGAGTTTTGTGGATGGTATTGTTTCACGTGAGAACCTTCCCGGATGGGAAAGGTTGTGGGATGATTGCATTTAGAATTAGATCAGGAAGAACCATCTAGGGGTAGCCGAACAGGGGGAGGAGGATGACAATGTAGCATTGTTAGCAAGAGGAAATAAGGGCAAAGCAAAGAAGCAAGCTTCCACCAATTGAGGCAAAGGCAAAGGTAAAGGCAAGAAGCAAAACAAAGAGAAGGACTATTCCAAAGTCAAATGTTGGAATTGTCAAAAGTTGGGACACTATGTTGTTGTGTGTCCAAAGAAGAAGAACAAGAAGGGGAAAGAGAAAACCACGGCAGCTTCTGCAGAGATAGAGAGCTTCTCAGAGATCTTGGATCGAGATTTTGGGTTCATATCTTGTGAGTCCTCCAGTGCAGTATCACCTGCCATACAATTTCATAGGGAGTGTGCACTCTCCTCTACTAGCATAGCATCTTCTAGAATTTGGTATGTTGACAGTGGCGCTTCTCGACATATGACAGGAGTCAGAGAGTAATTCTTAGAGCTTTCAGAGAATGATATTGATATGGAGGTAGTACTTGGTGATGATAGCATTGTTAGAGCAGTCGGTGTGGGAACATTGAAATTTGATAGGGAACCCAAACCTCCCTTGAAAGTGTCACATGTTCTATATGTGCCTAGAATGAAGAAGAACTTGATATATGTCGCAGTACTTGAGGACATAGGGTATGAGGTGTTGTTCAGGAGAGGGCAGGTGCTCATATATCCTAGGGGAACTCTAGCTTCTTCAGCTAGAGTGATTGGTGTGTGCCATGCTAAGGTGTACAAGTTCTCATTCCAGCCCATGATGGCATTGAGTAGCAGTACCAGAGACAGGACGAACAACAGATCTATCAGAGATTTGGCATCGCAAGATGGGTCACATGTATCATGGGGCCTTGAGGACATTGCGGGAGATCAACATTGATGTGCCAGATTTTAGTTCTGATCACCTTGATTTATGCAGAGGATGTGTTATGGGGAAGTTTGCAAAATTCCCTTTTCCCAACAGTGACAGCAGAGCGACAGGGATCCTTGACTTGATTCATTCCGATGTGAGTGGTCGGATGTCTCATGTATCCTTGAGTGGCTATGAGTATTGTGTTTTATTCATTGATGACCACTCCAGGAAGACCTGGATTTATTTCTTGAAGACCAAGAGTGAGGTCTTGAAGCGGTTTCAAGAGTTCAAAGCTCTTGTGGAGACCCAGAGTAGGAAGATCAAGGTACTCAGGTCAGACAACGGAGGGGAGTATACCCTTGGTGAGTTTGTGTATTTTTGTGTTGAGGCAGGCATTATGAGAGAGTTCACGGTTCCTTACAACCCCCATCAGAATGGGTTGTCAGAGAGGAAGAACAGATCCATTATAGGGGCTTCCAAATCCATGCTTCATGATCAGTGGTTACCTTTATTTTTGTGGGCATGGGCCTGCAACACTATTGTTTACTTGCAGAACAGGAGTCCACATCATGCCTTGGGGAATGTGACTCATCAGGAGGATTTTTCTACGAAGAAGCCTGATGTTGGGCACTTTCATATCTTTGGGTGCCTTACAGATTCTTATGTCCCCAAGGAGAAAAGGACCAAGCTAGAACATATTGCATACAATGGCATCTTTGTGGGTTATAGTGAGACCTCGAAATCTTACTGGATTTACATTCTTACGAACAGGAAAGTGGTCATCAGGCGGGATGTAAAGTTCGATGAGGAGATATCTTTCAAGAGGTCACGAGAGTTAGAGTATCTAGAGTCACCAAACCCTCAGCGAAAGTTGATTCAGTCATAGGGATCCAGTGCACAGGGTGCAGGAGGTCAGGGATTAGGAGGTACATCTATTACAGTGTCAGGTCTAGCAGTGAGAAGTGGCTCTTAGAGTCAGGTGGGTGGTTCTTCGGGCAGCATGCAGGGAAGTCCACAGAGCAATTCACAGGTTATTCCATTGATGGACATCTTTCATGGTACTTCAGCTTCTACTAGCACATGTGTAGGTATGAGGTCAGTTTGCAAGCCTTCAAGAGTTCAGGCTTCTGATGATGATGAGAATTTTTTCACTCTGGTGGAAGAAGTAGGCTCAGGGAAGAGGAAGCCCAAGTGGCTTCAAGACACCTTGCGCGAGGACACATCAGTTCCTGGGCCAAAGGGATAGGTCAAAGAGAGTAGACCACCTGAGTGGTTCTGTAGTTACATGGAACTAGTAACAAGCATTGTTGACTCCGAGCCTTCCAATTATGAGGAGGCAGCCAACCATCACGTCTGGAGAGAGGCCATGATGGAGGAGCATTCTTCTATTATGAAGAACGATTTTTGGGAAGTAGTGACAAGGCCTAAAGGTAAATCAATTGTTACTTCCAGATGGCTCTACAAGATAAAGGATGTTGCAGATGGTAGCATAGAGAAGTTCAAGGCTTGGTTTGCGGCGAGAAGGTTCACATAGGTGGAGGGAGTTGACTATGAGGATACCTTCATTCTCGTGGCTCTATATACATATATTCTCTCCATTTTATCAATTGCAGTAGAGATGGGTTGGAAGATCCACCAAATGGATGTGAAGACCGCCTTTCTCAATGGCTTCATTCAGGAGGAAGTTTATATTGAGCAGCTATAGGGCTTTGAAGTGCATGGGAAGGAGACCCATGTATGCAGATTTAAAAAGGCACTCTATGGCCTGAAGCAAGCTCCTAGAGATTGGTACTCTCGGATTGATGCATACTTGCAGCAGTTAGGTTTCACTAAGAGTGAGGTTGATCTGAACCTATACTTCATTCTGGTGGGTGAGGAGAATCTCATCTTGGTATTGTACGTTGATTACTTGGTCATCACAGGAGCAGAGAGACTCGTTGAGGGCTGCAAGAGAGATCTTGCTTCAGAGTTTGAGATGAATGATATCGGCTTGATGCATTATTTTCTAGGATTGGAGGTGTGGCAAGAGGAGGGGCATATCTTCTTGGGACAGGGGAAGTACATTGTGGATATTCTTAGCAAACTCCACATGGAAGACTGCAAACCCATGTCTACACCCATGATAACTAACTAGAAGAAGCTTCACGCTTTTGATTCCGAGTTGGTGGATCCTACTCTATATAGACATTTGATTGGTTCATTTATGTATTTGGTCAACACTCAACTAGATATATGTTTTTCAGTTAACACTATGAGTCAGTTCATGTGTGAGCCTAGGAGACTGCATTGGGTGGCTGCAAAACACATTCTTTGTTACTTGTAGGGTACTATGGATTATGGTTTGGATTATAGACAGGGTGATGGAGTGAGACTGGCAGAGTACACAGATTTAGATTGGGCAGGTTGTGCATCATAGAGGAAGAGTACTTCAGGGTGTTGTTTTGGGTTGGGTTCAGCAGTTGTGTAATGGTTCAGCCGGAAAAAACAGTCAGTTGCATTGAGCTCAGCTGAGGCAGAGTATATGGCTGCTAGTTTTGCTAGTTGTGAGGCCATATGGCATTGCAAGATGTTGTTTTTTCTATTTGGTCAAGCATTGAGACCTTCTGTGATTTACTGTGATAATCATAGTTACATAAAACTCACGAAGAATCCATTTTTTCATGACAAGTCAAAGCATATTGGAATCAAGTATCACTTCATTCCATACTATGTCCAAAAGGGAGCAGTTAAGCTTGAGTACATTTCCACAAATGAGAAGGTAGCAGACATTTTCACCAAAGCCTTACATCGAGGCAAACATGTATATTTCAGAGACAAGATGGGAGTGGTGAGGAACACTTTCCTCAGTAAGAGGGAGTGTTAAAATTTGGGTACCAGAGGACAAGTGGTTCGCTAAGGATTTGATATTTTTCCTAGGGAAAAGTGTCCACTTTATTGTGCTTCTTCTTCTAATGTGACTTTATAAGTGGTAAAGTCAGTCTAATATAAAAATGGATTTATAAGTGATAAAGTGACTATGGAAATAAAAGGCTAAGTGGGTCTTCATTTAAGTGGGTGAGTTAAAAAATAGAAAGTGAGAATTAAATTCACATTTATTCTCATCCCTAGATCTAAATGAATCTCAGCCATTAGATCTTAGGGTTACCCAAAAGGTCATTTAGGGTAAAAGGAGAGAAGAAGAAGAAAAAGACCAGTTCAGACTTTCATGAGCTTTTGAGAGAAAGAGAAGAGACAGTAAGGAGAAAATTTCTGAGCAGGGAGGAAGTGAAGGAGATCAGAAAGGAGGCATTCAACAAATTTGTACATCAACATATTATGGCACACATCCCAAGGCAGAATCCGTAAAGCAGAGTTCAGGCACATTTTCCAAGGAAGAAAGGCACAGAAATCGAGGAAGAGGGACATCAACTAAAGGCACGAATTTTGAGGCATGTCTGGGCACATTTTTCGAGGAAATTGGGTACATTTTTCAAGGAGGAGGACTGATGTACTTTTTTGTACATTCCGTACAAGTTTTTCTGGGCACGATGTTCGAGGCAGATCGTACAGTATTTAATGCTATAATTTTCTGTTGTTATTTCTGTTTGTTGTTGGCACAATTTTCGAGGTGGTGTTCAAGCACAGAAATCGAGATAAGTTGTATTTTTTAGTTCCTGGAATTTTTCTATATATTTCAGTTTCTCTGTAAAAAAAAATTAGAAATAAAGATGAGCTCTCAAACTGGTTTTCCCCAAGAGTTGTAGGGGGTTTTTCCACGGTCACATTAACCAAAAATCACTTTGTCATTTTCTGTGTGTGCCTGTTATATTTTTTTGTGTATTTATTTATGCATTTTTAAGCAGTGGTGAAATCTCCAAATTTGTGTTTTCAGATATTATTGTAATTTCCAGATTTTTAGTGTTTTTATCATGTTCAGATTTAATATTAAATTCATGGAGTGATAAGGGAAAACTGATAACCGGAATGGGGATTGAAATTTTACACATATACATGACATTAAATACATTTATAAACCAAAGATAAACCTTAAATAAACATCAAGAGGAAGTCTATTAACCTAAGATAAAATCATGCTCATGAAACCCATGAAGCAAGTCCAACAAGTATACATTTTATTATCTTTGACTTCTTCTTTACATAAAATACATAATTACATAGTCAATATGAAGACTGACCTAGTTACAATTTTCAACAACCAACACTGGGTCACCCATGTTAATGGTGGAAATAATTAGGGGTAGTGAGACTCAGTCGGTTGGGGTAGTTTCAGTTGGAGAATATCAACCTACCAACCCTCCTAGGTCTTATAATTTGAGGAGTAAAGGACTTGTAGTTGAGCCTAGTCCCAAGGGAAAAAAAGGTACCTTTTCGAGGACAATTTTCCCTTCGATGTGACTACCAATCAGAATCCACAACCCATAAGGGGTAAAACTTCCAAAGGTACTTTGGGAAATACCAAAGGAAATTCTAGACACCTAAGGCATCCAATAAGTCCTCTCATTCAACGTCATAGATTCATTCAACTAAATACAATAGTGTGTGGGGTATTATAAAATACAATATAGTTGAAGATATGAAGAAATCACGAGCAAATATAACACTCTTTGACTTAGCTCAGATACCCCAGCAAAGGGATTTGATTAAACAAGCATTCTTGTTGACAACTTCAACAAGTAAAGTTGGTTCTACTTTTGAGAGGTTAATTGCTACTCAACCCCAAGCCACAACATATATTGAAGCTATTGTAAATGAAACAAATGTGGAATTAATTCACAATCACAAGTTTGCCCATTTTTGCTGACTTTTGAGAGTTTCAACTGCAACATTCATAACTGCTTAGTAAATTTTGGTGATCAACGAATGTAATGCCATTATTAGTTTCCAGAAATATTAATGCTAATCTAGAAAATATTGATGCAAATATTATTCAATTGGATAGATATCAAGTGGAAGTATTCGGCGAACTTAAAGATGTGTTGATTCCTTTGTCTTATGATTCACGAGTGCATTAGTTCATTGATGTTGTACTTGTGAAAATTTCTTAGGCTTATGGACTTATTTTGAGTATAGATTGGTCGAGCAAGCTTCAAGGTTATTTTGCTTTAGACTGACCTCATTTATGGGTCCCCTGCAAGGGAAAGAAAAATCAAATAAGGGTTAATAGTGAGCCACATATGAAACACATGGTCATTAAGTTGGAGGGTCATAATGAAGAAATTAGTATTACTCAATAAATACTAGATAATTGCTTCCTGGGATCTAATATTGGTTGTTATCAAGCACAACTATCCCAAGTTCGACCTGATAGATAGTCAAAACCCCTTCATTGTAATGACTGGTGAAAATCAAACTTGCATTATAGATGCAAATAGTATTATCATAGTCAATAATTATGTAAATACTAATGTTTGGACTCTCTACTATAATGGATCAAAAACACGAAATGGAGTTGGTGCAGGTTGCATCCTCATGGACCCCAAGAAGAACAAGATCTTGATATTCTATATCTTGGAATTTCAATGTACCAACAACACTGCCAAATAAGAAGCACTAATTTCCAGTTTGAATAAGTCCATAGACTTAAAGGTAGAGTGCTTAAAGGTTATTAGTGATTCTGAAATCATCACGAGGCGGGTATCGAACACAATTCATTATCTTTGACCTCATCTTAAAAACTACCAACAAGAGGTATGTTGTTTAATTCTTATTTTAAAGCTTTCAATATCGTATCAATGCCTAGGATCAATAATGGTGTTTCAGACACCTTAGCAAATGCAGCAGTTAGGTTTACCCCTCTCAAATATGGTTTTTCTATAGAGATGGTTTACAAATCTATGGTTTCTGAAATGTAACTAATTTTCGTGTTTTTAATGATGATCAATAGATTCTATACTTTATCACCAACATAAACATATTTAGAGATGTGGTTATAGATAAAGATGAACATGATAAAATTCTAGAAGAAAGACCCAATATGTGTGATGGGAATCCTATACCCAAAGGTGTTCTATCTTTGGAGAAGTTATATGATCTACAAATTTGATTCAGGGGAACACCCAACACAAAAATCCAAAGTTTAACATTATTACACAAGCAAATTAACTTGGGAACAGAAAAGGATCCAAAAATTCTGAACGTCGGTATCTGTTTCACCCCAAAAGTACAATGATCATTCATTAAAATATTCTAGTATCGGTACATTTTTGCATGCATGTATGATGACCTCATAAAACATAATATGAGAATTATACAACATGTAATTTCTATCAAGGAAGGGGTCAAACCATTTCAGCAAAAACTACGAAAGGTGCATCCAACTCTCAAACCCTTGATACAAAAGGAATTGAAGAAATTGCAAAAATTATTTTTAAAGTCAGACACTCTACTTGGATCTCTAAATTAGTTCCCGTGAGGAAAAGGTCTGAGGAAATTTGCTTGTGTGTGAACTTTCAAAATTTAAATCATGTATAAGATAAGGATAATTACGTTGTCCCTGTAATGGAGCAAATACTGCAATTGTCTCCAGTTCCGAGATGTTCTCATTACTCAACGAATTCTCTGGCTACAATCAAGTCCTAGTGGTTGATCCAGACAAGCTCAAAATGACATTTAGAAGCAAGTGGGGAACCTTTGCATTCAGGTTAATTCCCTTTGGGCTCATCAACGTTGAGGCCAATTTTCAGAGAGTTATGGGCATTACTTTTAGAGGACTCATAGGTCAGAGTGTGGTTGTTTATCTTGTTGACGTCACAATATTTTCTAAAATAAGGTCGGAGCACCTGCATGAACTTAAACAAGTTTTTGAGTGTTTGATCCAAGTGGAATTTGGTGGCCACCCACCTATTCCATGTAGACCTCTAGTCAGTTTCATCAGTTTCCTAGTTAATAGCAGGATTTACTATTTTTGGTATTTTTTCAGGTCCATGAACTTCCGAAGCATTTTTGACCCCCTAAACAGAGTTTATTTGAGGTCTGCAATAGGCATATAGACATAGGCAAGGCCTGTGGAGAATATTGTAGTACTCAGAGAGATATTTCCAATGAGGTATCGTAAGCGCCAAATGGAGATAATATGACCAAGTTACAACCCTAGAAAGTTGGCTACCCAACTAACCCCAACAGGGCCCATAAACTCTTGGTGTTCCATCTCCTTGGGTTAGGATTTTGGTTGTTTAGGGTTTTCCCTTGTTGTTCAATAATAAAAAGGCCCTTGATCCTCATTGTAACATAGTTCAAATCCATGTAACCTCCACATCTCTTCTCAAATATAAGATACCATCACCCAAGCTAGTTTATTTCCATTATGTATGTAAACATATGTCAATTATTTTATTAATGAGATGAAGTTTTATTTATGTTGCATATTTGTTTTTATGTTTATATCTGTATTCTATTATGTTATTGCATAAGTCTGAATCACTGGTATCATAGCGGTCTAATCCTTCTCTGTTTTTCTTTTCATGTCCCCAACGAGTTTAGGGTATAAGGATTTAGGGCTCGATCTAGTTGAACCTTTGCAGGATCAGCCTCGCAAACCTCGACGGACTCCCATGGCAGAATAAATAAAGACGAGGGAGCATGGGATCCTTTCAAAATATTGCTCGAGGAGGCCCTCAAGAAACAGAGGAACATGATGATGGATAACTCTTCCCAGATCCTTCGACAGCTACCCACGAGTGACGCATTTGCATCGAGCAGGCACTTTGGAGGCGCAACTCCTTTTAAGGTACAAGTTAATTTTGCATTCCCATATTTGAAGGTTAAACAGATGCAAACGTTGTAGATCAATGGTTAAATCTATTGGAAGGATATTTTTTGGTTCATGACTTTTCCAATAAGAAAAATATTACTTTTTCACTCCTTAAAGCTTCCCCCCATGTCAAGGACTGGTGGGAAACCTATTGTGATCAAAAGGATGAGAGGGAATCCTCATTGTTTTTAGCCGCACCCACTTGGAATTATTTCTGAGACTCCATCAAGGAACAATATTACCCTGTCGAGAGCTATGAAGATAAATACATAAATTGTACCATGTTGCGAAAGGGAAGGGACCAAGATGTGTAGGAGTTCACAAATGGTTTTTATGCCCTTCACACAAAGCTAGGTATCAAGGATTCTTAGCGTAATTTGGTACTTAAGTACTGCAGTTGTTTACATAAGTACATCCAGGACAAAATGGAGTTCCTTGACATCTCCTCGCTCGGTGTTGCCTATAGATATGTTGTCAAGATTGAGCAGAACTTTAAACAAAAGAAGCGGGACTTTGGATCTGTGAATTCGAAGCAAGGGAAAGGCACCCCCAAACCATAGAAAAAAATGACAAAGCCAAGGCGAGGTGACCCAGGACAACCCGATGAAGACACAAGAAAAGAAAAATACCACGAAGGCAAAGAAGGACACGGGAAAGTGGTGTGAGTTCCATAAGAGCCCCACTCACAACATGAGTGAGTGTCGAACCAAGCAGTCACTGGTGGTCGAGCTGAAGGCTTCTGAATCAGATGCATGTCCCGAATCTAAGTCAGAACCCAACAAGGGAAATGATAGATGGAAGCCTATTATTGATGCGGATCCCAATACCATCATTGCCACCACCAAGATCCAGAAGGATGAGCCCGAAGATCCAAATGATGGGAGCGCCTCTTCCATTCACATATGTGGGTGAAAGGTTCTTCATTGTAGTTCATTATCGACAGGATGAGCCAAAAGAACCTCATTTCAGCAAAGGTCGTGAAGAAGTTGGGCCTACCGACCACAGCACACCTGTATTCATACACCATCGGGTGGCTTCACCAAGGATGAGATCTTCGCATCAGCTAGCAGTGTCGCCTCCCCTACAGCATCAAGCCCTTCATAGATGAGGTATTGTGTGATGTTTCTCCTCTTTAAGTTTGTGATGTATTATTAGGCCAACCATATTTGTGGAAGCGGCATGTTGTGTATGAATCTAGGCCTCGCATTGTTATTATTATTTTGGTAAATAAGTTGTACAGGATACTGGAGGTAGCACCACCTACCGCCATCTCTTTGATCACAGCAAAGAAATGCAATAAGATAATTTCCCATACTAGGAAAATTATTTTCCTTATGATTTTCCCTCAGGGCAAGAATAATTTTATGGCCACGGACTCCAAACAGGGCTCCTACGTACGGAAACAACAAATGTACAAGGTTGTGGAGGAGTACATGAACATCTTCACCTCACCCACAAGGGTACCTCTACACTATCAGGTCAAGCACTCCATCGATCTAACTTTGGGCGCCTTGTTACCCAATGGAATGATCTATTGACACTCTATTATGGATAACGATGAAATCAAAAGGAAGATTCAGGAGTTGATGCAGAAAGGGCACATTAGGCCAAGTTCATCACCCTGTGGGAGCACGATGGTGCCGAAGAAGGACAGGACTTGGAGACTCAGTATTGACTATCTGGGGTTGAACAAGATCACTATCTAGAATAGGTATCTGGTCCCACAAATTGATGACATTTTGGACCAGCTCAAGGGGGGCAAATATTTTAGCAAGATTGACTTGAAGTCTAGTTATCACCAAGTACCAATCGAACCCTCCAATCTATGGAAGACAGCCTTCAAATCCAAGGAGGGCCTTTTCAAATGGTTGGCCATGCCTTTTGGGTTGGTGAATTCCCTTGCAACCTTCATGAGGTTGATGGATGAGATCTTACAACCCTTCACAAACTCATTCGTGGTGGTGTATTTGGATGACATCCTAATCTTCAGCCAGAGTTGGGAAGAGCACCTCCACCACATTCGGCAGGTCCTCCAAACACTGCGACAACACAAGTTGTGTGCCAATTTGGAGAAATGAACTTTTGGAATGACCCATGTTCAATATTTGGGGTACATCATTGATGATCAGGGTGTTGCATGTGGACCCAGCAAAGATATAGGCCATTCGGGATTGGCTAGCCCCAACCACTCTAACAGATCTTCGCAACTTTATGGTTCTTTCCAACTTATACTGCAAGTTCATGTTGGGGTTCTCTCATATCACTTGGCCTTTGAGTAAAATCACCAAGGGAGGAGCGAAAGCAAATTTATTTTGGTCATA
The DNA here is from genome assembly GCA_034641835.2 of Pinus albicaulis. Lineage (NCBI taxonomy): Eukaryota > Viridiplantae > Streptophyta > Pinopsida > Pinales > Pinaceae > Pinus > Pinus albicaulis. Next base: position 673,760,661 of record CM076570.1, read on the forward strand.
ATCCCAACAAAAGGAAATAGTTGAGTTGAAGCATCACCTCTGATATGCACCATTGCTCACATTACCATACCTGCAACAACCATTTGAGATTGAGATAGATGCCTCGTGACTATGATATTGGTGCAGTTCTTACTCAACAAGGGTATCCAGTGGAATATCACAGTGAGATACTTTCAAACACATTCTGAAAGTATCCCGCCTATAAAAAAGAGATGTATTACATTGTGGAGGTCTGCCTACAATGGAATCAATGCATTCTGGGGAAGGAAACAATCATCCACACATACCACCGACCCCTACAGTTCATACATACACAAGGGAAGTTTCAAAATGATCACCATCGTAAATGGTCCACATACTTACAACAATTCCATTTGAATATTAAGTATAAGAAGGGTAGCACCAACAATGTTGCAGACTGCCTCAAGCGACCGCCAATCGTGGTGCTGACCATTGTGCTCAACTCTTGTGGGCATGTGACTTCGGGCTGGGAACATCTTTACAAGAGTGATCCACAATTTAGCAAGACATACCATACACTCCTGGAAGGCAATAAAGTTCCAAATTTTCACCTCCAGGATGCACTATTATGCCACCTGAGACACCTTTGTGTTCCTTTAACCGAGACAAGATGATTTGGGAAGCGCACTACAGTGGGGTCACTGGACATGTCGAGGTAGAGAAAGCAGTGGCGGTATTGCATAATTATTTCTATCAGTCGAACCTTTGATAGGATGTTGGGAATTAAATCATATCCTGCCCTACCTGTGTCATTGCCAAACCGACCATCAAGAAGCAAGTCCCATATACTCCACTACCTTCTTCTAGTCGACCTCGGGAATCCATCTCCATGGATTACATGTCGGGCCTTTATTCTACCAAGCATGGAAATGACTATGTTTTTTTGGTTGTTGACAGATTCTCTAAGATGGTGTTATGCAGCCAGCTCACAAAATAGAAGAAAATATAGTTCGACGACTTATAAATCAGCCTCTTAGAGGGTGAAACCTCCTTTACATAACATAAATGAACAATTCTTGGATTATACAAATGAAAAAACCTCATTTCTATATATAGGAGTCCAATGGGTCACAATATAATCCTAGCCGACATAACAATAACAATGTAAGCGCACAACAATAAAAATAGTGGGCTTCTATGGGGCACAATAATAACAATACGGGGACTACATGGGCACAACAATAACAATAAGGGGGCTATACTAACAATAACAATAAGGGGATACATTAGTATTATAGGGACCTAGCATGCCCCTCTCCTTCAGACAAGTGTTTTCCTCAATGCTTGAGTAGTTTTGGATGCTTCTGTATAAAATTATCATCCTCCCATGTCGAATCTTCAGCAGGTAAGTTCTTCCACTTGATGAGATACTCTGAAATTGATCAATTTCGTAGCTTTCGAGTTCTTGTTTTTGTCACTGTTTCAGGTTTTAAGATCAATTTTCCTTCTTTGTCAAGTTCTAGCAATATTGTTTGAATTGAGAGCTTGTCACCTATAACCTTCTTTAAGTATGAAACATGCAAAAATGAGTGCACTCGGGAAGATGCAGGAAGCTCCAATTTGTATGCCATAGTACCAATATTTTGCAACGCCTTGTAAGGACCATAATACTTTGATGATAATTTATTATCCTTCTTAGTTTTCTTGAGGGACATTTGTTTGTATGGTTGTAGCCGTAAAAATATCGAGTCGCCTACATAAAAACTTATTTCACTGCAATGTTGATCTCCCTATTGTTTCATTCGATTCTACGCCAAAGTGAGGTTATCCTTTAAGAGTTGGAGAACTTGTTGATGCTCGATGTGATCTTCCACTTCTTGAACCTTATAATTTTCTCTTAAACATGATGTGATGGATGGTAGATGATATCCATAAAGTGCCATAAATGGAGTCATTTTTGTTGCGATATGGAAGGAAGTGTATACCACCATTCAAGCAGAGGTAACCGCTTGACTTATTGTGTCTGTTTATCATACCAAAGCAATGAATATATCCTTCCAAACATTTTTTTCACTATCTCAGTTTTCCCATCAGATTGAGGATGATATGATGAGCTATGAGCTAATCGAGTACCCAAACAAGAAAATAATTCCGTCCAAACATTTCCCATAAAAATGGGATCTATGTCGCTTACAATGATCTTTGGATTTCCATGTAGCTTTTGAATTGTTTCCATAAATACAGTAGCAACTGTACTGGCTTTAAATGGGTGAGATAATGAACAAAAGTGTGCATAATTGGTAAGTCTGTCAACTACCACCATGATGACAGTCTTTCCTTCGGACTTGGGTAAAAATGTGATAAAATCCATTGAAACCTCCTCCCAACATTGCCTTGGAATGGATAAATTTTGTAACATACTTGGGGTCTTAATTTCCTCAACTTTATTTTGATGGCAAACCAAACATTCTGCCACAAACTTTTGAATATTAGATTTAAGGTCATCCCAAAAAAATCCCTTCTTGACCCTGTGGTAAGATTTTAAAAATCCTGAGTGCCCTCCTAAGGGAGAGGTGTGCAATTACAAAAGAATATTTTGTTTGAGTTGGGAATTCTTACAAATATATAAGTGATATTTGTACCATAATGAATCATTTTTCTAGCTAAATGTTTTAGATGTACTAGGATCTTGCTACAAATTTTGAATGAGTGTCCACACCTATTTCTCATTCTTCCATTCATCCCTTGCTTCGGTTGTCCACTCAGGTTGAATAATAGAAATAACACAAAGCAATGCTTCCACATCCTCATCCTTTCTTGAGAGTGCATCTGCAAGAAATTTTTGCTTCCCTTTTTGTAGATGATTTCAAAATCATAACCCAACATCTTTGTGACCCATTTTTGCTGCTCTTCTAAGGATAATCTTAGTTCCAAAAATTACTTAAGACTATCATGATATGTTTTTACCTTGAAGTGTCTTCTCATTATGTAAGGTCGCCATTGCTTTAGTGCATGTAGTATTGCCAACATTTCCTTCTCATAAATAGGTTTCTGTAAATACTTTCCTTTGATTGGATGACTTTCAAAAGCAATGGGTCCTCCTTGCATTAAAACCACACCAATTACATTTTTTGAGGCATCACATTCCACAATTAAAAATTTTGTGAAGTATGGCATACCTAAGATCGGTGCTTGGCACATTGCCTCTTTAAGATGTTCAAAGGCCTTAGTTGCTTCTAGACTCCAAGAAAATGCATCTTTCTTCAGTAATGATATTAGAGGTGCCAATATTCTCCCATAATTCTTAACAAACTTGAGATAATACCCTGTTAACCCCATAAATCCTTGAAGATACTTTATGGTTGTGGGGAGTTTCCATTCCTTCATAGATTTAATTTTTTTAGGGTCTACCTTAACACCCGCATGAGATACCATATGACCCAAATATTCCACCTCCTACACTCCAAAGAAACATTTGGAGGTTTTTTCATATAATTGTTTCTCCTCCAATAGTTTGAGCACCCTCTCAACATGTTGAACATGAACCTTCCAAGACTTGTTGTAGATTAGTATATCATCAAAAAATACTAACACAAATTTTCTAAGGAAGGGTTTGAAAATGTAATTCATCAAACCTTGAAATGTGGAAGGTTCATTAGTAAGGCCAAAAGGCATGACCAAAAATTCATAATGACCCTCATGAGTTCTGAATGTTGTTTTTGAAATGTCTTCAGTCTTCATTCTAATTTGATGATATCCAAAACGAAGATCCAGCTTGGTGAAGTAAATTTCTCCATGTAATTCATTCTATAATTCATCAATGAGGAGGATGGGAAATTTATATTTAATAGTGAGCTTGTTTAGCTCCCTATAATCCGGACACATATGCCATGATCCATCATTCTTGTGCACCAATACTACTAGAGCAGAGAAAGAACTTTAACTAGGTTGAATTATACCAGCCTCTAACATTTCTGCAACTATATGTTCAATCTCACTCTTTTGAGCATAAGGATATTTGTAATCCCTGGTGTTTGGAGGAACACTTCCTCGAATCAAATAAATAGCATGATCATGATCACGAATATGTAGGAGTCCTTTGGAAGTCTCAAACACCTTGGAATGATTGTCCAATACTTTTTGGAGATCTTGAGAAATAGATGATTTTGATGTTTGAACCTCTAGTGATCATAATTTTGAAATTATGCCTCGTTGTTCTTTCTTCATAATCTTTGTCATGACATTAGAGTTTATTATCTTTCCTGGCTTCCCTGTGATACCCCGTAATTCAACTTCCTTTCCTTCCGAAAAAAAATTCAAGAAAATTTCTTGAAAATTAAAAGCTATTGTCCCCAAAGATTGTAACCATTTTACTTCTAGTACAAAATCAGCACCACCCATTGGAATGGAGAGCATTGGAATATTCAATACATATTCCCCCATGGTTAGCTTGATATTATGGCACTTTCTAGAGCAATTTATAGTTCCTCCATTTTCAACCATCACTTGACACTTTGGTGCTAGGTATAGGAAGAAATTAAATTCCTTAGCTACCTTAAAATGAATAAAATTATGGGTACTACCTGAATCAATCAGCGCTATTACATTTTTCTTCTTGAAATTTCCTTCTATATTGAGAGTTTTAAGGAGTGGTAATTCCTCCCAATGCATTACAGGATATGGTCGGATTCATTTCTTCTTCCTCTAGGGTTGGTTCCTCCTGTAATTTGTGAAGTTTCTTGTTCCTTTTCTTCCTCTTCACAATCTATGTAAAATAATTTCTTCTCAACACTTAGTGTATTTTCTATCACAACTATAGCAAAGCCTTTTTGATCTTTTTTCTTCCAATTGTTGTGGTGTCAACTTTGTAGGTTGTGGAAGTCTAGGAGTAGCAACACTTCCATATTTATAGATGTTAGTGGTAAGCTTCCTTGTCGCCATAATTTTGCCTTCAATTTTCTTGCCAACCTAAATGCCTTCTCCAATTAATCAAGTTCCCAAAGGTGAACCTCATGTTGGATGTTATCCTTTAAAGTCCCTATGAAGACATAAATATTGTGCTCCTCTGGAATATCCTTTACCATTATATTCAATTTTTGAAAGTCCTCAATGTGCTCCACCATTGAACCCTTTCGTTTGAGATTTATCAATTGGCTAAAGAAGGTGTGGCTCTTTGTATCCTCATAATGTGCTATCATTTCCTCCGTAAAAATTGACCAAGTGAAAAAAAAATTACGAGAGAAAATCCATCAACACCATAGAAATGTATTGGGTTGTAAATATAAATTTGCAATGTGTGCCTTTTATGTGCTTTTCACATTATGGAGATCAAATTATTGCTCTATCTGTAGTATCCATGCTCCAGGATCCTTTCCATCAAACTTTCACATATCGATCTTTGGAATATGGTGGGTATTCAATCCAACATTAAATTCTATGAAATCACAATTAACATTTATTTTGTTCTCATCATGAGTTTCCTCTACTACCTTTTCGCCATTAGGAATCAATTCTTGTAGCAACTTTGTGAAACCATCCTTCAAATCTTCCATGTGTGTTTTTAGATCATTCTTCATGTCTTCCATGTTGCCTTTCAGTTTTTATTCTATACCATAGTTATTTATATTCCATGTCATCCATCTTAGATTCCATGTCATCCATCTTATATTCCACGTCATTCATCTTAGCTTCAATTTCTTTCTTCAAACCATCCATTTTAGCTTCCATTTCATTTTTGCTTACTTTTTGCGAGAGCGAAATTTCTTGCACTTGGTCTCGTAATTTTGATATATCATGTTTCACTTTTTCCTCTTCATGCATCATAGTAGAGCTTTATGAAGGCTTAATGGGTGTGGAATTATTTTTGGGAGGAATCATAGAACCCAATAATGATAATAAAGCTTCAGTATGCCCTTGGAATCACTTCAAACTAATTTTTCAAACAAAAGTTATGCAATTTTTTTTTAAATACGCACATTAGGGGAATTTTGAGGTCTAAAATGGGCCTCCTAAAGAAATTATAAAATTATAGTGGAAACAATAAAATAAGATTAGATTACATAATTAAATTTTAGAGGGAAAAAAGGAAAAACTATTTTTTCAACTCGTATTTTCAACTTATCTCCCTGTAGGCTTACTCAAATTTCGAGCGGAAACACTCGTTTGATGCATAATTTGATTCCTCATCTAAGGAGTACCCGTGTTGCATACTTTCAATGAACCCTGCTACACGAAAAATGATAAATACATAAAAAATGTGATTGCAATCACGTTTTTTCATGTATTTTTAATTTTTCGTGTAATCACGTTTTTTCATGTATTTCTAATTTTTCATGTAGCGGGGTTCATCTAAATTATGCAACATGGGTACTCATTGGATGAGGAATTAAATTTTGCATCCAATGAGTACTCCCACTCGAAATTTGAGTAAAACCTTAGGGAGATAAGTTGAAAATAAGAGTTGAAAAAATAATTTTATTATTTTTTATTATTTGTACTTTCTTAATCCAAAAATGGTGAATCATCCCCCATGGTTGACATCATCATCTTGAATCTTATTGGTTCTTATAAAGTGTATGTTGGTTGTACATTTTTCTTAGGAGGCCCATTTTAGACCTCAAAATTCCCCTAATACATTTTTCTTGCTTTTATGAGCTCTATCTTGAAACGGTTGTAACTTTGTAATTTAGGATCTCCAAGATCTGAACTTCAGTCATGTGGTATCTCTCTGAGTATTCTTTCCAATTCCATAGGTCAGACCTAATTTTGATTCTTCACGGCTAAGTTATTCCATATCTCTCACAACGACCTAATTATGGATTGGTTCAGCAGAGCGAATTTGTACAGTGTGCCATGTATCACTGTTTTGACTTTAGGCTCTGAAATCGATACACAAAAAACTACATTTTTTGCAATTTTGGCTACTTTTTACAGAATTCCAATCTGATCTCTAAAACTAAAGTCATGATGCTTTTCCCTCGGTCGCTTGTTTGATATGAAAATGTGGAGCCTCCAAAAACCCTAACTTCCTCAGATCATATCTCTGAAAATATAGCGAACTAAGATTTGAAATTTTTACACGAATTTCCTCAGGAGTTCGGCTCAAATGGGTTTTTTTCAACTTGTGAAACTTCGTAGAAAAAAATATATAGCTCAAATTCCAAGATTACCTGTTTGGAGCAGTAAAACCCTAGAATCCAAAACTCTGATACCAAATGTTATGCAACCAACTCACAAAATAGAAGAAAATATAGTTCGACGACTTAGAAATCAGCCTCTTCGAGGGGGAAACCTCCTTTAAATTACATAAATGAACAATACTTGGATGATACAAATGAAAAAACCTCCTTTCTATATATAGGAGTCCAATGGGTCACAATATAATCCTAGTCGGCATAACAATAGCAATATAAGGGCACAACAATAACAAGTGGGATTCTATGGGGCACAATAATAACAATATGGGGACTACATGGGCACAACAATAACAATAAGGGGGCTATAGTAATAATACCAATAAGGGGATACACTAGTATTATAGGGATCTAGCAGATGGTCATTCTAGCGGCCTGCAAGAAGAGTATCACAGCAAAAGCCACTACTAAGCTCTTCTTTGAACGAGTTTGGGTGCACTTTGGGATCCCACATTCCATTATCTCAGATTGGGACAACAAGTTCCTAGGTACATTTTGGTCAAGTCTCAAATCGATGTTGGATACCAAGCTCACTAAGTCCATGGCTTTCTACCCCCAAACTGATGGCCAAATAGAGGTCATCATCAGAATGATCGTACACATTCTGCATATGTACAACTCGAATTATCCACACACATGGGATGAAAGCCTCCCCTATGTCTAGCATAGCTACAACCTAGCTCTCCATAGCTAAACTGGCCACATCCCCTTTCGGGTGGGGTTGGGATTCCAACCACTATGTCCCATTGATGTGGCCATATCATTTGCAGCTACTCAGAAAGATTCAGCTCATGTCCAGTCCGAAGCTGACAGAACGAACAACTTCATTGAGCGCATTCAACACATCTTCCAGTAGTTCCATGACATATTGGATAGATCCAATTCTAAGTACAAACAGCGACATGATCAGCATCAAGTGCCACACAATTTCCAGGTGGGTGACAAAGTTTGGCTACATTTACAGAAGGAGTGCCTCGCAAGGCCCCACCACAAGCTTCACCCACTCTGATATGAGACTTACACCATCACCAACGTTATAGGGGACAATGCCTTTGAGCTCATTATTCCACCATTCCTTGGTCTGCACCCAGTGTTCAATGTGGACCGCCTTCGGCCATACTTTCCACCATTACTGGAAAACTCACACAAACGGAGTTAAACATAGACTGCATGGAACAGGTCACAACTAATAGGATCATGGACACGCAGATCGAGAACACCTGCCAACCGAGGATCCATCTATATCGATTTGTCAAAGCAGGCCAACTCCTTCCCCAGGGCAAGTGGTTCACTAGGGACCAAGTTCAACATAAATTTCCTCACCTCATGGAGGCTCTGCACACATTGGGGACCACTACTTCCTAAGGAGGAAGGACTGATCCAGGTGGATATTGGTGGCCACCTGCCTATTCCACCTAGACCTATAGTCAGTTTCGTCAGTTTCCTTGTTTATAGCAGCATTTTCTTTTCTTTTTGTTTCAGGGGTAGTTTTGACCCCTTAAACGACATTTTTTGGAGGTCTGCAGCAATACCAAATCCTGTAGTACTCGAAGAGATCTTTCCAACAAGGTATCATACCACCAAACGGAGATAATATGACCAAGTTACAACCCCGAAATTTTGGTTTCCCAACTAACCCAAACAGGGCCCACAAACCCTTGGTGTTCCATCTCCTTGGATTAGGGTTTTGGTTTTTTAGAGTTTTCCTTTGTTGTTCAATGATAAAAAGGCCCTTGAGCCTCATTATAACACAATTTAAAGGCATGTAGATGCCACATATCTTCTCGGAGATAAGCTAACATAGCCCAAGCTAGTTTATTTCCATTTTGTATGTAAGCATATTTCAGTTCTTTGATATTAATGAAATGAAGTTTTATTTCTATTGCATCTATGTGTTTATGTTTATATTTGTATTCTATTATGTTCCTACATAAGTCTGGATCAGCATTATAGAAAATATGGAATATCACTCAATCCAAAAAGGATCATTTTGTTGTGTCCAACGGTAACCTCTTGGGACATATCATAGACAAGAGTGGTATAACTGTCGATCCAGAGTGCATAAAATTAATCATGTGAATCCCATTTCCTAATGGTAAGAAGGTGATGCATTCCTTCTTGGGAAAAATCAATTTCGTTCATAAATTCGTCTTAGATTTTGTCGAAATTGTAAAGCCCTTACAAGACATGATTAGAAAAGATGTTGTTTTCAAATGGAATAAAAAAGAAAAGGATCTGTTTGCTAAGATAAAAGAAGCTATTTCCAAGGCTCTTTCACTTTTCAATCCAAATTTTATTGAGTTCATGCTCCACACATTCGCTTATGATTCTTCACAGGCGGTCGTTCTTACACATAAAGACGATCATGGGAATGAACAACCTATTTCATTTATGAGCACTGGAATGCAAGGGTTCAAATTAAACTACTCGTACATGGACAAGTAGGTTTGTGCAGTTTAAGGTTGTTAAGCACTTCAGGCCATACATTCTGAAGATTCATGTTAAAGTAAGTGTTCCCAATCCCGCAGTCAAATCCTTAGTTATACAGAAAGAGTTAGGGGGATGAATAACGAACTGGATGATGTCCTTGCAGGAGTATGACCTTGAATTCAAACCATCCCACACCATCAAAGGTCATGGTCTATGTAAACTAGCTACTAAATCCGCAAAACCTACAAGAAGAAGAAATGTTGGAATGGGAAGAAGAGATGGAGATTTTGTGCATTCACCAAATATGTGTCTCCATAAAGAAAATGAATCATTCCACAGATGGAGCAGAAACATGTGACATCTTAACCACTCCTGCATAGTTGGACACAGTTATGGGAAACCATGTAGAATCATGAGTATTCACCATACTTAGTTGAGAAAAAAAAACAAGTAAACTTACATGTATTGTTTGGTCATGTTTTTTGGAGGCCAATTGCAGTGGTAATGATGAGTTTATGATGGTAGGGAATAGTGATATGCTTCATTTTAGGCCCTTCAATATTATAATCAAAAGCAAAATTCTACAAATGGGCATGGTTATGGTTGTAGATACTAGTGAATTTGTGTTCAATTGGTTTCAAGGCTAGAATTAGGTGGCAGTGGCAAAGGATAATACCTAGGATGATTTCCCTACTCTAGTTTGTCCTCTTTGCTAGTTCCTTTATTCTTTTTTTTTGAGCTTCTAGAGGGGTATGTTGGGTTGTTGAATGGGTTGCATGGGTCAAGTGCATAGTAATTAATAGCCTTTCCTTTGGATTCCTAGAAAACAACCTTCCCACACTCCCTCAATGTCTCATAACTTGCATGTTGGTGTCTTATTTTGGGTTAAGCCTACCCTATGTAGCACTAAATTTTATAAATGTAGGATACAATGTAAACCTAGGGAGGTAAATTTTGTTGTTTCATGCTTGGTTTCCTTTGGTGATTTTTATGCGGATCTTCGATTCTTCTTGGTGTGGGTCCATATCTTTGGGAGGTCTAGATAATCTATTATGTTCCTAAATGAGTACTCTCTTGAACTAGGTTTGGGTGTCATCCCAGACATATACCTTTGCTTCTCTTTACTTGTCACTCATTGGGCTGCTCAAAATTGATCTATCTAAATTAGTCAAGTCATCCTATAACCATGAACTTGCATGTTGTCTCGTCCTTCCACGAAAGGGGTTCCAGTACGGGCATCCCAAAAGAAACTCTTCCATACTAGACCTCTTGATGCAATACTCATGCTCATTTAGACAAAATGAAATTTGCTTCCAATTTATAGTGTCACTTATTAGAGGTGAGTAAGCAAGATATGCTTAGGATGGAGGCTAATTTCAAGGGGAAAAGGAAGAAAATTACCAAAGAAGAAATGGCAGTTGAAAACAATGGGATACCAAATTCTAGTTTCTCAAGGACTTGGGACATTAAGTTTTTAAGGCTCATAGAATTTTACTAGATAAACAAGGTGTTCATTACCCAAGTGGCCGAGGTGTTCATTACAAAGTGATGCATACACTAAATGTTATGGAAAATAAATTTTATGCACTCTATAAATAAATCTTCCACATAGAGACGACAACTAAAAATTAGGACTTTACTGGCCAATTCATGGGTACTAAAGACCACTTCACTACAAACCATCTTAGATCTATCTTAACTCTAGATCTATCAAGCATCGAGAGGGATCAAATCTCTCGAGGTGCAAGCCTCTTTTTTGAGTGAAAAACTTGAGGAAAGGTTTGCACCTCGAGAGATTTGATCCCTCTCGGTGCTTGATATATCCGGAGTTAAGATGGATCTAGGTTGGTTTAAGTCATGTGCAGCCAAAGAAAATCTATCGAACATATAATTAATTTTAACAATAATATGTAAATACATCTATTAATATAATCATTTTAAATATGCTAAATGTGTCTAAGATTGTATGGTCATTTTAATTTTAAATTTGCTTAGTTACCTCAGTTTGTTGAGATGATCAATATTGTTAAGAACTTTAATGATGAAAAATTATGAAATAAAAATTTTGAATGCAAAGTGACAATGTAATAGTGTTGAATGATAGAAAATGTGAATAATAAGAATGCAGGCAATTACAATTAGTCTTCATTGTGATTAATTTCAAACTATTTTCTTCTATTATTTTTATTGTCGCTCTTGTTAGTTTGTCATCTTTTCAAATTGATTATATGAAAAGGATAGTTGAAATTGTAAACCATTAAAATCTTTAGCTCAAGTTGTATTAAACATCATACCTCGTCTCTCATGCTCTCCAATATTGATAGGTTGAATTACTATAACACAAAAATCAATGTACATTGTCAATATTTTTTTTTATTACACTGAAATCAATGCACATTGTTACTGCAATCACTTTAAAATTAATGTACCATCATACATCCAATTACATCAAATCAGATATCAACATCTACATTGAAATCAATGCATCTAATGCAAGCAATCAAATAAAATTAGGAAACATCTACATTTAAATCAATGCATCTAATGCAAGTAATAAAATAGGATTAGAAATAAACATCTATACTCAAATCAATGCATCTAATGCAAGTAAGAAAATAGGATTAGAAACCAACATCTATACTGAAATCAATGCATCTAGAGCAGGCAATCAAATAGGATTGGAAATCACCATCTACACTGAAATCAATGCATTTAGTGCAAGTAATCAAATAGGATTAGAAATCATCTACATTCAAATCAATGCATCTATTACAAGCAATCAAATATAATTAGAAATCAATATCTACATTAAAATTAATGCATCTAGAGCAAGCAATCAAATAGGATTAAATATCACCATCTACACTTAAATTGGTGCATTTAGTGCAAGAAATCAAATAGGGTTAGAATTCATCTACATTGAAATCAATTCATCTAGTGCAAGTAATCAAATATCATTAGAAATCAACATCTACACTAAAATCAATGCATTTAGTGCAAACAATCAAATAAGATTAGAAATGACCATCTACATTGAAATCAATGCATCTAGTGCAAGAAATATTCTTCTCTCTCTCCCCCCTCCATATATATCTATATCTCCCTCCATATCTCCTTTGTCTCTCTAGCTCACCCCCCAAACACACACGCTCTTTCACTCTGTATCTATCAATTTCTCTATTCCACCCTCCCTCTCCCCATCTCTCTCTTCTTCCCTCTCTTCACCTTCCATCTATATCTCTATCTCCCTTTGTCTCTCTATATCACCCCCAAAACAACACTATATTTCTCCAATATATCTATCTATCACTCCCTCTTCCTCTCCCTGTCTCTCTCTATCTTCCCCTTCTCTCCCTCTCCCATGCTTCTATCTCTCTTCCCTCATGTTGTCCTCTCTCCCTCTCTCTTCATATTCCTTATCACTCCCTCTCTCTCTCCACCTTTCTCTCTATCTTTCTTCTTACCTCCTCTCTCTCCCCCTCCCAACTCCATCTCTCTTTCCCTACCTCTCTCCACTCTCTCACATCCTCTCTATCTTCCTTCCTCTCTCTCCTTTTCTCTCCCACCTCTTTGTCTCCCTCTCTTCAACTTCTAACTTTGTTACTATATGCCTCTCTCTCTCCTTCTCTCCCCCCTTCTCTCCATCTCTCCTTTATCTCTTTATCTCACCCCCAAACATACACACTCTCTCTGCATCTCTCCCTTGTCACTCCCTCTCTCTCTCCACTTCTCACTCTCTATGTCTTTCCTCTTCCCTCCCTCTCTCCCCCTCCAACTCCATCTCTCTATCCCTCCTTCTCTCCTCCTCACTCTCGTCCTTACTCTCTCTCCCTTTCTCTCCTACCTCCCTCTCTCTTCCCCCGTCTCTCTCTCTCTCTGCCCTCCAATCCTCTCGCTATCTCCCTCCCTCTCTCCTCCTCTCTCTCCCACCTCCATCTTTATGTCTCCCTCTCCTTCTCTCACACTTCTCCCTCTCTCTCTTCATTCCTCCTCTCCCCTCTCCTTCAGTTTATCTCCATCTCTTCATTTTCACTCCCTATATCTCTCCACCTCTATCACTCTATGTCTTTGTTCTTCCCTCCCATATATATCTAGAGTTAATATATATTATGATATATTAATATATATCATAATATAACAAAATTAATATTGTATTAGTCCAAAGTTATTAAATTTAATAATATTAATATATTAATATGAATATTAGATTTAATAATATTATGGTTAATAATATTTCTTTGCATGGTATTCATAATAATTTGGTCCATGGTATTTGGCCCATAGGCTTCACCTAAATAAAACCTCTTTTTGAATGTTCATAAATATAAAGATGTTTATGGAGTAAATATAAAAAGAAGTTTTATTTATTTACTATGGTATTTGGCCCATAGGCTTGGTATATAATTGGATGTTCATTTCTAATCCTATTTGACATATTTTTATTTATTTACCATACCTCTTTATATCTTTTATATTTATTTATTTACCATACCTCTTTTATAAATGGTATTTGTCCCATGGTATTTGGCCCATAGGCTTCACCTAAATAAAACCTCTTTATAAACAAATGGATAAAAAAGTAGAAAAAAAATAAAGATGAAACATTTTTTAATATATACATAGGAAAGTCAAAAATCCTAAGATCCTCCAATACAAAAGCTCATTAGGTATAAATTTTATTTTCATCCCCAAGGAGTTTTCTCATTATAAGTGTTAAAAAATTTAGTATCATTGAATATGAATTCTTTATTTGGATAAAAAATTCTACAATTTCCTTCTCCCTCTTTGTTTCATACAACTTAATTTAGTCTAATAGTGTCATGGCTTTACATCTTCTAGTTTTCATTGGTTTACCATTGAAAGTAAACATTACTCTTCTATAAAGATGGCTTTTTGGGAGGAATAACATGGAATAGTCATACATAATCTTTTATAGGTCGTTAGACCACCTAGCCTTTATCGAAAATCTAGAACATTTACATCAATGAGACCATTTTGTTACAAGACCTGTGATGTTATTATATATAACACACATTAACACTAAATAAGACATTTGCACCAAAATAAGTTTTCCAAATAATATAAAAAATATGAACAAATCAATCAACATTATTACTCGAGAACTTATGAATTCGTTGATAATCATGTGTGGTGTATGCACATGTGCCATACAATGTAACATACCTCTCTATGAAGATAGGTCTTGAAACATCATACACACGTATCACTTCCCATACTTTCTTCAACTCGTCAATGAACGCTAGCAGGTAGACATCCATTTCTTTAACTTGGCTTGTCCTACGAACTATAAGAGCCAACATAAGATGATGAACCATCATGGAAAACCATGGAGAGATATTGTTATTTATCACAATTGTTAACCAAACATAATAGTTGGTGTTTTGGAGGGAGTACACATTAACTCCATTCACGGCCATGCTTAATTGAAGGATTTTCACTTTATACTTGAATTTACGATTCTATGTATCCCTTATATGATTCAAGAATTTTGAATCCATTAGGATCTACATAACTCTTAGATCACTTCTTTTCAAGGCATGCCACCTCTACAATATAATTAATTCTTTACATCGGAAGATCCCTTCACTCCTTGGGATTATATACATGTGCCTCAATATATTATGGGAGGACCATGTGCCTTGTCCTTTTTTATTTTATTTCTAATGCCTATCATGTCTACATGCTAGGCATATCTCTTTGTCAATGTATTCCTCTATAAAGAATACAAACATTCAAATAATCATGATATGAAGTGTACTCAAGAGCTAATATTTTCAACAATTGCTTTGTCTCTTCACAGATTTCAAAGAGATCAATATCAATTAGAAGTATCTTGTCTTTTATAATCTAGAGTTAGTGATCAACATAAATGTACATTGTCATTAAGCAAACATAAAACCCCTTTTCACCATTGATGTGACAAAAGATTCATTACAATATAAAGAACTTAATGGTTAATTACCTTAGTAGTGTTGAGAAGCATGTGTTTGACATGCTTTCAAGCCATGTAGTAACATTGTTGTTCCTAGTTTGGTATACCCATGTCCAAAAAGAGGAGACATTGAAGCTAATTTCAAGATTTATAAGGCATCACCAATATTAGCACCATCCCCTAGCTTATCTTACTAAAATGCATTTAACAACATTCCCTCTAATGTATGGATAGAAAATCATTCATACCAACCTCTGTATCATTATTTCCATCCCCAACATGTGAAGAACCAATGTTAAAATAGACATTATAAATTGGCGACTCAATACATGGTGGGAATTGAATAGGTGGTTGATTCAACCATACTTAGTATGCTTCCTCTTTAACTTGTGTTCATTTAGAAGACTTCTCTCAAGTTAGACATTATAATGGGGTGAAATGCTAGATGGTAGACATGTCCCCCAATGGTATGAATCTTGATTGCAAAAATAATCAACATTAAGTCGATGATATTAGTAAACACAAAGAATTTAGTATATTAACATTAATTAATATATATTCACATTATTTAGTATATTCTTGATGCAAGCCACCTTTGAAAATGCAAAATGTTTAGGCTACATCTTTAGGCTATATCCATTTACCATTAATTCAAAACCCATGTGCTAAATAAACATTATTTTAAAATATTAAAAATAATAATAAAATAATTAATTTCATTTAAATTTAATATATAAAATTATAATATATATAAAATAAAATTATACAAAGATGATCAAAATGATAGTGAGGTAGGAGGCACTTGGCTCAAAATCTGAATTATTAAATGAAATGCTCACCATGCATAAACAACATCAATGTCAATGGGGCAGCTCTCAAACGCAAGGCATGATGAGAGAAATGCATTGATTTCTTTCATGAACGACCTCCAACGGAATCAATGGCACATGCAGGTTATTCTAGCCCGTCTCCAACAAAATCAATGGCACATACAGGAAATTTTGGATTGTCTTGATGGCCGCTTGAGCCATATGGAAAAATATGTCCATTGTGACTAAAAAGCGCCACCTCCCCCTGCTTCTTAGTTTTAATGGTGATATGTTGCGTCCTAATCTTAATGGTTTTTTGGTACTGTGTCCCTCTCAGATTTTGGACAGCCAAATAGTTCTCGCTCAAGGTAACATTTTGAAAATTTTCCATTGGCCAACAAATCTGGTAAGAGTAAGGCCAATCAAACTTTGTCAAGCTATGGAAACGAGGTAATTTTGCCTTATAAATGAAAATTTTCGACTTGCAAAAAAGAGAGAAAGAGAGATTATACAATATATATTAATAGCATTTCCAATATTAATAATAATATAATCATTTTATATTTATAAATTAAATTAAATTTACGAATTATAATATATATAACTATAATTATAATTATAATTTTTACAATTTGTTTAATTGGATTTTTTTGTATAAGTCTATGTACTTTTTTAAAAATGGCATGTTTGAAATTATGACACGTGGATAATTTAATGTCATGTTTGAACTTATGACACAATAGTATGTCGTAAACGAATAAGCTCATGAAAGAAAGTTAATGTGCATTCTCTTTTTAATAAACAAAACTAATGGAATTTCACTAGACGTAGAAGGCATTGTTGGTAATTCAATGCATTGTGCAAATCCTAGGTTTGGTTCCTACAAAATTAGGCAAACTAAATCTACATCGCCCACTTTACACTAGGAACTATTATCAAAATGGCGAAAAGTGCTAAGAAGTCACCCAAGGAAAATATAAGGAACATGAATTAGAGGAACTACAGAAATAACATTATACTTAGGAAGGGTTGAACTCTTTTTCTTCATAGTTGAGTGTAGTGGGACCAAGAAGTTGATAAAATCGTTATCCGAAACAAGACGAAAATATAGAGGATCCTTCGATGTAGGAGCCCCCTCCCTACTTAATTAAAATATTGTAAGTTGTTTGAAAAACTTCCTAATTAGTACATTGTAAGTTGTCTGAAATTTTTCTCAAGGAGTAGCACACTATGAGAACAATTACAAATCGAAAATAGGATCGAAACGATTAGCCAAATTCTATATGATTTTCCAATAAGCTCACCATATAGTGGAATTGGTATATTGTGATGCATATTAACTAATATGGGCAACTTGAAAAACCAACAATGAAAGCATGTTCCCAAAAAACAGCATGCACTAGGATGGAGTGCATTGGAATTTCGCTTAGTTTATGAGATTCTTCAAGCTCACTAGACTTTGAAAGATGAGAGTAATATGGGGGTAAAAGATGCTAGAGCACAAAGATGACAAGGTCATGTGCAAGAGGTGACATTATTGCAAGAGTGACTGCAAATGTCAAAGGGGTAAAAACCTTTTAATTGTAGGCATGTGGTTGTTATAAAACATGTTGCAGGGTCTAGAACCTAGCCATAATGTCTTCCATCATTTTGGATAGAAACTCTTGTTGATGTTAGCATAGAGTTGTTTTCCTGATCATTGGCTTTGTCAATGTTGCTTTGCAAAGCGTATAGCAACATTGAGACCCTAGAAGCCAACATAGAGTAGCTTGAAAATTTTCACAAAGCCATATTGTAGGGCTAGATGAAAATTTTATGTTGTTTGCATGACAAAAAAACATAGTCTAATTTTCACAGAGCCATACTGTAGGGCTAGATGAAATTTTTATGTTGTTAGCATGACAAAAAAACATAGTCCAAGGATTAATGGGAAAAATGGATAGAAGAGTAGCATAATGAATATGAGATAAATAAAATTCGTTGAGAAGAATTCACAATTCCATCAATCACAAACAATTGTTGCAAAAACATAGAAAATCTTGTAGATATGCATGAGTTTTCTGAGGAACTTATCTGATAATGAGTTCTTGTGCTTGTTTCCCTATAATGAGGAGAAACAGGTAACAGTGCACCTATAAGTACACTCCAACAAAGTTGAGGGCTCATAGAAAATTACAAAATAAGGTCAGAATTGCAAACTATGAACCCTAATATTAAGGCTTCGATACCAGTTAATGAGTGAAATACCAATAATAAAAGATACTCAGACACAAGATATCACAAGGGAGAGATGTGAACAAGTTGTGAGAAAATAACACTCCATAACCCATTAAATATTTATAAATGTACAATGAATCCAAAGTTGGAATGTAATGTACATGCACCAATGCTGCGAAGATTCTACCACTTGGTTTTTCCAAATAAAGCTCATCCAAAAAAGCAAAACATAGATGAGATGCAAGACAAAAACTAACAAAACACTATTACTTATCTTGATTCTCTGTATTCTTGTAGAATTTATATAAAATTTCTTATTTATTCCAGCACTACATTTAAAACTTCTCTAAGTAATGTTTTCTATGGAAATAAACGGTGCAAGTCAAAATCACATTAATGTTAATAATAAGAATATGGAGTGTGTCTAGCAATTGAGATGGGACATAACCACATTAATGACCTAGGTTCAAACCTCAATGGGAATAGATCTCCCAATTAAAAGTTCTCTGACTTTAACAGTGTTGATATAGCATTAATCCAAAACAAAAAACCTACAAATTTGATCCTTGATTTTTTTGCAATAGGAACATGAGGTAGTACCACAACCAACACCCCTCCATTGAGGACACATTCCCAGAGCACCAACCACATTCAATATTAGTTCGTTGCATACTTTCAGCCCTCGAGCTGTGTGCATCCTAGTTCATTATTTTCTGTTTAGCAGTAAAAGTGGACCCATTGTAAAACTATAAGAAGGCCTTAGGCCAAGTGAATAAAGATACTCAATAGGTTCTTAGTTATTCTTTCTTTCTTAATTTGCTTACTTATTCTTGGATTCAAGTTATAGGTTAAATTTGTTTCATATCAATTGGTATCAAAGCAGTAGGTCCTAGCCTACTCCCTTCACTCAAAAGTTTGGTTCTATTTTGAGCGGGGCAGCGCCCGCCCCATGCACCATCTTGACATCCTCTCAATAACATATATGATGCATGACGATATTAGTTTTTTGCCAATCCATATCCCAGTGCTTATGCATTTGATCAAATATTGATCTATGGTATATGCAACACACCACAACATGCCTTTCTCACCCACTTGTAACCTTACTCCCACATTGCCTTGCCTTTGGTTTCACCGCTCCTCTCTTCAGCCTTTGGTTTCACCGCTCCTCTCTTCACAGGTTGCACCCATCTCTCTCTTGTGGCTGGTTTTCCAACCCCTGAACCCCAACATACCTTGCTCTTCATGCATAGTTCTTCTCTTCCCTCTCTCACCATCAATACACTTCCCTTTTGTGCTTGTTACAATCTCTGCTAACCCTCCCACAATCTGTAGATCAACTCAACGTTGGGTTCACCTTTCGATTATTAGATTGGTCAAATGCCAAGCAAAAATTATTGATGTGAATGACCAAGTTCTACAGCACACCATCTCAGTCAGAGGATCAATTATTGGATGATTCTGGTGGTGTTGATTTCCAAGCACGCTCTGCCTACTGATACAAACTCTTAGATCAAAAGCACAGAGATTGGCCCCATAGATCCCCAACTCAACATATCTATCTTCTAACAGTGTCATCTGCATATTCCCCTTATTTTCACAGATCCAATCACATACAGATACTTGACATGTTCTTCTAGCACATTGTCCACCATGACTAGCAGCTAGTGGACCTTGTTGCTATCTAGATTACTTTAGATATCAAATTGTTGATTGAAGGTGAAGGACCCTCAATAGGCTCTCCTCCCTCATGCAGCCAGCACCCACATCACAACCACAACAACTTCCTTCACGGTTACACTCGAACACACAACAATTGCTGAGGGGTGACTTCACAATATATGCTCTCGTGCCTCAAATTCAATTATTAACTTTGGGTTTGTGTCAATAGCCTTCCACATACAAGGAGCATTTATTGACAGAGACAACCTTTCACAATCTCAGTTTGAAGCATCTTTTGTTTAGCACTATTTCTCCAAAGTCATGTTTTGGTTACTACCACTAGAAGCACTCTCATGATTCAGATCTTCATTGTGTAATAAACATATCAGTGTTTTTGTTTGAGTCACAACCTCCTATTATTCTATGGAAGAAAATTACTGTTTCCTGATGGTATGACTTATTTTCTAATGTACCCTACCTACCAACAACACTTGAATGCTGCAACCAATTTATGAAGTGCCTTCCAATACAGTCTCACACATCCCTCATAAGGAGGAAAACCCTACAGCTCACACTATCTACAATACCGTAGTCCCTCTTCTCCCAAATCACACTCTATTCTATCACAACAAATCATTTAAAATCCTGCTCTCAATCTTTTCCTACACACCAACTCTCCAACACTGTAGCATTCTTCCTCGATAAAGATCACAGCTTCTGTAGTCTTATTCAGCAAGGTACCACATCATTATCATCTGGCTTTGTTTTAATAATGAGATGGCTCCCCCATATATGGTTCACATGGTTTGACTTGGGCAATGACATCTTCCTTGCACTTCCTTTTTCTACTCTACCCCACATTTGTTGTTTCATTGATCCTCCGCATTCTTTCATTGCCAACATCATGTTATTGCTTGAGTGTCAAAAAGCTGGGATCTAGGGGGCTTCTCTGCATTGCACACCATGGGAATTGCACTATAATTCCTCAGCTTCCTGACTGAATATCGCAATCCTTTCCTTTCCAGATATATAGTCTCTATGGTCCAGTATTGTGTAGCAACAAAACTTTATGTTTGTTGACTTAATAGCAAAAATACACAAGAGGTATTTTAATAATAATATTTTATTAATAAATGTATATGATAAGATATGATAAGATGTTACAATAAGGCCCTGCTTATATACTACACCGGTGGCCTTTCACGATAGGGCACTTTTAGACATGCCCTTTCACTAACCTAATGAATATTTACATAATCCTTAATTAACTATTTAATAATTATATTTATTATATTAGTTATGAATTATATTCATAACATATTGAAGAAGAGACATTCATTTTACAGAATCTGGTTCCTCTGGGCACAAAGGTGTTGTTCAGATATTTTGGGGATGTAGGCATTCTATCATTACATTTTGATGTGGTCACCCAAGCATTCCACACCAGTAATGGAGATTTTGAAGGATTGTAATCACTTAGCATCTGATGTGCTCAACAATACTACACTGTTGTAGACAGCCACAGTGGCATCTCATCAATTATAGATTTTGTCTCAACCACCAAACTACATCTTCCCAACCTTCAACACTCCAAGAATATCGCAGCAACACCTACTCTTTTTTCCTACAACAACTTAGCATTCTTTTACTACCTGGGCAGATTTTGTACATGTAGCTCCTACAGGACGTCCCATGTACAGTTTGATGGCATGCCTTGATCCCTCAGTGCAACATGACTAATCTCATTTACAGTGTCTTGCTATACTGCCAGTAATGGTCAACATCATTGATAGCATTATTTTGGACTCTATTCCACAGTCCCAATCCATTACACACCATTATCATTGGGTTTTTTGCTACACACTACCTGCTGCTTTTGGGTTCTATTTAGGGCACCCATAAAACCGTTACTATGTATATCTGAGGTGCTCTGTGGAAAACATGGTGTATGATTGCTAGCAATATTGTTTGTCCCTGGCAAGAGGATCATTTCTTTACCTTGCTGCATTAGCTTCATGAGACACTTTCACATCTATGTTGGATACTTATGCAACCTCTCCTAGCTTCAACAGAAGCAGTGATCCGAATCCTTGATGAAGTTCCACTGTCTTTCAAACATCAAAACAACATGTCTAAAGTATCATTGTGGACTAACGTTTTTTCTATCCCATTCCAGGGGGTCCATGTGGACACTATCAGAGGAACTGCAGATTGCCCCATTGTTTTTGCAGCACAGAGACAGCAACTTCTGTGGACTGAATCAACATTAATCTCTTCTTCAATGTGCTAGTGTCGTCTATCATTCCACTTCTCTCATCTTTTCACTTAGTTCTGGGTTGCATTGTTTCACGTAATTGGATCTCCCTCTCCACATTTGCAGCACACATTTCTTAAGCACAGATGGGATGTTTATTCCAGCATGTTTCTTCTCCCTAGCAACTATCCTAATCTGGGAGGAAAGCACTACAGCTTAGCACTTCCAACATCTTATTGTATCAGAATCACATTCCTCCTCTCGAGTCTTTATGTGTCCTAATACCACTGGTTCGTCATGAAGACTCACAAGATTTCCTACACAGCATCAGGCAGCCAAGAGAACAGTGTTCTAGCCTTTCAACACATGAGACTTCTTTTACATTGATCAACTATTTTAGTCTGCTCCAGCCGACAGTTCATGATCTCCTTTACACACATCTAGGATTCAGTACCATCATGTTTTCATCCCTTAAAGGACATGCAGTTCTTCCATTGTTTATGTGTTTCATGCAACGACAATATCCATTTTTCAGTCCAAGTCATCACTCTTGGTGTCCACATCACTGAGATTTTGCCAATCCCTGACATTTTCAGATGGCCAAATCCACCTCTCTATGCAGTTCAAGACTCAACATGATATGCTATTTCTTACAATGCTTTTCAACTTCATGGCATATTTCAGGGTTTGGGAGGACAGCAGGAATGCTTTCAATCTAAACATGGAACATGAGGGCACAACACCCCTCCTCTGAGGACACATTTTCCCAAATACTTCGCTGCATTCATTATTAGTTAGTCACATACTTTTAGCCCTTGAACACAGTTCAGTCTTGTTTATTTTTTTCTGTTTGGCAGTTAATTTAAAGTGGACCAACTGTAAAACTACATGGCCTTTGGCCAAGTGAATTAAGCAATTGGTTCTGAGCTGTTCTTTCTTTCTTAATTTTCTTGCTTGTACTTCAATTCAAGTTCCAAGTCAGAACTGTTTTGTATCAATTTCTCAATGGCATTTTTCATAATCTGCTATATAAAAACTAAACCATAACCATTTTACTTTTAGACCATTAGGTTATAGAACCACGTAATCCAAGGTATGAAACATGAAGTAAATCTACCCAACAAGAAAATGCACTTAGAGATATATTTATATGCAAAATGTCCGTATACAAGTGTTGGGTAGCTATTTCCACCATTTCCATAGTCAAATAATATTTCATATATAAGGATTTGGGGGTTTTTTGGTTTTGTTTTTTAATTATGAACTAATATTTATAGTCAGATAATACTGTCCATGCAAAGGGATTCGGGATTTTCTTTTGTTTAAATTTTTAAATTATTAACTACTTTTAGGGTTTCTAATGGCAAATTAGAAACTTTGAGGGTCAGCATGGTGATTGCACACGAAAATAGAACATTTACATTCCTGTTTCAGCACCGTAATTGGGCCCATGTATGCAGGAGCTTTAAAAAGTTCCCATCAAGTGGAGAACAACATTACAAGAACACCACATGAGTGACACCCAAAATGAGGGATTATAAATGCTCCCAACACACTCCTGAATCCTGATGTCTTCCTGGGCAAAATAGGAGCATTTCGTACCAGTTTCCCTGCTCTGAAAAAAGGTGGAACCAGCAATGGGTTCCCCCATTCTTGGGAGCAGTTCCTCTGCGCTGTAGCTTCAAACTAGAGAAACAGTCTTCATGAAACCAAAAGTCAGACAAATTGGTGCTGGCTAAACTTGCATACATAGGATAGTTTCCCAGACAACAGCAATGCAAACAAAATACCTCCTGAATTTCGTAATGAATAAAGGAGAATTAAATCCATTAATTCTACTTTAAGAAAAGACGTACAAATCTAATACTTAAAAAAATTAAAGGTAGAAGTAGCTACAATTAAAATCTATAAAATTGACAAGCGAGAAAATATATGACATCTAACCAGGTTTGGAGAATGAAACCCTTCTCTCCATTTGTTCCATTCTATAAAATTGAAGCAAACCCTAAAACCAGTAAAAATAGATCTTTCTGATATAGCAAGCAAGAAATGGGACATGGGTCCAAAACACTCTTCAGATAAAATACTCATAAAACATGGATCAAAGAATATTAACTGTACCATATCTGGATTCCCCTTGTTCCCCAGATTTACAACGGCTTGTTCATCTGCAGAAGACTCAGGTAAGTAGTAATCATTAAATACCTAATCATTCAGAAGACTTGGAAATTGGTCTAAACTTGCTCCATACATTTGAATCCACCACTCAGCTAAGGGAATCGTGAAATCTAGCTGCTGAGAAGCATTTGAAGCTGCTCAAAACCTGCATAAACCATTTGATTCTATGTCTCTCCACTGATAAACACACGTGAGATCGGAGCTACATTATGTATTCACTTTTGCAACAAGTCATTACATATCCAGTCAACATGGTCAAGGACCATGTCATTCTCCCGTCAAGTATCATGATTCTGGACATTGTATCTCCATAGGGTACAATCAAGTAAACTGAATCAGATACAGCATAAAAGACAACCGCATTTATCGAGAAGCGAAGCACTTGAAATGGGTTATACTCATCCGCAAGGTAGTTAGAAAGTGTTCTTTAGTACAACGGTTGTCAAAAAAATTATTATTTATCGAAAAGGAAAACCACATGAAATGGGTTATATTCATCTGGCTACATGTTAGATGATGTTGTTTAGTATATCAGTTTTTTCTAAAATTTGGACAGTGGAAAAAATGGGAACAATGCCAATCTCTTGCTGATAGACAACTAGTGTCCATGACCCCCAACTTCATAGTACATATCATTTACCAGCCTAAATCTGGTTCTCTGGGAATTGAATATTGAAAGACTGGTCGGATATATGTCAAAGAAATAACATGTTGATCTGACAGTATTATACACGCACCAAAAAGCCTGTTAGTCTGCTCTGAATTTATGGAAGGAGTTTGGTTCTACTCTTAATCTTTCTATCATGGAAGCCCCCATTTTCAGTCACTGCGATTGCCCATAAGCTTTCTTGCAAATAGTTTTTGATGAAGGAGCATCCCAATAAGCAGTCTTCCGTTTCATGGCCTCAAAATCATTGATGCAAGAACTTAAGGTTTGGTTTTTAATCGTCTTCCTAGCGGCTGCAAGGTTCGGCTCCACTGCCTTATCAAATATGTCTTCCCAATTTTCTTCCCAAACATTATGAGCATCACAGAGCTCTAACCCTTGTGGAGCCAAAGTCCAACTCCAATTCCTTACCAAAGATTCAATAATATCAATGGCCTCAGTTCCTTTAGACGCTGGCATGCATGGCCTGCATTTGATTCCATTGAGGTGTCCTCTAGTTGAAAGTGAAGCCACAGGAACACCCCATCTAGTGGGAGGCCAATCATACTTTCTCTCACTCACTATGCAAAAGGGAAATGTCTTGAACTTATATTTTACCCCTTTCACATCTAACTGATGCTTGAAAGCAGTCTCTGAATTCTGCCTCCTATATCCACTACTGTGCAAGAGTGGTATAAGGCTCATTCTTGATAATGCAGCTTCACTGGTTTCCATATTGCCAATTCCAAGTCTGTCATTAAGGCCACCAAATTGAGAGCCATGTGGCACAATGTACCTCTCATTTGAATAACTTTGAGGAGAAGGAAGTGGTCCATTCCAGTAACCATCCACTCTTGTTCTCACAATCCAATCATATTTCACCTTGTATCTGATTTGGTAAAACTTTATCATTGTCAAGCATCCCTCAACCAAATTGAAGTACTGCAATAATCCCTGAAAGCAAATGCAGCAATGAGCATCTACCAGCTTACCTCTACAAAAGTGGGAAACTCCACCACCAATAATCTCATTTTAAGGCAATTATAACACTCCAAAGTAGCATCATAAACTAAACAAATATAAGAGCTAGAGACCTTTAAAAAATGATGCTATAGCCTTAAATCATTTTCATAATGTTAACAATAGAAACAAATCCAGTAAATCTACAGCAGGCTTCTTTCTTGGAATACAAGGGACAAGAATTTCCACAATAATTTTATTGTGGAAGATGCCATATAAAAACACAAGCCAGATCTTTTTCTAAAGTAAGCTAAAGTTAACGAATCTCTTCTCTGTAACAGGTGTTTGTGGGCAACTTTCTTAATCTCAGGCCAAAACATGGAATTATGCTCTATTTATTCTTCTAATATTGGTTCACTAGCAATCTTTCTGAGGCTAAATGGGTATTGAGAGGGGATTTTAATAAGGTAGAATGAGAAGACAACAAAGAGAGTGTTCATCTACAAGTAATTGTAGGAGGTGAAATAAGAGTTGATGTAAAAGAAAATCAACAGATCAAGTTTTTAATGTGAATTGCAGCCATAAACGTCAGGATATTGGAGGCTGGTTCAAATGGTCCATTACAAGAAGGCATCAGGAAAGAGTACTGGCAAGACATGACATGTGTTAACTTTTAAGCCCCCAAAAAAGGATTAAAGTTTTCAAGAACTGAGAACGGATTTGTTGATGTTGGGTTGGATGCTACAGGGTTTGACCAAATTCTGTTGGTTACATGCATGTTGAGAGTGACAGGAATAAGTATCTTCCCTTCCTTTCAAACTTAAGGTATCTCGTCTTTAATCAGAAGATTGAATAATGTACATTGCTAAGATAAGGAATTTGATTCCTAGACGACGGTCCTGAAACAAGATGAACTCTGTGGTGGGAAGCTGCTGTAAGAAGAATGGCAAAAGTCTTAAGACAATGGGTCAAATTGGCTGGGTGGACAAGGTGGTGTAGGGAAAAAAGGTCCGTGATGATCTGGTAGAAATAGAAGATTTCTGGAAAACTGTGTGATGATGAAGGACTTCAAACTCAGGATGCAGACTTGACACACATTATCAGCTGTGATGCAGAATAGTGAGCTAGAAGAGGTAGAATCCATTCTAGAGTGACATAGGAAAGAGAAGGTGACAAGCCTTGCAAATTTTGTTTTGAATTCCTACATGAAAAGAATAATTTTACACTTCCAACGTATTTTCTCTTCCTATCCTGAATCAGAACAGGTTTTGGCAGCATGCAAGAAAATGGCCACTACTATGATCTGAAGAATGGAAAGATATAATTCAAAGCAGGACGTTCCCATAGATGAATATGGCTCTCACCAACAGGAAGAATGGTAAATCACTTAGCGTGGATGGCCTGTGATGTGAAATCTTTGCAATTATGTGGCATAAAATTGGAAAAAAATTTACATGATGGTCCATAAGGTATTTCAGAGCAGTAAGAAACTCCTAAATCATCAACAAGAAACACGTGTAACACAACCCCCCCCCCCTATCCCACCAAAACACCGGTTAAAGGGAGGTGGTTACTATGCTGACCCAAGATCCAAGGTGCCATTATGGAAATGGGGTCTAAAATTTTCGATCTTTCACCTAGCTTAGAAACTCAATTAGACATCATAGTTGTGACCGTCTCATCAAGACGACTCTAGTGATATAAAATTTTACTTCAATCCAACTTTTGGATCAAAAGCTATGGCCAATTGAATTTCTGGCGAATATGATGATGCCACATCATCAGCTTGCCACGTGGTGCTTACATGGCCAGCGTGGCCACTCACTCAACACCACATAGCACAAGAATACTCGTTGTCGACCCGTTCATGGATTGTGGTCCTCACATTTCAATAAGCATATATATACCTTTATATATATATGAGCGAATACACAGGCATTAATTACTGGCAATTTTCCCGTCTAGGCGGGCCCCGCGTACAAGTTTCTCAACAACATGATAGGCCTGCTTTACATGGGCATGGTTCCTCCATCGGCCAATGCATGGCCTATGTATCATCCCGGCCTTCCCCGCAGTGCAGACCCTGCCACACCACCCCAGTCCTTGTCAACCCGGGTGTTCCCTTGTGCGATCTTTTGAGAGCATCCGGAGACATAAACTTCGGCCTTATGTCATCCCGGACTTCTGCCCATCCATTGATAGCACCCATTTAATCTCATCCCTTCAATCGTTGGCCTCGCGCTTGGTCATGTGTTGCGGTCGTATGGCTAGTGACTTAGCTTTCAACCGACCCTCGCACAGCCCAATACATTCTTCCAAGTTCATGGATAGAGTTAAGAGGTTGGGAGTGTGGCTAAGGCCCTCCTCCCGTTCTACACCTTGCGCCACTTGCGAAAGGATTCATCCATGGCTCGACTCCGACAGTTCTACAAACACCTAGGCTTGCGCCAGAGTTTAACCATAGCCATTAAAGGCCTTATGGAGCACATTTTAGTGCTATCCCTCCTGATTTTTCCACAAGAATACCATCTCAGGGTTCTTGATGACAGGAATACAAGGAAACCATCATCCCATGAGAAACAAGAATCTCCCCTTTCGTGTTTCGATTTTAGGCATAAGGCATGATCATAGGCACATAACAAACAATAACACAAGCCTACAGTGTTTCGTTCGTATAGACGGAAATTCCGAGAAGGGACCACACAATTAGTCGCCCTATATTCAATATTATTGGCCTGAAGCCTCCAAGGGAGAATCCAATGCTCATACCACACATAGCAGGTTACCCGATACATAATGCACCCACACCGACAGTCATATATATATATAGACAAATGCTTCCAATATAAGAGCAGTGATGCAACATCATAGCAATAGTGCACATATGCATCAATGTTAAAATTGGACAACTAGGTCCAAACTCCGGGTTGTGCTGCTCAGATGACAATCGCAATATTTTTATTGGATTCCTCTTTTGGAGAGGTGTAAGATTGATCTAAAGATCATCTCGATCGGATGAGCAGAACATGTACTTTGAATTTATTCCACTTATGTGCTAGGTCGGCCTGGAATAAAATATAGACTTAAATGTCTTAAAGGACGTGTCACACACCCCAAAGATTCCTATATATTGCAGAGACTTAGAATTCATTTGATACACATTGGTGTGGAGGAATTCTCTCTCTCTGGATAGCATTGGAGCTGTAATATATATGGATTGTTCTTTGTTTGGGTTGTTCTGGGTTATATGTGTGACACGCTTGGCTGAATGACCTACTGGAGTCTTTGCTGGTTGAAGCATCCTGCTGATCGCCGTAACACCACCATTTTTCTATCTCTGTTTTTGGCTTGTCTTCTATCGATCATTAGTATGTTATATCTTCTTCAATATTGTGCCCTAATATGAAATGGCATAGAACATATGCAGAAATTTACATGGTATCAGAGCGAGGAGAAGACAACGCCTAGCTTATGAAAGTAGGGCAGCGGAATATGGGTTATTCTAAGAATTCCGTTAGCCTCAAAAAAGCTATGTGGTAGGCTGCAGGCCATACCACCACAACAAATATCAGCATATATATACATTTTTTTAAATTAATGAAGGTAACAACGTAGGGTAGCATATGTGGAGAATACACATATCGTACCCAAATCTGGGCTGTCATAAAACATGTCGCACATGAGTATGTTGGGGATGCTACTCATGGGCACTAGGGGAAGCACATTATCCCGCAGACGAGGATCATCTCATCGCATCACGGACGGGGAGTCACCTCATCTCATGGGTTGAATATGATTGAAGCCAAGTGGCTCAAGCTGCCGAATCTGTCGGGTCGAAGGCCAGTTGCATAGTGGTTATGAAGGGCTAAAAATCGTTGAAATCAAGTGGAAATTTTCCGTAGGTGAGAATCATCAGGATCGTTGGATTCATTGGACAAACTTCACATAAAATAGATATAAATAAATCAAGTCAGTTGAATTTCATCTGTTGTGAGACAGAGGAGCAACGATTGGTTATCACCCAAATCCACCTATGCGTTGAATTGTGTTTGAATGTTGATCAGAGTATTATCGTGTGCATGGAGAAATGCGACATATCAATGATCTAAGTGATTCAATTTTTTCCTGGAAATTTTTTTTTCTTTTCATCTGAGGATTACGCAAGAAAATAGTTGAAGCATGCAGGTTATTGTTACGTGTAACTGGGCAGCTTTCGTAATCATCCAACGAGAATTTGCAGTAGTATACACAAAAAGGAATCATCAATCAAATTTTTTTTGAAAGGGTTGATTCTTCTTGCCACTCTCAGGCCAAGTTTATTTGCTAATTGTTGGCTGAGTTTAGCTTCTATATTTGAGACGAAATGCCAAAGGAAGAGAGTTGGTTTCCTTGCGTAATTTTGAGTACGCTTTGAGTTCAAAATTGTTGGAGTGAGTTGTACAGGGACGAAAATCATCCTTCACCAGTTGTACGTGTTTCTCTGAGTCAGCACCTTCTGCATCAGGTTTATTTTACTCATATAAATCACTAAGCCATTTTTGGGGGCTATTGTCATTCGAATAGAGTTGTTGTGTATTGGGCACTTCGGGACAATGGATAGCAAACTATCTCTGCTAGACTCTTGTTGGGCATGTAGCTGGAAGTTGTTGGTTCTACTTCTCATTCATCTCTGCATGCCACTTGTGGTTAAGCTTGTGCGTTCAAGGATGTTGAATGAGATTATCCAAGCTTGAGGCCTGAGTTCCATACTACTTGTGTAGATATATCTTTTGGTGCCAAGTGTATTGATTTCTTTCAATCAAACCAGGTGCCTTTACAAACTATCTCTGCTAGAATGAGTTGCTATTTCCTTTAATGTAACCACTTATTATGAGAGTTGAAATCTCATTGCAGCAGTATATTTCTTATTTGAATATTGTGGATGTATGAAAATTTGGGAAGGAACGCCTTAGTATTGTCAGATATTGTTTGAAGGCAACACGTTGAGTGTTGTGGTAGGCCACAGGCCATACCACAACAGAAAGCCTTGTTTGGGCCAAATTTTTGGCCCTTTTTACCCTCAGCATGAAGGAAGAATGTCCTTTCTAGCCTATGAAGTTAAGGAAGATTAAGGTAGAGCAATTTTTTTGGGCCCTTCCGTAAAGGCTGAGAAAAAAAGATGAGTCTCCTCAAGGATCATCATAGCAAATTGCAGGCGGTTATCACAGTTTTTTTTATTGTGTGCTCACTTTGAATTGATCTGGAGTAGTTATCCCTTTGTGGCTCAAATATGTACATTAACTTGACACATGTAACATTTATTGATGGCTTAATATTTATCCTGATGGATGATTAGGGCTGAAACATTGATGAGTAGGATTGGCCTGTATCCTTATGAAACTTTGATGAGTAGAAGTATCTTATGACTATGTTAGATCTGCATAAGAGAAAGGTATCACATAAGGTATGGAATAGCATGAAATAGGGAAAATTTTGTGTCTGAAACATCTATCAGACTAGTATGTAGTGGTCAGATTGTTGACGAGATGGGCATAGATGTAAGTCATTGAGCTAGGAAAAATTTTGACAGCCCTAGGAGCAGTCTACTGAAATAACCAGAAATAGTCAAATCTGGAAGAAAATCAAGGTGCAATGCCTTAAGTGCAGGATAAACCAAGGCAGATTGGATCCCTAGTTTTGTAAGTTGTAGTCTTAGAACGCTGTTTGAAGAAGCTACCCACAGAATAACAGGTAGTGGTTGTAAGTACTTCTAACACAAGCTGAGGCTTTTTGATATGTTCCCCCTGTATGACAGTGACATAGATAGACACCTATGTAGCAGTAAGCATGTGACTATATTAATCTTACATTGGAGCGTTATGGTAAACTTAAAATGTGAACTGAGAAGTTTTTGCAGCTTTTGGTCACATTGTTGGAATCTTGAATCATGTTCAGCAAAGTCTATTGGATGGCTTTGACTGTGGTAGATTAAGTCCTCCTTTCCAAGTTGGTGTCTGGGATGCCCTCATTTAAAATAGATATCCTCCTGAGAGCAAAAACGACGATGGAGAGGAGAATATAGCGTATAAACTCTGACGGATACCCAGCAACCCGAACGAAGATCCTCATGACTTCAAAGACATATGGCTTTAGAGGGGGAAATTTCGGAGGAAAACCGAGAAGCCATATAAATATAAGGGTATCTAGCTGCCATGAGTACAATATGAGCCTGGATCATTTGCAGAAACTAGAAAGCATCAAAGTCTGGAAGGATGTCAGGATGATGTCTGGGATATGGTCCCTAGACCACAGGACAAAGTTGTTGTCACCTCGTTATAAGATCAAGCATGGATTTGATGGAGGTGATGAAAATTCCAAGGCAAGATTCGTTGCTCGTGAAAGGCAGAGACTATGACGACATATTTGCACCTGTGGCCCGATATACCACCATTCGATCTAGTATAATCTTTGCTGCTACATAAGGATGGGATCATCATCAGATGGATGTAAAGACTACCTTTTGGTATGATGCGATAAAGGAAGAGGTGTCTATAGAGCAACCTCTGGGGTTTGAAGTCCAGGATCGGGACACCCATGTCTGCAGGTTGAAGAAAGCCCTCTATGGGCTGAAGCAAGCACCCAAAGCTTGGTACAAGAGGATAGATAGCTACCTGATGAAGCTGGGCTTCACTCGTAGTAATGTTAATCCGAACCTTTACATCAAAGTTGATAGAAAGTAGCCTCTCATTCTGGTGCTGTATGTGGACGACCTCTTCCTGATAGATGTTGACCCTCTCATTCATCGGTGCAAGAGGGAGCTCGTTGCTGAACTCGAGATGAAGGACCTAGCACTGATTCATTACTTCCTAGGCCTGCAGGTCTGGCAGAGACCTGGCAAGATTTTCCTTTCTCAAGGAAAATACATTGTGAAGCTTTTGGTATGGTGGACTGTAAGTCCGTGTCGACACCGATGGAGCTTAACTTTAATAAATTGAGTAGCAGCGCCACTGGGCCCGTGTTAACAAATCCTACTGAGTATCATCAACTCGTAGGGGCTCTGATGTTCTTAGTGAACACCTGTCCGGACGTATGTTGTGCAGTGAACACCTTGAGTCAACACATGGTTGATCATAACATTCACTGGGATGGTGCCAAGAAACTCTTGAGATATCTCTGAGGCACAATAGACCATGGGCTGAGATACACTGTCGGGAGTATGACACTTCATGGATATACTGATGCTGATTGGGCTGGCAGTGTGGTGGATCGTAAGAGCACATCTGGATGCTACTTCACAAATAGATCTGCTTCAGGCAAGAAACGAAAGACGGTAGCCTTGAGCACCGCTAAGGTCGAATACATTGCAGCATGTATGGCCCGTTGTGAAGTCACTTGGTTGCGAAACCTCTTCTGTGAGCTGTTCGAGCATGTGCTAGATGCCACCGTTATCCTTTGAGATAACCAGAGGGGGATTCATTTGTCATAGAATCCCGTGTTCCACGATCGATCCAAGCATGTTGATGGCTGGTACCACTTTATCCGAGATATGGTACAGGAAGGCGCCGTAAGGCTCGATCATAGGAACTGATGAGCAGGTCGCAGATATTCTCACTATGCCCTCGGGGAAGGTCATGTTCCTAACCTTCCGTGAGAATCTTGGTATCGTGGAACGACCCTATGATGTGGGTCCTGTTGGACGATGAGCACGAGGAGCTCTAGGGGGCTTTGGGGACAGCTTCTCGGAGCTATGAGCAACCACAAGGCTAGGCTTGCCAAACCTTGTTGGTGTGCTTGGACCCCACCGTTGTGATTATTGAGTTGGTTCACCTCTCATTATCTGTGCCCCATATCCTACCCATTGAGTTCGGGGCGTGAGAAGTACCTCTCATTTGACAATATGGTGAAAAAGCAGAACTGACGCAAAAATTGATGAACGCATCGGTTGTCGTACTCTCTGTCTGGGATGGCACGGTCCAACCACTTGATGCGAGATTCAAGTCTTGTGGTCTCGGACCTACGCGACTCGAATGGGATGAACCGCCCGAGTTGGTTGGAGACATCTTGTGGTCTGATAGGTTGGCCTCGGGCAGATACGTACGGTGAAGAATGATGTCTTTGTAGGCGGCCACTGCAATGCCAGAAATAAAGGCCCGACCAAAAGTTTGTACAGGATGACGCACGATATTTGGATTGCACTAGTGGACGGAGTTCTCCCTAGTTGAGAGGGAGTGTTAAAATTGGACAACTAGGTCCAAACTCCGGGTTGTGCTGCTCAGATGACGATCGCAATATTTTTATTGAATTCCTCTTTCGGAGAGGTGTAAGATTGATCTAAAGATCATCTCGATCGGATGAGCAGAACATGTACTTTGAATTTATTCCACTTATGTGCTAGGTCGGCCTAGAATAAAATATAGACTTAAATGTCTTAAAGGACGTGTCACACACCCCCAAAGATTCCTATATATTGGAGAGACTTAGAGTTCATTTGACACACATTGATGTGGAGGAATTCTCTCTCTCTGGATAGCGTTGGAGCTGTGATATATATGGACTGTTCTTTGTTTAGGTTGTTCTGGGTGATGAGTGACACACTTGGCTAAACGACCTATTGGAGACTTTGTTGGTAGAAGCATCCTGCTGATCGTCGTAACGCCACCATCTATCATCTCTGTTTTGGCTTGTCTTCTATCGACCTATTAGTATGTTCTATCTTCTTCAGTATTGTGCCCTAATCTGAAATGGCATAGAACATATGCAGAAATTTACAATCAACGTTTCCCTATTCCAATTTTAGCAAGCCATGAGCCATTCATACAATAAATACAACAATGATTTACAACCCAACATAAGTTCAATAACAAGAGGAAGCAGTTACAGACACTTATCTTGAATTTAAACTAGAGTTGGCAACTGAGATAAGGACAACAAAACTCCACCCAACCATAGACAGCTGCAGCCAAGCTACTTGCAGTTGTCACCCTTGGCCAAATTCCATGGATTGAGAGGGTCTTGCTCAAGGAGAAAATCACCAACTGCCAGTTGCAACAGGGACTCTAGAGGTCTGCCTACCTCCACCCACCAGCTTCTCAGCAGTCAACCAATGCACAGGGAATTTAGAGGCCTACTGCCTCCACCCTCTAGCTATCAAATAGTCACACACACTCTAGGGAATCGAGAGGCTTCACCTCCACCTTGGCAGCATGCAACACAATGTTTCCACCCAATGAAGGGAGTCGAGAACTCACTGCCAAAACTCAATAAACAAGCACAGGAGACTCCAAAAATTCCTCACTAGGATTCCAAGGGCTAAACCTCTACCCCAAGCTATCAAGGGAATATAGAGAACGTCATCTCCACCCTCTACCCCCTTGAGGTATCTTGAGATTTACCCTCCCATACTCCTAATGCTCAACTAAAGGTATCATAGTCTTCTGAGAGTGGTGAAAGAAGCCAATATCCTCCACCATGCAGTAGATGTC
The DNA here is from genome assembly GCA_034641835.2 of Pinus albicaulis. Taxonomy (NCBI): domain Eukaryota; kingdom Viridiplantae; phylum Streptophyta; class Pinopsida; order Pinales; family Pinaceae; genus Pinus; species Pinus albicaulis. Next base: position 673,796,385 of record CM076570.1, read on the forward strand.
ACTGTCTACTTACTAAGCTTAGGCATGTTCTCTGTGCGTACATCCTTTACGTTGCTCCAGAAAATTATCACTCAACTCACTGAGCCCACGCTTGATGTGTATGTATTATTTTGTGTGTCACTCTCCTCCCGTGTATGTGTCCCTTTCGCACTATGCTCTCTTTCCATGACCATGCATCCCCTTATTGAAAAGTGTAACAAGGTTCGGTCTTCATATGTACTCTTGATTCTTGCGTATTGTAAAATGAAAAAGAAAATTTATTATTATTTATTTTGTAGCATGGGTTTCATGCTCAATGTCATTTTATTTTAGGCCAAAGCACCCATTGAATGCTTCTAGGTTTTTATTATTGAGTCAAGAAGTCAAAGAGTCATTGCCATATGTAAAAGACCCCATTGGGCATTTTGTAACAAGTTAAGAAAATTAGTTTTGAGTCAGTGTCAAATACACCCTCCAAGACCAAGTCGGACTAGCAGAGAAGAAGCATGCCTCGTTAGGGCATGTCATCCTCCTTCAAAGCTTATATATAAGAGAGCATTCGACCACATATGGTATCCATCTCACTCATCAATCAAGCGAAGAAGGAGAAGAAGAAAGGCAAGTGAAGGAAGAAAGAAGAAGGAAGGATGAAGTTTTGGGTTGTTTCTCTCTTTATCTCTCTCACACGTGTGAAGGTAAGGTTAGGGTTTTGCAACTACAAGGTCAAAGTTTTCAAGTTGCAAAAAGAAGGTCGAAATTGGTTGAAGAAAGGTCTATTTGGTCACCTACTAGCCCTAGAAAAAGAAGCCCAAGCAAAGGAGCCAAGAAGCCTTGGAAGCCCTAATTTCTCACACGTGTGGAAGCCGAAAATTTCAGACCTGCAATAGAGGCCGAAAATCCGTAGTTGGGGATTGAATTTGTGCAACTGGAAGAGATTTGACTTGGTTTGACTTGGATAGAAGAAGCACATCATCAAGAAGGTTTGACTTGGTCTTGGAAGGGTATTGGTCTTGGTCTAGAGGTTTTGGAATTCGTCATTTGAAGAATCTATAAGAAGAAAAGAGATTTGTGGGTTTTCCTCTCAAGAGGAGAGGTTTTGGCCCTAGTTTGCGACCTACATCTTGTGTCCTTGTGTACTATTGATCTTCATGTTTTTGGTAGCTATTTAATGATAAAAACAACATAATAATAAAAGAAGAAACTAATCAAAAGTAAAAATACTTCACAAGTAGTTATCAAGTCTAAGAGAAATCACCCTAATTTCTCAACATGGCATCAGAGCTAATGTTGACAAAGGGAATGATGAAGATCAACCACATCGCCAAATACGTTGAAGTTCTCGCTGAGCAGTTATGATAGAAGAACCTCAACCAAGGCATCAAAGCATTGAAAGCTCTATCATCAATCAATTATATGTTCGAACCTCTTCAAGATGAAGATTATTCTCATTAGTTACAGGTACTTTAAAGATGAAAATATTTGGGTAATTGACAGTGGAGCATCTAGACATATGACAGGTGAAAATAAACTATTAAAGACTATCAAGAGGAAATTCTTCTTATTTAGTCGAACTTGGAGACAAAAAGAGTTGTGCAGTAAGAGGAATTGGATCAACTTCGTTGGAGCTCAAAGATGGAGGAAACATTCATCTCAACAAAATTTTATCCGTTCCAAGTTTAAAGAAAAATTTACTTTCTATTTCATGTTTAGAAGATAAAGAAGATAGAATTGCTTTTATAGATGGTAAAGTTATGGTGTGGGATGGGCTCTAGTATCAACAATGCAATAGTTATTGGGATTCATGAGGGAAGGCTCTACAGATTACTTACACCTCAATCTCAAGCCTTAGTTCACATTGAAGTCAGTCCATGTGAACTTTGGCATAGAACGTTTGGACACCGTCATTACAAAATCTTACCAACTCTAAATACAATGGTGAATGGCATCCCTAAATTAAAGGAGGACCATGAAGGAATTTGCAAGGGATGTGCATTAGGGAAAAATGTAAAGAAAAATTTTGGAAGCAATGCTTCAAGATCTAAAGAAATCTTGGATCTCATTCACTCTGATGTCTGTGATCCTATGTCTACGAAATCTCTTGGGGGTCATCTATACCATGTAACTTTCATTGATGACCACTCGAGGAAGACTTGGATTTATTTACTCAAGTCCAAGGATGATGTATTCGAAAATTTTCAAGAATTCAATGCAGAAGTAGAGAATCTTACAGAAAGAAAGATCAAGGTACCAAGATCCGATAACGGTGGAGAATACACGTCAAAGGAACTTATAGCTTTTTGTAAGGAGGTTGGAATTAAGAGGGAATTGATAGTCCCATACAATCCAGAGCAAAATGGAGTAGCAGAATAGAAGAATCATACAATTGAAGAAAGTGTTCGAGGTATGTTACATGATCAAGATCTACCGAAATTTCTATGGGGTGAGGCATCCAAAACAGTTGTCCATATTCAAAATCAAAGTCCTCACTAATCACTTGTCAACATTGTTGATTTTTGTAGCATAGGAAAGTGCTCTAAGTCTCAATTTTGTGGAGAGGCTTAGACACTTGTATTCCAAAGAACCCAGAAATCGTTTGAGAAAATTCCACTCAGTTAATGTTTTATTAAAATAATTAATTATTTTAATGGAGACCCTAAGTCTAAACTTAGGGAAACTAAATAATTAAAGGATATTAATAAAACAAAGTGAGAATAATCTAAAAAAGACAGAGATCAAGTCATGTTATAATCTTATCCGTTGATTATAAATCTAATCTCGGTCGTTGATTTCTTAACAAGAAGACTATAAAGGAAGGCTTGAAGGTCAAATGGAAAGACACACACAGAGTGAATCTTGAGATCGAATTCTTCTGATAGAGCAGTGCTAGGACGAAGATCGGATCCCACTGATTCAGTGCAATGAGGGTACAGAGTAGCATTTGGAGAGAAAGATTTTCCCAGCAAGAGAATCATCAGCAGAGAGAGGCAGGAAGACGTCCAGAAGAGCCAGTCAGGGTGACGCAGAGGCTGCGCAAGGCCAGTCAAGGTGACGCAGAAGTTGTGCAAAGGTTTCGTAGAGGTTCATAGGGAGTCTGAGATTCAACTGTCGAATCAAATCCAGAAGCCAGAAGCCGGGGTGTGATACCGGGAAGCTCAGATCTGTGATTTCGGGAGTCAGATCGATCCTTCGCTGGGGTGACGCAGTGACTACACATAGACCTCCAAAGGTAGCTTTTCCAGTGATTGTGAGGTAAAACTCACAGTTTCTTTCTGCCAGTATTTCTCTCTGTAACTGAATAACCCTTGGGCCTTGAGGTATTCAGAGATGTATTCAAGATTTGTTACTGCTTAATAATACAAACCCTCAGATCTGTTGCACCAGTTTTCCCACATTGGGTTTTTCTGGGGACTTGTGTCCTATGTGTGATTGATTTCTCGGCGCTCGCTCAGTTTCCTTATTTCAGAATCATATTTATTCAGTATAGGATGCTTCAGTAGTTACTTCAATAATTCAGATCTGAATTAATTATGTAAATGTAATTTACTTAATAGAAGTATACTCATTTGATGCAGTAGGATTCCTTAGATTGTCAGATCTAGGAATTTCCACATGGTATCAGAGCATGTGATGTGAAACAGGAAGAGAATATTTGAATCTGAAGTGAAGGTGGAATTGATGCAGCAGCAGTAGCAAATCGAATCCCCAGAGGGATTGCGCAGATCTAGCCAGGAGGGCTAAAGTCTTGAGGTTGTCTCTTCATGAATGAGTCGACAAAGAGGTAGGACTTCCGGTTCAAGATTATGTCGAGGCAGAGGGAGTTGCGTAGAGCCAGAGGGACGCAGTTTTTTTGCAGGTAGTTGCCGGAGCAGAGAAACGTCAGAAGAAAGAAAAAAAATCATAGTGCGGAATTCTTTCTTAGTGAGTTCCTAGCCGAAGAATTCAGCATTTTTCCAAGACCGGAGCAATAGATCTACAAGCTCCAGAAGGAGTGCATAGACCTTCCTAGGTTGTGCAAACGGGGGAGAAGAGGGAGCAATTCGACAGTTGACGGCAGAGATGGCATGCAGTGGGTTGCATGACACTTAGTGAATGTCTTCCTCAGAGAATTCTGAGCCAAGCAATTCAATTTCTCACTGTAGAGCAGTAGTAGCCGGGATCGGATATACATTCTCCAGCAGGGAGTGCGTAGAGCCAAACATCAGTTGCACAGAGGAGAGAGGAGAAATTCGACATTTTGGCGAGATCATTTCCTTCTCCAATTTTGAGTTTTCATATTTTTGTAGCTCTGCAAGGATGATCGTACGAGATTTCCAGAGAAGGTTGTGTGAGTTATCCAGAATACAGATTTGGGCAGCAGATCGACTTCCAATTGCCGGAAGCAGTTGCTGGCGGAAGTACGAGTTGCAAAGAGAGGAAGGGTCCCAACCAGGGACTAGGCTTGAAAGGGACACCAAACCCAAGAGGAGGAATATAAAACTTCAGTTGGGCAGGATCCTTGAGGAGCCCACCTCATGGATCATTACCTTGCTACAGGAGCCCATATTTGCAGTAGCGAGATGGAGGAGTCTTCAATGGGAGTCGAGGAGTGAAGGAGCAACAGTTGCAGTAGGTAGCAGCGCCTACTTCTGGAGCAGCGCAGAGCAAAGCAGAGCAGCATAGCAGTAGCAACGCATTGCACGGGAGTGCAGCACAGTGCAGAGCAACAACAACATAGCGGTAGTAGCGTAGTGCACAGGAGTGCAGCAAAGTGCAGAGCAACAGTAGCAGCGCAGTGCACAAGAGTGCAGCGTAGTGCAGAGCAGTGTTGCACAGTGCAAAGCAATGTTGCATAGTGCAGAGCAGCAGCAGCGCAATGCATCAAAGGGGCAGCGTAGTAGCTATCAACAGTTAGAGTCTTCAGCACCGAGGTGCATCCACTGAACACTTGTTCAGTCTTTGGGTGATTTCAGCAGCTGAGTTGCAGTGCAGATGCAGTGTTAGCAGTGGCAGTGTTAGCAACATAGCAGATGCAGCACTTGAGAGGGAGTTGTAGTACAAATGCAGCAGTGGCAGTGGCAGTGGCAGTGTCATGGGCAACAATACAGTTGCAACAGCAGCAGCACAATGGTTGATGGACTTCAGTAGCGCAGAGGATGTTTCAGGGTCAGAGCAGTATGTTGCAGGCATAATTGCTAGATCACTTTCCTCACTAAGAGGGAGTGTTGATTTTTGTAGCATCGGAAAGTGCTCTAAGTCTCAAATTTTGTGGAGAGAGTTAGACACTGGTATTCCAAAGAACCCAGAACCCGTTTGTGAAAATTCCACTTGGTTAATGTAAAATAACTAATTATTTTAATGGAGACCCTAAGTCTAAACTTAGGGAAATTAAATAATTAAAGGACATTAATAAAACAAGTGAGAATAATCTAGAAAAGGCAGAGATCAAGTCATGTTATAATCTTAGCCGTTGATTAGAGATCTACTCTCAGCCATTGATTTCTCAACGAGAATACTATAAAGGAAGGCTTGAGGGTCATTTGAAAAGATACACACGGAGTGAATCTTGAAATCAAATTCTTCTGACGGAGCAGTGCTCGAACGAAGATCAAATCTAAGTGATTCAGTGCAACGAGGGGCAGAGTAGCATCTGGAGAGAAAGATTTTCTCAGCCAAAGAATCATCAGCAGAGAGAGGCAAGAAGACATCCAGCAGAGACAAAGCAGACTTAGTCAGGGTGACACAGAGGCTGCGCAGAGCCAGTGAGGGCTACCCAAAAGCTGCGCAGAGGCCCAGAGGGAGTCTAAGATTCAGTTGTTGGATCAAATCCAAAAGCCAGAAGTCAAGGTGTGATACCGGGAGGCTCAGATCTGTGATTCCAGAAGTCAGGTCGATCCTTTGTTGGGGTGACGTAATGCCTAGAAGAGGTGACGCAGGGCCTATGCAGTGACTGCACAGAGACCTCCAGATGCAACTTTTCCAGTGACTGAATCAGCGAAATTTTCCAGTGATTATGTGAGGTAAAAACTCATAGTTTCTTTCTGCCAGTATTTCTTTCTGTAACTGAATAACCCTTGAGGTATTCAGAGATGTATTCAGGATTTTATACTACTTAATAATACAAACCCTCAAATCTATTGCACCGGTTTTCCCGCATTAGGTTTTACCGGGGACTTGTGTCCTATGTGTGATTGATTTCTTGCTCAGTTTCATTATTTCAGAATCATATTTATTCAGTGTAGGTTGCTTCAGTAGTTACTTCAATAATTCGGATCTAAATAATTAAGTAAATGGAATTTACTTAATAGGAGTAGTATACTAAGTTGAAGCAGTAGGATTCCTTATATTGTCAGTTCTAGGAATTTCTACAAACATGACTCCTGAAGAAGCATTCACTGAGAAGAGACCATGTGTAGGTCATCTTCGAATATGTGGTTGCCCTGTATACATTCACATTCCAAAAGATAAAAGGAAGAAATTGGATCCTACAAGCTTGAAGGGCATATTTGTTGGCTATAGTAACTCTTCAAAGGCATGTAGAATCTAAATAAAAGAAGGGCATCAAATTGAAGTTAGCAAAGATGTGATATTTGATGAAACAATTGCATATAAGAAATCCAAAGATCTCTAGATTGATTCTGATGATGAAGAACTACCTATATTTGAAGAATCTCCAAGGGAAGAAGAAGATTCCAATCATGAAGAAGAAGGTCCCAGTGAACTTGTGCAGCATGTCATAATCCCTGAAAATCAAAAGAGACCAAATTGGTTAAAGTCTACTCTTCAAGAAGTCGAAGGGCATACTACTACAAAAGGTACATTTAGGTAAAGCAAGAAGCCTAAAAGGTATTTCGGGAATGCAACCTATATGACAAAGTTAATTGAAGCAGAACCATCCACCTTTGAAGAAGTTGTCAATCATCAAGAATGGAAAGATGTTATGAATGAAGAATATCAATCTATAATGAAAATTGTAGTTTGGAAAATCGTTCTTGGGCCAAACGACCAATCTGTGGCAACTTCCAAATGGCTCTATAAGATTAAGCATGCAATAGATGGAAGCAAGGTTTGTGGCTAGGGGTTTCTCTCAACAAGAAGGCGTTGATTATGAATAGACATTTGCACCTATAGCTAGATACACAACTATAAGATCGTTGGTCTCTTTGGCAACATCTATGGGATGGAACATCCATCAAATTGATGTCAAAACAATATTTTTGAAAGGTACCATTGATGAAGATGTGTATATCGAACAACCTTTGGGATTTGAAGTGAAAGATAGAGAAACTCGCATTTTCATATTAAAGAAGGCACATTATGGCCTCAAGCAAGCTCCAAGGGCCCGGTATGCTAGGACGAACATGTATCTACAAAAATTGGGATTTTCAAAAAGTTTTGTTGATCCAAACCTATATATCAAAGTAGTGAAGGGTGAACCAGTCATCATTCTTCTATATGTGGATGATCTTTTCATAATAGGTGTGGAAGGTCGTATTCAAGAATGCAAGAGACAATTGGCAGCGGAATTCGATATGAAGGATCTACGGCTAATCTTATCATAACATGTGTGGAAGGTCGTATTCAAGAATGCAAGAGACAATTGGCAATGGAATTCGATATGAAGGATCTAGGGTCGATGCACTATTACTTTGGGTTGGAAGTTTGGCAAGAACCTAGTGAAATATATCTAGGTCAAGGAAAGTATGTGATTAAGATGTTGCAAAGGTTTGGCATGATGGACTTCAAACCTATGACAACCCCATGGTGACAAATTTGAAGAGATTGAGAAGTTCTGATTCAAGCCCTGTGGATCCTACAAATTATAGACAATTGGTTGGCTCTCTAATGTATCTAGTGAACACACGTCCAGATATTTGTTTTGCAGTGAATATTCTCAGTTAATTTCAGATGGAGCCAAAACATGACCACTGGATAGCAGTCAAGCATATAATGAGATATCTGCAAGGGACAATGTCGAGAAATCTAGGGCATCAGGTATTAGTTGATTTCTCTACTTATGATAACTGCTTGTGAATGCTTTTTACTTTCTTATATTAGGGTCTTCTCTTTCTTAGATTATTAGTGTTCTTCTTCATCAAACAACTACCAATGCATAAACCATAAAGAGACAAGAGACATAGAATATAGGTGATCATCCAAGGCCAAAACCTCTCCCACTTGAGAGGAAAACCCGAACAAATTGTTCTTCTTATAGAGACTTCAATTGACGAATACCAAGACCAAGACCCTACTTGCCACTCCAAGACCAAGACATAAGCTCCCTTGATGAGATCATTTGTCCATGATCCTTCTACTCCCTCCTTCTTCTCGGCTTCTTCAACCTCGGCCTCCTTCTACTCCAGACCTTCGGCCTCCTTGAATTAGGTCTGCAATCCTAATTCATAAATCCTCTTCTTGATACCCTTGCTTAGGATAGAGTATCCTCTTAGCTTGTCTCGACTTATCCCTTCTTCCAATTCAACTCCCTAGGAGGACTGCAATTTTCCTCGGCTCCTACTACTGCAACAGACCTCTTTCTTCCTTGAACGTGTGGAGGACTTCGCTCTTCCTTCTCCTTACTTTTTTGGTTGGAAGGCTTCTTCTCTTACCCCTTTGCACTTCTTAATGCAGTCCTGCACTTGTCCGAAATTTTGTCCTCTGAACTAAGGTCGAGATGCTTAATTATAGTGGTTCCCCCCTCAAATTAGCCAACTTGAAGAACGGTGAGCTGACATGTCATTTGGAGGAGGTTATTTACTCCATCTTGTAGCTTACTTGAAGGAGAAGTTTGGTGCTCGTCTTGGAGGGATTTCATACCTATTTAATGACTCATACAAATGTGTAACATGCCCAAGAAGGGTCCTTCATACATGACATAGACTCAAATTGACTTTTATGACTAGATGACAAATCCTAAATGCTCACAATGGGAGCCATCACTAAAAATAAAATTCTTTGCTCATGAAACCTGTGAGACAAGCATTACAATAATAATTTTATTTATCTTCTTTGCATCAATTACATAATATCAAAATTACACATCGTTATGAAGACGGAACCTAGTTACACTTTTCAATAGACAATACATTACTGCCGAAAGTATGATAGAAAGAATGATATTCAATTCATAAGATACAAAGATTTTGATTGGGGAGGCAGTGAGATAGATGGAAGAGAAAGCACTGCTACCAAAAGGATGTTAAGCTTAGGGATCCTCTATGAAAGCCTGGACAAATGAAAGCAGAATCCAATTACTTGAGTAGTTGCATCAGATTGTTTGAAGACCCCAAATTTCTTGGAAAGGCGAAGCACATAAACAAGAAGTATCATTACATATGAACGCTGGTGCAAGATGGGGTGTTGCAACTACAATATATCTCCACTGATGAGCAGGTAGTTGATATTTTGACAAAATCTCTTCCTAATAAAAAGCTTGTGTATTTGAGAGACAAGCTTGGATTGGTTGATATCTCCTCCCTAGTTGAGAGGGAGAGATAGACACATCGTTCTTGTCTTCACTTTGTGAACAAAGAATGGAGGATTGGGTAAGCATCTGGTTTTCGATACTCTTTGAGGACGAGGTAGAGCATCCAATAGGTAAGAGTAGTTGAAGAGGAGATTCCTTGAGGATGTGTTAATCCAAGACAGGAATGGTCCTAGAAGGACATACCTTATGAACATCCGGATGGGGCATGTGCCTTGATAGACAATGATGATGTTGTTTATAAGTCATTGTCTCCCAAGCATTGTGCTCTATTCTGTGGAGAGATAGAGTTGTTAGTCAAGGCCTTGCTATATGACAATGCTGGTTGGTATGATGAGATGCAATGACATAAGCTAAACCAATAGCTTATAAGGTGGCTTACCAATTCGACTCTTCTTCTGAGATCTCTTCAATATGAAAATGTCCATGTACCATTATGAATACCTCCATAGTTAACAGGGAGTGTTGAAGAGTGTAACTAGGTTCAGTCTTCATATGTACTCTTGATTCTTGTATATTGTAAAATGAAAAAGAGAAAATATTATTATTATTTTTGTAGCATGGGTTTCATGCTCAAGGTCATTTTATTTTAGGTCAAAGCACCCATTGAGTGCTTCTAGGTTTTCATTATTGACTCATTGTCATATGTAAAGACCCCATTAAGCATTTTGTAACAAGTCAAGAAAATTATTTTTGAGTCAAAGTGTCAAAAACACCCCTCCAAGACCAAGTCGGCCTGGCAAAGAAGAAGTCAGCCTCATTAGGGCATGTCGTCCTCCTTGAAAGCCTATATATAAAAGAACATTTGGCCTCCTACGTCACTCGTCAATCAAGCGAAGAAGGAGAAGAAGAAAGGCAAGCGAAGGAAGAAAGAAGAAGGAAGGACGAAGGACGAAGTTTTGGGTTGTTTCTCTCTCACACACACACACATGCGAAGGTAAGGCTAGGGTTTTGCAGCTACAAGGCCGAAGTATTCAAGTTGCAGAAAGAAGGTCAAAATTGGTTGGAGAAAGCTCTATTTGGTCACCTACTAGCCCTAAAAGAAGCGGCCCAAGCAAAGGAGCAACAAAGCCTTGGAAGCCTTAATTTCTCTCACACGTGCAAAAGCAGCCACTGTTGTAGGGGCCGAAAATTTCAGACCTGCAGTAGAGGCCAAAATTCTTTTGTTGGGGGTCAAAATTGTGCAGCTGGAAGAGATTTGACTTGGTTTCACTTGGATAGAAGAAGCACATCATCAAGAAGGTTTGACTTGGTCTTGGAAGCGTATTGGCCTTGGTCTAGAGGTCTTGGAATTTGTCATTTGACGAATTTATAAGAAGAGAAGAGATTTGCGGGTTTTCCTCTCAAGAGGAGAGGTTTTGACCCTGGCTTGCAGCCTACATCTTGTGTCCTTGTGTGCTATTGATCTTCATGTTTTTGCTAGTTGTTTGATGATAAGAAAAACAAAATAATAAAAGAAGATAATAAAAAGTAAAAATACATCACAAGTAGTAGTCTAAGAGAAATCACCCTAATTGTAACCCTATTGATTTCTCAACACCCCCTGCGCTCCCTCCCCAGGTTGACTTCTTGGCTTTTTCCCCAGCTGCACACGCAGCTGCTACATAGTAATTTTTTTGTCCTTTCCTGTCCTGTGTGGTCCCAACAGGTATGGGCTGTGTCCCTTGCTTGGCAGTTTTTAAATTTACAGCACCAGTCCCCTCATTAAAATGCCATACCAATTCATTAAAACTCAACAACCAGCCTTCAATGGTTGTCACCACAATCCAATTTCTTCCTTCAGTAACTAAACTGTATTTCCCAAGAAATTGACCTCCCTCAGTCCCTTGGAATCCGTGTCCCTTACTCAGCCCATTTTAAATCTTCACAATTCAAAATACATGAGATATCTACATAGCCGGCATAAGCCCAATATCAGCTAGGCTGTTACAACATGATCAGTGCATGGCATCCTATTAAGCTGCTGACAGTGACAAATAAGATCATGACTAAAGCATTAATATCGTGAGTCTAGAAGTTAGCCTTAAAAATTATTGCCCAGAGAAAACTGGATATCCACAAGGAATATCCATCCTAAACAAATTGCCAACTACGTAGGAAGGCATTGTTTGGGGCTTCATATCAAAGATGTTTATCTGCTTGGATTTTGGCTTTTGGGATGAAATTTACTGTTCAAGCTTCATTTTTTAATATTTCAACAATGGTTGTTGTCAATGTTGTCTTTTCAAATAACATTTCTTTGCACAAGACCATTCGCAAAAGCTATCCTTGAAATTTTACTTGTATGCGCTACCAACTAATTCCATGGGATGCTTACTAGAGGCTACCAATAATGAAGGTAAAATTCAGAGTATACTAGAGGCTGTTAATAATAAAGGTAAAATTCAGGGTCTACTCATGCCTAGAGTGGGTGAGATAAATCATATTATAAATATTTCACAAACGACTTCCTTCTTCTGATCCAGCTCACTTTGAGTCAATTCGAAACCATGAAATGCCTCAATAGTTTCTGCAAAGGTTCGTGCATTAAACATGAGATGGATTTCTGGATTATGGGAGATGCGGATAGTTCTGACTGGTTGATGAGGTTGGGAAAGGATTGATATGGGGACATTATCAGATATTTGGGAATTCCTTTTGGTGATGGTGTTTCTCCTTCTGAAGTGTGGGATTGGTACCCTAAAAGATTGAAGTAAGCTCCAGAAGTTTTGGTCTAAGTTTGGAGGTAACACAGGGCTTCCCACCATCCCATGGAATTTTTACATTCTCCCAAAGGATGAAGGTGGACTAGCACCAATAGATATAGCAACCGACAAATATTTTGGCTGTCAAACAGATGATAAGATGTCTTCAAGGCGAAGCCTCCTGGAAACAGTAGATGATTTACATTATCATGAATGACACATGCATAAGTAACATAAGAGACTGGATATTATTGGATTACCACAAGATTTCATAATTCTGAAATCCCTGGTTTTGAAGGGAATTTGGAAAGCTTGCAAGGCATTTTTTTCGCTGTTAGTGCAGAAATTTTATTGTGCTATGCATGGATGTGATCTTCCTTACATGCCAGTTTGGCCCTGAAAGATTCCAGAATTTGGATATGACAATTATTCATCAACCTAGACACCTGAGAAGTAATAGCGTCTCTTTGCAAAGGGAAAGAAGTTTGCTAAACTTGAAAAAAGAAGGAATCTCTTATCCTCAAAAGCTCATACTTGAGAAGAATCTATTTAAAATGGACGGCCTGATAAGGAGGCCAATATGGAGGTACTGGTAATGCAAATATGGTGAGCCTGTGAATAGTTGGATGTCCTGGCTGAAAAAAGTGTTGTCAATCAGAGTTCCTTACAGCTTGAGGGTCTTCTCCTGGTTAGACATCTACCAAGATTTCTAAATGAAGGATGCCTTGCAAACTCCAGTTTCAAGTACCTCTTTTGTACTCAATGTCAGGCAAAGGAACCAGTAAAGCATTTGTTAAGAGTATATGGAATTGATTAGTTACCAAATGTGTATGTAATTGGTCAGATTGACGGGATAGATGTTTATGGGTTGGGTATACCCTTGTAAGAAAAAGTCATCTAATTGAAATAAGGCATTGAATCTGGACGGTGACTCTATTTTCCTTGCGGAAAACCAAGTGCACATCGGTGTTCCATGGTCACCTGATAAAAAATGGTGCTTTCAGAATTAGCTCACACTAAGGCCAATCTTAGGAATCTTAGGAGAGATGTGAGAGGCCTCAGTGCCGCTTTGCAACCAGACCGCATACAATATAACACATTTTACACCTGCAGATGTTGTTCAAGTCTCTGTGATCACTATCCCTATTTTTGGTAGTTTGCAAAATGGCGGGCATGTTAGTAATCATCCCTTGTTCTTCAAACAATAATAAGAGGATTTTGCAAAAACCCAACCCAAAATAAAGTTCATTGGAAAAGAATTGCAACATACCTGTAATCCATTTGGAGAACCATTTGATGTCAAAGTTTCTACGTGCACACTGGTCACATCTATCTTTAGAGGGCTAAAGATGCGGATAGCTGCGAGACTGTTTGCATTCTTGAGAAAGTTGAATTTGTGCGAATCCTTGTCAAAGGGGGCGTACAGGAAAACATCTGTATTGTTATACATATTCAGTACATATTCCAGCAGAGAAGGCCCTGTAAGCTCAAACTTCCTCGCTCCACCTACTAAACATACGGCAATCCGGGGATGATTCTTCTTCCGAGGACGATTCTTCTTCCGGGGATGATTCTTCTCTCCGTTCTCGGTGGGCAATTTTGTATCATCGTATGGCAGTTCTGGGGTAGATTTTGATTTCGATAACAGTGAATTCGTTATCCCGGAATTCTCAGATCCAGAGCGAACATAGTTAGCAAGATGGGACTGTATGGTTTTCAACTGTAAAAATGGTTGTTGGACTGAAATCCCAGTCTGCATAAGACCCACGAAACCTGCCAGGCCTATCAGAATTAGCCACCCCATGCATTTCCTGTACCTTAAATTCTGTAATTCGACCAACCAACCTCCCATCCTGCTTCTGAGATTAGATCTAGACTCTGGCACTGTTCTAAAAATGAAATCCTTCATTGAATTATATCGTTCTCTGGGATTTGATTTCAACGGGGATTTTCACATGTATGTCATGATTCTTCACTTCTGCTTTGAAATGGTGATGATGATGGGAGAATTCATCAATGGGTTTTCCCAAAAATCACCTGGCAGTAAAACCTGGTTTTGCCCAAATAGGAGATAAGCAAAACCAAAAAGGGAGGCGAAAAAAGCAAGCGAAAATACCTCAGCTATCTCTCATAGAATATAAATATAAAGGCATTAATTTTGTGTTTTTGCTTGCTTTTGAGAGCAAAGAATCATTAATCCAGCACTCAAAGTAGCCTGTACTGTAGCCTGTACTGCAAGCCACCCAGGACTCGAACCCTTCGCTTGTATCAATCACTTTTCTTGCAGTTTTGAAATTGGAATTTAGTTCCTCGCAGTTTGGTCGGTTGGCATGAACAGAAATCCGCCAGAAGTTAAATAGCAGACCCGCTCCGGGATTGGGAAAGATATTGTTTTTGCAAATGCACATAAATTTATAATAATATTTCACCGAAATTCAAAACGCTGAGGGCGGCTGTAAGTGGGTAAGGAGTTACACACTCCTTCGAGATCATTAAGGCAGGCAGAGTGACAGTTACTATACGTTACGGGTTAACACCATTATTCTCGCATTGTGAATAATGTGAGTGTCACGTTTCGTAGGCCATCTTTAATGGGAGACCATCAAAATCTAATGGAAAAATACCTAAAAAAATATGCAATTAAAAAAAAATTATCTATAAATGTGTGAGTGGTTATGTATAAATTTATTAGATTGGAATGGGATAATTATTATACTTAATTTTGATGTATTAAATTTTTAATAATATTGTTTATAGGATTAATTATATCATTAAAATATTAAATTTTTAAAAATTAAATCATTTATTTTTTAAAAAAATAGAATGGAAAGAAATTTGGGTAAATATATGTTTTACTCAATATTTCTCTCATCCAACTAAGAGTATTTCTCTCTACTAGAATTGGATAAGAGAGAATGGCACTAAATATTGGGCAAAACATTATTAATACTATTTTATATATGCTTTTGCCTAAAATACCCAAATATGATGTTATAAATTATTTTATTATAAAAATAATGATTATTATTATTACTTATATAATATTATAAATTATTTTATTGTAATGATGATAAATTATTAGTATTTATTATAATTGAGGGCGAGAGAAGAGGGAGGGGTGCTTTATGGCCTTTAGGAAATTAAAGTTACAAATTCATGGGGTTTATGATGCATGACAAACAACTGAGCTTAAGCTTATGTTTTCTACTAGGGGATTCAGTGAGCCAAGGAAAATTAGGTAACTTCTCTCATTGTTTCGGGAGACTCCCTCCTTATTCAACATTTTGTGAAGGGCTTATCTCTAAGTGACAAAATATTAGAAAGTCTTATGAAAAGAATTAGAAAAGTAGTGGAAGGGTAATCTTCAATAACATATTTCCTAGTTCTTTTGATCTCAATAAAGATGTGGACTTATGTGTTAATGAAGGGTCTATATTAAGATTGGGAGATTTAAAAATCAATGGTTGAATCTAGCTCTTTCCCATTCCTTGGAACTAAATGGATTGGCATTGCGCAGTTATGAAGGATTGCATTCAATCAGTTATAGTATGACATGAAAATTTTGTTTTTTGGTGGGTCAATTTTGTAAGCTATATACCTGCAAAACCTTGTTTTTTGTTATCCAATTGGGAGTCCCTCTAGAAAAAAAATTAGTTTTGTTGGATAAAAGGGTTTAGGTGAATTTTTTAAAGATAGAACTATGTACTACCTAATGTATTTGCAGCGATCCAAGTTATATATTATTAAAAAAACTTGGTAAACCTTCATTACTATATATATATAGTATTATAAATTATTTTTACCCAATAATATGTCAAATTATGTTGCATGTTATTTCTTTTCTTTCTTCTCCTTTTCTTTTACCATGGTGAATTAGTAACTTGTTGGACTAATCTTTGGAAGGCCTGAGATCAAACTTAGTGGTTGCCACTATAATAGCAAGAGTATATCCAAAGCCAGATATACCTAGTCCATAAGCCATTATAACACCAAGAGTATATCCAATATCTCGTAATCCAAATATACCTAGCCCATAAGTTAGATGTACCAAACCTGGCGGCTACCACTATAACACCAAGAGTATATCCAATAGCTTGTAAGCCAGATATACTAGGAATTTGTGACTTAGCAAGAGCCCCCGAAGCCAAAGATGTCCCTCCATGGGATTTAAAATTGGGTGGATGGCATAGCATCTCATTGTGTGAACCACTCAATCATCCCACTAGGAGGCTCCATGTTATTTCTAATAAATAATAATAATCCAATTTTAAGGTCATGGTTAAGTTAAACATCAATTTGGTGATCCGGATTTATGCAGGAATGCAACAGAATACAGAAATAACCATAAACATAGATGCAGTGGAAATAATGCATCATTTCATTAATATCAAATAACATAAATATGCTTACAGACATAATGGAAATAAAATAGCTAGGGTGCTGGTAGCGAATCTCTGAGAAGAGATGTGGTGGCTACAGACCTCTGAACTATGTTACAATGAGGCTCGAGGGCCTATTTATTATTGAGAAACAATGGAAGAACTGAAACGTCCAATAACCTAACTCTAGGAGATGAAGCGCCAAAACTGTGGGTCTCGTTTGGGTAAATTGGTGTTTCAACTTCCCGGGGACGTAACTTTGGCGTCCGATCTTTGCTTTACGTGCTCAATAGCTCGTTAGAAAGATATATCCGAGGAGTACAACTTTCGATGTGAGAAACATCGGTCCATGGACCCATGTTGCTCCCGGTTTTCCCAAAAAACATCGTTTAGGGCCTCAAAACGGCTCCGAAAATTCAAGACCCGAAAAACTGCTAAAAATAGTAAGTTGTGTTGCAACTTAAAAACTAAACGAAATGATGGTGGGGGTTCAAATGGAATAGGTGTGTGGCCACCAATATCCACCTAGATCATTAAGGCCCAAAACGGCTCCGGGAGTGCAAGACCCGAAAACCTGCTAAAAATAGTAAGTGGTGTTGAATGTGAAAAGCTGCAAGAATTGATGGTGTGGGTCCAAATGGAATAGGTTGGTGGCCACCGATATCCACCTGGATCATTTGGTGTATAAAACCTCCCTTTTTTATGGGACAAGAACTTGTCTTTGTTCAACAATTTCATTGTCATTGTGATGTGGCTTGAGGGGTAGGCATACCCCTACAGTGGGACATAGTGTCTCAAGACATCTTAGCCCTTGCCAAGTCACAAGTTACTACTAATATTGGCTTGCAGCTTTTCGGTACTAGCTCCACCCAATTTATGGCTAAAAAATTATTTAAGGACATTGTACAACTTGAGTAGGCCTAATGGTTAATAGTATTTTCTTCATTGTAAGAGGCCATAGGTTCAAAACCATAGAGGTGTAAAATTTTCACGTGTTAATAAATTAATATCGGCCCGTTGTGATGAGGCTCGAGGGGTAAGCATCCCCTTGGAGTGGGACCTTGTGTCTCTCGACTTACACGTTGTCGATAGTACATCCACCCAATTTTTGGTTTAAAATAAAAAACTAAGGAGGTGTACTAGCTTCACCCAATTTTTATGGTTAAAAATATAAGGAGACATTTAATCTCATGTTGGTAGCTTGAGTGGTTTGGAACATGGTTTGTTCTCACATCCACTTAATTTTAAGTCCAGGGAACATGCTTGATCCCTTATGATAAGGCTTGCAGAGTAGATGCCCCCACCCACATGACATCCTAGCTTTTACTGGTTAGAATGCGATATCTTCTCTTTTGTATTCTAATTATTATTAATTTTGTACAAGTTAATAGTTAAAACACAATAATAATGTAATATGAATCATGCTTAAAAGACCATCTTTGCAATTTATTAATTCATTAAAATATCTAGCATATTTAAAGTCTATTTAAACACCAAATTACATAATGTATTTTCTATTCTTTCAATTTCACAAACCCTTAAATAGTTGACATGTCATGTGAGTTAAAAGGACACAATGTGACGTGTCATGTGAATTAAAATGACACAGGTCATGTGAGGTTAGGGGATAAGTGTGAGGGTAATGACTAAGGCCCTTACTCGAGGAGGTTTAGGAGATGAGACAGTAAAGAGGCTTTCTTGATGGCTTGTGTTTTTGAGTCAAGGGATCCTGAACCTCACATTCAATGTGATTATTAAAGTTACATGGAAGGAATTTTGGAAGGCATCATGGGCTTTATTAGTTTTTTCCTTAAGCTATATAATTAATAGATTTATAATCTTGAATGTTGAAATGGAGGCAAAGGATGCCACTACCCACTAAATGAAGTTACTACTGTTTCAATAACAAGTGGAACATGGACTACGCAAGCCTAAAATCCTCTTCCACTACTTGTAGGCCTATGCCCAGGGACCCTAGTGGCTTTGGTGACCAAAGAGAGTGGACAAGGAATGCACCATCGAGGATAACATGTAAGAGAATACCACCACATGCTTAGAGCATAAGGGGGAAAGCCTCAACACCTCTATGCACATGTATCCAATGTGGGGATATAGGGTATTTGGAAAAGGGATTTGAGTCGAGGCATAAATTAACTACTATGCAACAAATGTAAGTGCTTGAAGACAAGGTATGCCAAATGAAACATGTGTAACGTTAAGAGCTAGATTATGGATAAAAAGATATAGGACAAAGTCCTAGATGGAGGTATCTCATGTAGTAGGATTGGCATATCAAGGAGATGTCAATTGTTTGGAGTATGAATTTCAATATTAAGTAGGATAGTCCTCTCTTAGAGGACATTCTAGATATCCTCAAATCTATGGATAATAAGTAAGAATCCCTCCAAGAAGAAAAATGTGGCTTGCACATGTGCCTTACATGCTTAAAAATGTGGCTTGCACATGTGCCTTACATGCTTAAATGATAGATAAGACCATGGCTACAAGGAAACACAAAGAGAAATTGATATTCATAACTAGTGGTGCCCTGTAGCATCTCATCTCCTTCAATAATGAGGAAGCTTGGCCAAGTTCTTTTATTATTTTCATATATAACATTGGTCATAGTAGGGTTATGTCTAAGTTTCAATTTCCCTATTTTTATTTAGGGATCAATGAAAATTCCCATTCAATGTGCTCATGGAAGATTATATATGTCCATCTAAATATTGAGACGAATAAAATCAATAACCTAAAAACAATGCCGTATATTTGTTTGTTTGAATGCTTGTCAAATTTATGTTGTGATGTTTATAATCATATCTTTAAAACTAATTTTGAAAATATTTGGAAGTTCAATCAACCCTTGGTGACTTCTCGATATGTCTATAACCTATTTTCCCTACATATAAATAGAAGGCCTTACTCTTGCCCAAAAAAAGAAGAAGAAGAAGCAGTATATTGAACTCTTCTTGTTAAAACATACTAGTCACTACTTAAAGGAGATATTCCATATGTTAAGATTATACATAAATATTAAAGAATTTATATTTTCTCTTTGCACTATCTCTAGTCACTAACATGATATGAGTCAACAATTAAATGTAGAAAAGATGTGTTAAGTGATGAAGTTATATTTTCCCTTTCTTACCTCTCTGGGTATCAACAGGATATTATTTAAAAGACATGTTATAAATTAAAAGTAGTTTAGTTAACTTTAGTAACTAAGTCAATTAGATCTAGAATGGTTGTGAGGAAAAATTGTATCCTCCTCACTATGGTTCAAATCCCATGGTCGTGTGAGTGAGGACGTTGGTCCCCCGAGGTTCCGGGTTCAATTCTTCCATGGGTGAACAATGTAATCATATGAAATATAGTATCGGCCTACAAAAAAAAAGATGTATCGAGGTTCTGGGTTCAAGCCCTCCATGGGTGAACAATATAAACAATGTAATCATATGCAATATAGTATGAGTCTACAAAAAAAAGATGTTCTTTGTGAGGGGAATGAGAGGAAGTGCTCAATAAGTTTCGCATTGGAATGAGTGAAGTGCCCAACAAGTTTATGGAACAAATTCTATCTTTGGAATGAGGGGAAGTGCCCAACAATTACCATTCTTGAAATGAGGAGAGGTGCGGAGGAAGTTTCCCTAACAATTTAAATAATTAAATGAAAAGAGAGTTTTCCTAACTACTTAATTAATTGAATGAAAAAAAGATAACCTAACCTTTTAGAAAATAATTTATTTTTTCCTTAGAAAATTCATTAAACACTTTATTTCATTGCGAAAAAATAATATTTTTAATAAATTATATACTTTAAAACTTAAAGTTAAATCAATATTTCAACAACAATTAATTTAAAAAATATAAATATTATAAAATAAAATTTAAATTTAAAAAATTATTATTATTATTTTTAAAACTATATCCAATTAACATATCTTTATTTTATTTTTTATAATTATAATTTAAAATTAAATAAAAACATATTATAAATATACTTAAATATACCTCAATCTACATCATTCAATTTCAAAAATCTATCTACAATCGTTAAAATAAATAATTAAAATATATAGATCCACATTACATTTAGTAGGGTTAAAAGTATACATTAATTATTACATAATACATCATTAGCTTACTCTCACCCATTAATGGACCAAACCATTAAATTTATTAAAATTAAAACTATTGACTTGCTCTCACCCATTTATTAATTCAATCCCAAAAATCTATCTACAAAATCATAATTTATTTTGCACTACTAATTTTATAAAAATATATCGATCCACATTACATTAAGTATCGTTAAAATTATACATTAATTATTATTACAAAATACATCATTAGCTTACTCTCACCCGTTAATTGACCAAACCATTAAATTTATTAAAATTAATACATTGACTTACTCTCACCCATTTATTGAATGGCCAAACCTATGGCATGTTTTATTAAAATTCATTCGTGGGTCCAATTTATATTTCCTTTTGACGGGGTTTTGGAGTGTTTTATATGATATGTCTTTTATAAAGAGTCCAACTTTTTGGTATGCATTTTTAATCTTTTCCCCTTATTTCCATATTTCTTTTTGGAGTTAGTTGCTTGTATTGGAGTGTTTTTTTTTTTTTTTTCTGGGCAAACCCTTCTTTAAAATCATTGTTTATAATGTTTCATGTATTATAGTGTTATATATAATATATAATTTTTATAAGGGATTTAGATTGGAGTGTTTTTTTATGGGCCAAGCCTTCTCTAAAATCATTCATGGTTATAATGTTGCATGCATTGCAATAATGTTATATATAATATAACATTTTTACAAGTGATTTAGTTTTAATGTAGGATTTTAAACTATATTTATGGTTGGTATAGTGGTTTAAATTTTAATATTATTAAATAATAATAATAAATTATTATTTTTTAAATTAATTATTTATTGATATATCAGAAATATAATTTTTATAAAATTGTATTAATTAGATGAAATAGTTTTTTAAAGTAATTTTAATTAAAATTTGACAAAGTTTTTTTTTTTAAATTTGAGTTTAAGTTTTTTAATATGTAAAATTGCAAGTTTTGGTGCTTTTCAGGATGGTAAATTTATTTATGCAATTTATCGTGAAAAAGGTCATTCCTCTATAAGTGAGAAAATGAACTATCATTATTAAACTAGATATAACTATTTCATAAATGCTATAAACAAGCCAGTTATAATATGTCTTTAGAGACCCCAAAATTCTTTTAGTGAAAATAGTTATATATTAATATTAAGAAATTGTGTTTATTTTTATTTTTATTTTATGATTTAAAAAATTCAATTACAAATAGTAATTTATTTTTGAAATAATAGGGGTTTTTTTTGTAAGCTCAAAAACTCATATTACCCTAGAAAATATGTATAAAGCATATTACATAGAGACACCTTTATGAGATCTAGTTTGTTAGAGTGGAAACGAGATAAAACTGTGGATTGAGTTGGGCATGACCATGCTCATTAAAAACATAGTTGCAAAAAAAGGTTGTAGAAACCATACAAGTCGAGAAAAGATATTCAAAACATGAAGCCATGGAACTAAAAACCATAAAAGCCATTGAGCTTACTACTTTTGGTTTTTCACCACATGGATGTCATGCCATTAACCATCTAAAGTAGGACATGCAGGGTTGTGAAGGGGTGGTTGTACTCTATCAAGTAATGACGTTGGTTCTAGTTGTTGCATCCTCCCATCCATAATCTAATAGAGTAAGTGGAGCTCCTCCATCTAAAGGACGAGTTTGTCTATGTTCTCATTACGATTAAACAAGACTTTCCCTGACAAGTTCTTGATATGCAAGTATAAATCAATTGTATGCATATACTGGATTCTATGTGCTATTAGGGTGCCCAAATATGGCACACAATTCTCAACTTTTTCCAAGACTTCTAAATCTGAAATTTGTGTGCCTCTCGTTGACCAATTCTTGCTCAATGTCGGATAAATGTTGTTGTGCCACCAAGGGGACATGTTCTCTATATCTACCTGTTGATGCTTGGGCTTGGGCTTGGCCTCGAGAATTACTTGCTAGCCCACAACCCTCGTCACTTATTCTCAAGCGAGCTTTTTATTTAGGCATTGTTGGCAAGCGAAGACCAACACAAAAAAGAATGAGAGAGCAACATATAGGCTTGAGAGAGGGAGAAGAATGAGTGAAAGGAGCACCAAAAGAGTCGAAGAGACTGGCGAGACCATCAATAGAGGATCCCAAGAGCACAAGAATCAACCAAGAGTTAATAAAATGATAAGAAAACCAAATGAAATTGAGGCAATATATCTAGGCGCAACCAAGTGGGAGGAGCCAAGAGAGTCTACAACCCACAAGACACACCTCTCTGAGATGTTAGTCACAAAGTAGAGCGGGAGAAGACAATTGAAAATTTACATGCAATACCTTCAGAGACCAAGGGACTAGGCCATGAGGGTCTAGTCCTTCTGATTGTTTTGAGACCAAATTTCCCCTCGCAAGGGTTTTTCCTTCTAAAATTCCAAATCCATTAGAATGAATGAGAGCAATGTTGCTTATGAGAAGCAAAGCAGGTTGGAAAACCTTACTACATTGAATGGCTACTATATTTTTCAGTTGTGCCAAGTAAATGCATTGTAGTGAATGATGGCTCAAGAGCTAGGGTATCAATTGGAAATTCAATGCAAGAGCCACGTGCTCCACCATCATTCCCACCTATATATATTGAACTAACATTGACTGACATATATCTCTCATTATGAACCTTAACGGACGTACCCTCGTTAATGACTTCATGATAGTTCTGGGTCTCTAAGCTAGTGGGTCGCATCGTAGTGAGGGTCACCCCATTAGGGTTTATAAAGGGAAATTTTATTTTTATACTTTTATATTTTAATCATTAATATTTTATATGTCATAAGGGATTATTGCTTTTTCCTTTTTCCATGCAATTATATATTGGAAAACTATGATATATTTACAAATTTTTATTTAAAAATATTTTAAATGTTTTTATTAATTTGTTTTAAAATAACAATTTCATTTTTATCGTCATTCAGGATAGCTCAATTGGTGATCAAAGTGATATGAAATTGTGTAAACTAAGAGATCCATGATTCAATCCCTCGAAAGTAACTAGGTCTACAAAGAAAAATTGTAACTATTAAAATCAACCCTATATCACAAGAATATAAATTATTATTTTAATTTTTTTTTTTTTAAATATATATATATATATTATCCAATTTTATATACAGTGTAAAATTATAATTTATCAAAAATTTTATATATATATATATATATATATATATATATATATTACATTATTTTTTCTTTTATAAAATTATAATTTTAATATATGGTTTCCCACGCAAAATTGATCGATGACTATTCATAGATTTGAATAAAAAACCAGGTGGCAGAAAGAGCGCGCGTTAGATCAGTTGATGTCCTCAACTAAAACCAAATGATTGGGATCATACACCAATACACGTCCCTACAAAATTCGTGCGTTCCATTGAAATCCCAAATTTATATCAATGCATAAGGGAATTTTTATTTTTTATTTTTAATTTTTATTAGATTTATAAATTATAAAATTTTGTTATAAGGTGGGTTTAGAAGAAAATAGTTGGGTTTTAAGTATGTTTTAAAATTGTTTTTGTTTGGTTAAAACTTTATTTTGGCTGGACGTAAGGTAAGAAGTTAACAATCTAAAACTCATAGGCATTTGGCACGATTGAAACCCTGGCCCTTAATTGACCGTCGCCAAGTAATTCCAAGTGATCTACTTTTCCTTAAGTAGCAATGGTGAGCCAATCTGCATTCACAAATAGCAGTCAGTGATAGTTGTCCCCATTGCTAGTTCGATAAGTGAGTTATGATAGATTTTCCCACTGTGAAAAAAATTATAAACATAATAGTTATTATTGATTACTATTCAAAAATTTTAATTGATTTATCATTATTATTCATAGTTACCAAATTTTAATTTGAATTTGAATTCCAATGGGTATGAAAAAAATCAACTATGTAAAATCCAATAAGAAAAAAATAGGAAAATATCTATCTTTTTTTTAATAGTAATGGTTATTCTTTATTTAAAACTGATATACTTTCTTGTGCAAAATTTACAAAATTGAGCTTGCAAGAGTGTGCTTATATTTCTTATATTGCTTTTAGACCTATTGTTATCCTTCACTACTATATTCCAACCATAAGTTCTATAAAAAAACTTAAAATATAAGTATACAAAAACAATTCATAATGTATGTTTAAATTAGAAAACCCCTCATAGGGTCACCCACATCTGAAATCCTTAAGCTTGATCATTGTTGGTTGCCTGATCTCCATGTTGCTTCTCCTCCATATCGGTCATGCTTCCATCGGTCTCCTCCTGTCCACCTTCCGTAGCTTCGTCATTCAGGTATATGTTTCTCAGGCTGATCCTTTGTTGCACCCCTTCACGCTTTTCAGGGAGGAGGAAAAAATTGTGTTTCCTCTCCTACCTTCAATCCTCCATATTCAAAATTTATCTCCCTGATTTGCTGATATATTTTCCTTAACATTGTTACTCCTTAGGACATGATAGAATTCCACAGTCTCAAAGAGTTGCAATAGGGAAAGAATGTGTTGAATTTGATTCCCATTTTGTTGGCTCATTCAAAATTTTCCTATAGTTATCCGAGAATCCCCAATTACTGTTACTTTTTTAAAGTTTCCTTTATGCATTAGAATGAATCCCATCCATAATGGCAAATTTTCAACCTGGTTGTTTGTGGTGATCCCTATATTCCTAGTGTATCTTAATTCATTTGGTTCCTCGGGCAAATAATAACCCCTCCTACTCCTACCACCCTCGGATTTCCTTTGAATGCCCCATCGAAAAGAGGTTCGAATTATGATGATCTTGCTTCCAACCTTAAAAATCATTAGCATCCAAGCAAAGCTTCCATCTGCTACTTGTTTTAGATTTTCTAGAAAGGTAAGACACAAATATTTCCTTCTTCTTGAAGTTTTCAAGCCATCTTTACTCTTTATCTCTCCATGTTGTGCCTTCAGGATCCTGGACTCCCTTCACCGATAAAGCTTCTAATAATAACAATCCTGCTTGAGTAGCTACTTCATGAGGAGTTGTTTCTTTTTGTTTGAAAATGGCCTGATTCCTAGCTAGCCCATATTTTCCAACATAGATACTTTGGAAGGGCTGCCGAAAATCACTTTTTAAGAATTTTACATTGAAGGGTGCTAAAAAAAAAATCTCCAACCTTGTAACATCTTCCTTCATCTATCAAGAATCTGATTAATTGTATAGACTTATTCAAAAGTTAATTTTTGTGTTAGTTGGGAAAAAAAACATTCAAAAACGGATGTCTGGTAAATTCCTCGGATCGTCTGCATAGAACACACCAATTAGGACACTATATTCCTCTTCTCCTTAAATTTTTAGCAATTAATTTTTTTGTTCGTAAATCGTCTGGCAACAAAAAATTTTTACTTTAAGAAGAGCGTCTAAATGCCAAACATCCTTCCAAATTTCTGAGGTTGGTGGGAGGCTTTCCTTTAAGAGAAGAGTTTGCTAACCTTCCTCTACCGAATAATTGTATTGGAGCTCTTTCCATTCTCTATAATCTTCCTCGTGGATAGAAGTGGGGGGGAAAGATTTAAGCACTTTAAGGAAGGTTATTTTTTGTTTAGTGAGTTCTAAGGGAACACCAAGAATGTCCCATCCTTTTCAAATCCCAGAGTCTCTATCCCATATAGCTAGATCATGGAGTGTTTTCTTTCCACTCACTTCAACTAATTTCGAATTCCTTATAAATTATTGGAAGAGAACAAAGTTTCTCCATTTTGTTTTTGAATTGCGTTTAGATTTATATTTTGCCCGTCCCTAGCTCTCCACCCTATATTTTCTATGATTAAGGGAGTCGTCGTCTTGCATAGTCTCCAAATGGGTGAACCATATTGATTCCATTTAAAATTTTCCACTTTGTTTAAAATAGACCTATTGCTGTATTTTTGGATTAGAGTTGCCTACCACTAAGCTTTTTGTTTTTTTATCAGCCTCCATACAATTTTTTCTCCTAGAGAAAGATTCATCCAAAAAGGATCTCGTATCTATATCCTCCCATTTTCTTTTGGCACCATTATCACATTCTAGCTAACCATATGGAACTTTTTATCATTATGTTTTCCCCTTTTCCATAAAAAATATTATCAATCTCCCTATTTGGTTTTTGGTTCCAACTAGTGAAAATAGACTTGAACATTAGATTATTGGAAGGGTTAAAATAACAAATTTAATGAGAATGGCTCTTCCTACTATATTTAGCCATCTCAATCCCCACGTCTCCAACTTCTTTTGGATTTTCAAAAGAATGGTGTCCTAATCCTTCATAGGGGTGGTACCAACTGCTATTGTAGTATCAAGATAAGGGAAGTCAAAGATGGAAAAGATTTCTTTAAGCAAATGAGCGTTGCAATTCCAATCATAAATTTGGCTCTTCTATATATTTACCTCTTCTCCTAACAATTTTAGGAAGATATCCAACCCTTCCCCATCATCAAGGTATCATTTGCAAAGTGTGAATGATTCAGAGCCTTAACATTCCTGGATATTTCGTTGCCCTGTAGATGGCCTTCTCTTCTTTAAATCGGTATATTTATTCTTAATGATTATACCATAATAATACATAATAGAGGGGAAAGTGAGCATCCTTTCCTTAAGCCTTTAGAGACCTCAATGAACTTTGCATAGAAATCATTGACTAATAGAGATATCAAGGATGTCCAATACAAACCTTAATCCATCTGATAAGGTCCGTATTAAATCCAATAGAGTCTCCATGACCTTAACTAGAAAAATATGACTAACCCTATTAAATGTGTTTGCAAAATCCAATTTGACAACCATTCCTTTATTTCTTTTACTTTTACTTGTATGGATGGCTTCTTGGACTAGAATTGTACTGTCCATATCTCCCCTTCATGAATCCTCCCTGATTCTTAGAAATGATCTTCCCCAAAAATATTTTTAGTCTATTGGCTAAAATCTCAGTTAAAATATTATAAGAAACATTGCACAAGGAAATTGGACAAAATCAAGAGTAGCTTGAATGTTTACTTTCTTTTGGAATTAACGCTAGAAAAGAAATGTTCATTCCTCTCCCAATTATGTCCTTATTTATTTTCCAATTTATCATTTTTAGAATATCATAATTCAACAACCACCAAAATATTTTGTAAAAATGCATGGTGGAGCCATCTGGCCTAGGGATTTATCCAATCTAGATCCCAAATTGCTTCTATGACTTCAAATTCCTCCACTTCCTTGCAAAGAAAGTGGTTTTCTTCACTAGATATTAACTTTGGGATTGAGAGAAACATTTATTCAATCTCTTCCTCAAAATTCCCTCCTTGATCCGTGTATAAATCTTTAAAATGTTTAAAGGTTGCATGCTTAATTCCTTGAAAGGAGAAAATTGTTTGCCTTGTCACAATTAAGATATCTTTGACATTATTGATCTGGTTTCTGATCTTTGCTCGTCTATGATATATAAATATATATATATATATATATATATATATATATATATATATTTGCGATCACCTACTTGAATCCAAGTTTGTCTTAATTTTAGTCTCCACTCCTCCTGCTCACACCTACTTTGTATATATAATTATTGGCTCAACCTTCTTTCCTTATCATAATTCTCTTCTATTATCGTTGAAGCTTCCATCCTTTTGAAAATGTTCCAACTAGTTTTATATTTCCTTTTTCCTCTAGGTCGAGTTCTTGTATGATTCTTTCGACCACTCTTTTTGAGCCTTTTTTACCCTTCTTAATTTTTCTTCCCAGATATATTCCAAAAAGCCTCAATATGAATTCCATATATTCTTTGAATTAATATAGAATCCTCTTCATCCTGCAACAAAACTTGATTGAATCTAAAATGGATGGGTCCTAAATTTTCCCCTTCTTTTATTTCTAGAAAAAATGGAATATGATTTGACTCACTATGAGGTAAGATATTTGAATAGATATTTTTTTCCTTATAAATACTTGTCACTATGAACAAAAAGACAATCCAGTCGGGCTACTATAAAATTGATTCCAGATGTTTTGTTTGTCCAAGTGAATTTCTAGGAAGTGGGTTTCACGTCCACTAGATCCAATTTTGAGATAAGGTCCTTCAATTCTTCTCTGAATGGACCTCTAACTATACTCCAACCTTGTTTCTTTTAACTTCTCAAAGTGGTATTAAAATCTCCTACCACAATTCTTCTCTAGTGATATGAGGCTATTCTCAAGTCTTTCAATTGCAACCAAAATTCCTTTTTCTATCTATATATTACTAGTGAAAATATATTATAAATCTTTAACTCCTATGCAATGTCTTTTTATTTCAAAATTTTCAATTTAACATCATCTTTTATCACAGTTTCTATAACAACCCCAAGTTGATTTCATGTGTAAATAAAAATAATAATAAGACCAAGGTCATGGGACATGTATTCCAAGTTCAATGTTGGGAAAAACATAGTAATGGGGATCACTTGTGATTAATTAATGGCTATGGAAACAGACAAAGGAAAAGTGGCGATAATTGGCATTTTATTTATGAAAAAATGGAAAATAGGAGAAAATGGAGATGAAAGGTCACATATTTGCATGAGAGGGAAATTGACGGGAAAATGAATGAAAATGAAGAAAATAGAGGCCTCAATGATAAAAATGCTTATGAGGATCAATTCACAGTTTTTGTCAGCTTAAGCTTGTTAGAAATTAATTAACGAAGCAATGAAATACATAAAAATATTGTGGAAACACAAATACAGAAACACATAAAACAAGAGAGATACATATATACATTGTTCACCCAATTTGGGCTACGTCCACGGAGAAACAACGAGTCCTTCCGTTATATTATCTAGCAAAATGAAGAGATATAACCTACAACATATATGTTGTATTTTCGTCTTTTCTCTCACACAGAGTCCTCTCTCTCTCTCTTGCTAAAAATAATAATCCACAATTGAAATACGATTCCCTCATATAAACCGAGGGTTGCATTCTAGGGTAAAAAACACTAAATTAACATAACTTCTACCGTCATATTATCTTCCTAATAAATGACACAAATTGACTATGAAATTACAATATTTTACAAGGAAAATTTTCATCTATTTTTAGCTTAGTGGGCGTTGCCCCCAAACCCCTGCTAGGGGGAGCCTCATTAAAAGTATTCGTTTCCCCCTTGATGGATTTAATATGAGCGACATTGTCACCCTATTTAGGAACTAGGATCCAACGCGGCTAAGACTCTGAATAAAGATGATAGTTAGGCTCCATACCCAACAAAAAATTTGACAGTTCTATGGTGGAGCTCTCTCTCTCTATTCTCTCATTCTCTCATACTCTTGTACACTTAGAGTTTTCTTAGAGCACTCTTGGAGCACTTTGGCATACCTTGGATTTGGAGCAAGAAGGTAAAGGATATCGAGAAAGCACAAGGGAACATGTGGATCAACAACTACAACTAGATTACTTTGTAGGTAACAAGTTGCAAGTGTGATTCCCTTTCTAGTTTATGGATTTATGGTAGATGCAAATGGTTATTTGGTTATGCTCTATCATTTGCATGGAGGATTTCCTGGATTGACAATGGTTTTATCCTTGCCTTTCCATTTCCTAGATAGTCATGGTGTTGTGGGTTTTCCCCTTCATTTTTTTTATGGTTGATGCTCATAATTCCTTATGGTTGTGGGCTGGAAAACCTCTCTGGAAGCCTTGGAAAAACTTGGGTTGAGTTACTAGTCCTGGAGCCTAGGTTGTGAAAAACACTTTTGAGCCCTTGGTGGGTTGAGCTACTAGTCCCTAGAGTTGGGTTGGATAAATTATCTGGAGCCCTGGAAGCTTGTGGATTGAGTTACTAGTTCCTAGAGCCCTAAACAACTTGGGTAGAGACCGATTTGGTTGGTGTTAGTGATGTTCAAACGTGAGGTGTAATCAATGGTCGAGGGTTGAGGTCGTTTATCCTCTAGAAGCCCCGGTTTGATTTTGTTTGGTTTATTCCATGAGATCCCACATTCATACTTAGAATATGGAGCGGGAGTGATTGGATGAGAGATATTTGGTTCATCCCAATATATGGTTGGGTGGTACGTGGAAGTCCCTGACGTGGTTGGAATTTCATATGTTAATAAGAGCTATTATTCTATTGTGATTCATGTATAAATGTTGGTAATATGTTGGTGATATTATGGTTGGGTTTCAATTGTTTATATGCTGGTTATTTTCTCGTTGTATTTTGTTTATATGATGTGTATCTTCTATGGCTCATGTCGTGAATTATTTAGCTATTGATCAATTTATGAATGTATGGACTAATAAGTGTTATTGCAGCTATGTGGAGAGGGATTAGGGAATTTTCGATGATTCTCAGATGAATCTCAAACTTTTATGATCAGATATGCATTCATGACATGTAGCTTACATGTTTTCCATGTGTTTGACGAAATTCCTAGTATGTTTTTGTCAGTCTAGGTAAAGTTTTGAGTTGAGATTGAATGTTTAGATTTGTTTCCATGTTAGAAATGATTCTGGAAAGTCTCAAGCATTCTAGGCAGTGGTATGGAGGCAGACCTGAAAATGTGGCATGGATCCTGGGACCGCATGCTCAAAACTAGAGAAATTGCGCTGCAACCGCATGGATGTAGTGTTGTGCATGCCATTGGAGGCTTCCAACCACATGGTGCCCTTGTTGTGGGTGCGGTTGCTGTTGTGGGCCCATGGCAGAGAAAAATAGGTCCATCTTAGGTTTTGGCCACATGTGGTGTTTGTACAACCTCTGAGTGACTTGTAGCCCTTATGGGATGTTGTGAGTTTTTAGTTTGTCGTCAGTAGTCGTCCCACTTCCTTAATTGGATCTAGGAGGTTGGGTCATGTCATAGTATCTCTTCCTCTCATGTTTACCACGATAGGCTGGTATAACTAGGTAAATGTGGGAGGGTTGATTACATATTGGTATCAGAGCTCCCAAGTTCAAAACTTGGGATTGGATGGGTAGAATGTGTTTGTCATGCATGCATCTCATTTGTCCATGTGTTGTTATGCATGCACTGTGATAGTAATTGTTGCATTTGTGTCATCATGTAGGGGTTTGATGATGTTGATGTTGAGATGATCAATATGTTGATTTAATTATATATACATATGTTGTGCTAATCCAAATTGATCTTGTATACAAGATAGCCTCCCCTGAACTTCACTGCGGTATGTTGATCATGTTTATATTTGGTTATCTGACATGGTATGTTTGCAACAAGTAAAGGATCAAAGATGATAAGCAAAATGGCAGACTACAGTTCACATGGTTCTCCTTACAAATATGATGAACAACATGGAGACAAGTATTCTTTTGACATAATAGATGCATTGAGGAGTTTAATATCAAAAGTTGTAAGGTGGATAATTACAGAATAATTCAGTCACAGGAAAGAATTTCCAGATCACAAGAAAAGAAAGCAGAGGCCAATGAAGTGATTCTTAAAAGTCTATCATATTTGCAGAGACATGGACCACTTAGGATCAATCATGGAAATGAGGAAAGGATGAATGGGTCATATGACAATAGGTCTCAATCAGGACATAGGTTTGACAGGGATGACACAGTTAGAGATGGTAGGTTCTTGGATACACCCAACAGGAGGGGTAATGACTATGGGCTCTATTCTAGTTCTAGTTCAGAGAGATAGCATCATCATCATCGTCACCATCCTTATGGGAGGAGTGAGAAGCAGTACTTTCCCAAGGATTTCAAGAAAGCAAAGCCTCCTAAATTTGATGGAGAAATGAAGAAGTCACAGGATGCAGAAGCTTGGTTACTTGGAATGGATAAGTTTTTCAGATTGCATGATTCCTCAGAAGATATGAAGGCCAGGATAACTACTTTCAGTCTTAAAGGAAAAACATACATTTGGTGAGAAGATGTGAAGAATTCTAGAGGCATTCAAGAAGAAGATTTTACTTGGAGTGAGTTTGAGAGACTTTCTAGGAATAATTATTTATCTAAAAGATACTATGATGACAGGGCAAAGGAGTTTTATGAGTTCAAGATGGGATCTATGACCGGTGAGGAGTATACTAGCAGATTTTTGGAGTTTTTGAGATATGTGCCTTATCTTAAGGAGGAGAAAGAAAATATTCAGAGATTCATCAGTGGGTTGTTGGTATCATTCAAAGACATGCTTGAGTTTGATGAACGTAGATTGTTGGAGGAAGCCATCAGAAAGTTGAAGCACTATTATGAGCAATCAAAGCGCAAGATTGAGTCTAAGCAGGATTGGAAAGGTAATGATAAGAATAAAGGAAAGTGAGCTAAGAAGAGAGGAAAACTACAGGATACAAATGACATGGAAATGTGGCACCATACAAGAAATTCAATGCAGTTGATAGAGGATAGGGATTTCAGTCTAAGGAGAAAAATAAGGGTGATGGTAGGGTTCCTTTGCAGTGTTGGACTTGTGGCAAGGATAATCACATAAGAGATTGTCCGCAACATCATGGTTGTAGATCACATATTTACAGTGCTCAGGTGGCACAAACAGTTGGGGATGTTGGACAGAGTATTCCTCGGATTTATGCAACATTGGATAATAGGCAGGCTGATCATCAGGCATCTATTATCGAGATGGAAGGTAATATTTGTGATCAAGTTGTTTCTATTTTGATTGACCCTGGATCTAACTATAGTTATATTAGTCCTGACCTAGTGGATAAGTGTTGCTTGAATAAAGAAGTGCATGCAGAGTCTTGGTTGGTGCAGTTGGCTACATGTACTAAGAAAAGATTTCATCATTAGGTAAGATCTTGTGCATTTGAGTTGAACGGTACGTATACATCAATACATATAAATGTACTTTCGTTGGGATCATACAATTTGATATTGGGTATGGATTGCTTGTACATTCACGATACTAAGGTAGATTACTATGATAAGGCTATTTAGTGCTTGGATGATGATGGAGAGAAGAGAATTTTGTATGATAAGAAGAAGCGTACATCAGTGAGAATGGTCATAATTATGCAGGGAAAGCGCAGTAGCAGGAAAGGATGTGTATTGTTTATAGTTCATATTTCCAGTGACAAAGGTAAGGATGTTGAGGATGATGAAGTATTGAAGAGGTATCCAATTTTGCAGCAACTTCGGGATGTATTTCTAGCAGAGATCTTAGAGTTACTGCCTCATAGGGAAGTGGACTTTTCTATTGAGTTGATGTCGGGAGAAACACCAACATCAAAGGCACCATATAGGATGAGCACTCCAGATTTAGTGGAACTAAAGTTGCAGTTGAAAGAAATTCTTGATAAGGGATACATTAGATCAAGTGTGTCACCTTGGGGTGCACCAATATTGTTTGTGAAGAAGAAGGATGGTACTCTCAGGTTGTGCATTTATTATAGGTAGTTGAACAAGGTGCTGATTAAAAAAAGGTACCCTTTTTTGCAGATTGATGACTTGTTTAATTAGTTGAAGGGAGAAACATTTTTCTCGAAGATCGACTTGAGATTAGGATATCATCAGGTACACACCAAAGAAGAGGACATCTACAAGACTACTTTCCGGACCAGGTATGGGAATTATGAGTTTGTTGTGGTTCCTTTTGGTTTGAATAATGTTATAACTACGTTCATATGCTTGATGAATAATGTGTTGTGTCCTTATCTAGACACGTTTGTGATAGTGTTCATTGATGACACATTGATATATTCTAAGAATGAGGAAGAGCATGAAGAAAATCTAGAAATGGTGTTAATACTAGAAAATCAGTTGTATGCCAAAATTAGTAAATGCAGTTTCTTTTAGACATAAGTTCATTACTTGGGGCATGTAGTTTCCAAGGAAGGTATAATAGCAGATCCAGAAAATATCAAAGCTATAATGGAGTGGTTAACTCCTCAGAATGTGGATGGGGTCAGATCATTCATGGAATTAGCAGGTTATTACAGGCGGTTCATCAGGAACTTCCCTTGGATTGCTTATCCTATTACATCCTTGCAGAGGAAAGGAAAGAAATTTGAATGGACAAAGGAATGTGCAACTAGTTTTGAGCAGTTGAAGTAGTTGCTTACAAATTCTACGATCTTTAAGATTGCAGATCTAGATAAAGAGTTTGTGGTATGTATGGATGATTGCAAGATAGGACTTGGTGGAGTCCTGATGCGGGAAGGACAAGTAGTATGATATGAGTCGAAGAAATTGAATGAGAACAAGTAAAAATATGTGACGCATGATCTTGAGTTAGAAATGATCATTCTCACATTGAAGATGCAGAGACACTATCTTCATGGCTGGAGGTTCAATCTAATGAGTGATCATAGTGGGTTGAGGTATTTGTTTGACCAACCGAATTTGAATGCCAGGCAAGCTAAGTGGTAGGCTACTCTCAATGAGTTTGACTTCCAGATCAAGTACATTAAGGGTAAAGAAAAAAGGGTTGCAGATGCTCTTAGAAGAAGAGTACATGTAAATCACATAGTAAATATGAGTTCTCATGGGACAAATTTATAAGGACGAATCTTGCAGGCAGGGCAACAAGATGACAGGTACCAACAACTTGAGCACAAGTTACAACAATAGGGTACACGTGAACCAGATGTGGATTATCATATCACGACAAATGGTTTGGTCATATTTAGGGACATGATTTTTGTTCCAGACAACAATGAGCTCAAGAAGATTATCTTGAGGGAATTTCATGTCAAGTCTTATTCAGGTTACCTAGGGTATCTAAAGACATTGACAACGGTTAAGAAGTTCTATCATTGGCCAAAATTAAAGAAAGAGGTGGCTGAGTTTGTTGCGATATGTTTGGATTGTCTACATGTAAAATTAGAGTGTAAGTATCTAGGTGGTTTATTTTATTCTATTCCGATTCCAGAGTGGAAATGGGAGGTCATTTCCATGTACTTCATTACATGTTTGCCGACGAAAACTAGACAACATAATTCTATTATGTTTATGGTTGACAGGTCGACTAAGTGATCTGAAAGGAGTGTATTAGTTCTGTTGTGTTAAGTATCCTTTCAGTAATATAAACATGTACAATTTGTCTCCATATGTTTGCTTAAGGAATGAGATTTTTAACCATGAAATATAGATAAATTAGTGAACTTTAAGCAAGAAAATAAGCCTTAAAACACTGAACAATAGTGCATAACAGAGAAAAACATTCACACATGAGTTTTACACAGTAGGCATGATGTAGCAGTTCACCCCTCTTGGGCTACATCTGTTGGTCCAACTCCCAATGGCATGTCCCTCTTTGTCATTATGCTCAAAATTGTAAATTACATGTGTTTACAGGTCTCTAATGGTTGTTTTCTCTACACCAATGGCTCCATAATGCTCAAATTAGTCTAGGTAGACTCTTGTTTCACCAAAATTGGTCGAAAATTGACCTCCCCATGCATTTTTCCTAATGACAGCTAGAAAAACTCCACTAAAAGTGGATACAAGCACTTAACTTAAGTTAAATTTAATAAAATCCCTAAAATTAGGGCGCCGCTATTAACTCTCGCCAGTCAAAATTTGCATGCACTAACCGTGGCATTAAAGCTTGGGTGGTTGGGGTGGCCACATACCGACCCAAACCACGTGGTATTTGCAACCGCTGGCATCAAAATTTGGATAGAACTGGGCACATGTAACCGGAATTTACGGTCTTCAAAACCGTAGCCGCTGCAGAAAGTTAAATGCTAGAGTAACACTCCAAAACCGTCGGAGTAGCCATGTGAACAGTATTCCGCTTTGATCACCAAAGAATGGTTTTGCAGCTGCCGGTTGGAGTGGAGGCCCACGGTTCTTGGCGCAAGGCCACATGAGAGGGGGAGGCTGGCCCTTCAGGGCTGCTCTGACTAAGCGAGAAAACTTCGATAATATGTCTCAAATCGATGCTTATATCGTTAATATATTCTTGATAGCGTGGGCGGTGCTGCGCGTAATGCATACAGATAGTAGGTTGGGTGGTCGATTCCATTGTGGTGTTTCATTGGCCCAAAAAATAAAAAGTCAACCAGCTGTCAAATCTCTGGTTTCCACTTGTCAAGACCTAAATGGTCAAAACGAGATATTCTGGAATATGCCTGCTGACTGTACCTACATGCTGATTGGGCATCCAGTCACAAATTTTTTGATGTTTGGGAAAACGAACAGAACACGATATCTTCCTCATACGACATCGGTTTTTCGAATCGTTCGCGGTGCCGAAATCACAATGACAAGACCTTTTCGGTCGCTCAGGTTCGGACTTGTTTTGAGCACTTTCATTTTTGAGTATAACACATGATCTCCTGATCACACCTCCCCACTAGGAAGCTTTTGGACCCCAAAAGCTCTCTGGATTAATGAACATGAAGATGAGGAGACTATGTCCCCACTCTTCCAATCTTTATCCACTGAAATTTCCCTAATTTCATTAATTGAAGCTTTTCATGAAATGAAAATTTTTTCCTTGATTTCGTCGGCCAACCATTGTTGTTTTTGACATTGTCATGCTGCACATTTACTGAACTTGCAGAACAACAATCTAACTTTGTACTAAAAATATTGTTTCTACATTGGTCTATAATCAAAGGAAACTTGGAATTACTCTCACCTTGCATTTTGTCCTTATGGCGATTTTTTGTTGAATTTACCTTGAACTTGTGTTGATTCCTGACCAAGTTTCTTCGCCATTATACCATGCCTTTCTGAAACCAACAATGAAAATTTCTGAATCCTATGCATTATTTTCTAAGTTTCTTTTCCCTCCCTTTGACCTTTGCAAATTCTTGCACTGGCACTTTGTTTTCAACATTGTTCAACACCAATGTCGACTTCTGCAATTTCTTGTCATCTTCTTTAAAAGACAACCTACTTTCAAATTGAAACAACTCATTACATATACTAGCATTTGTTTGAAAAGGATTATGTAAAAATTCTCTTTGTTTAATCATCATCAATGTCAAGTTTTGGCTTGCATTAACGAGCCTCTTCATCTGCCCTGCATTAACAAAAGAAGTGTCTAGTTTTTTCCGATGAGCTCTCACAATATACTCCTTGCCATCTTTGAATAAATGGTATTTGTTTTCATGGTGATGGAAGATTGCTTTCCTGTCATACAAGTAAGGACTTCCCAACACCATACCTGTTATATCAAGCGGAATAACATCTAATTCAACCGTGTCAATGAAATGTGCAGTTATTGCAAAGCACAATATGCACTTCTTTGAAACCTGCAATTATTGACCAAGTCTTCAGAGATTAAATTCGCTTGTGACCCATTGTCAAACAATGTGTCAACCTTGGTATGTTTGGAAATGACCCTCTCATGAAATAGTTCAATTCTCTTTTCTTCATTTGGAGCTTGTATGTGACAGTTAGATATACTAGAACTGGGTTTAGTTTCAATCTCTTTCCCCTTCAAGTTCTTTAGTCCCATAGCTATGATTTTTGTTTCATCTCCTGAATCTAACCCTAGGCCTTGTTCAGCTATTGCAACAATTTTTCCTTTCTCCTTGGCTTTCTATTTGGCTTTAAAACCTTCTGGTTTCAACTCTGGATGAAGTTTCCAACAATGGTCTTCATCATGGCTAGTTTCATAACAGTGTTTGCAAAATAATTTTCCCTTATATTTTCCGATATTTGCATTTCTCTTTTGCTTCAATTTGCCTTTAAACTCATTTTCCCCATTCTCTTCTAAGTTTTGTTTTCCCCTTGCCTCTAAATGTGTGGCTTGAACACAAACTTCATGTAGGCTTTTAGGGTTAAACATGAGGATAGTATGTCTTAGGTAGGTATGTAAACCTCCTATATACTTGAGCAAAGTGTCTTGGATATGCAAATCTACTCCTAATAAAAGAGCTCTTCTCCTAAATTCTTGAGTATACACTTGTACATTTTGTCCTTTCAATTGTTTAAAATTTTTCCAGTCCATTATGGTTTTTTGCATGTGAGCTAATGGATAAAACAATTGTTTTATGGCAGAAATGAAATCAACCTATGATAATATAATCTTACCATATTTCTTGATCTCCTCCTTTGTCTTGGCTTCCCATTGAAACAAGAGCTACACCTTCCATTCTCAATGAAGCTAGTTGGATTTTGGTATCATCATTATGAAAATTTTGGATTCTCAAATAGACCTCCAATTGCCTAATCCTATTATCTAGCTTTTTTGCATTAACTTCACCATTAAACATTGGCAATTCAAACTTAACATCAAGTTTTAGAAAAGGACTTTTACCCATGTTCTTTGACTTATATGGCTGATGTACTGAAGATGAAGTAGAAGATGACGAGGATGAATATAAAGGTGATGGTGGTGACTTTTGACTGTCTCCATTTCCTCCTTTGCCCTTCTTTGATTTATCTTCATCATT
The DNA here is from genome assembly GCA_034641835.2 of Pinus albicaulis. Taxonomy (NCBI): domain Eukaryota; kingdom Viridiplantae; phylum Streptophyta; class Pinopsida; order Pinales; family Pinaceae; genus Pinus; species Pinus albicaulis. Next base: position 673,835,322 of record CM076570.1, read on the forward strand.
ATGACCTCCTGATGATCCTTGTCCTTCCTTGTGAAGTTTGGACCTTTCCTCTTCTAGTTTATCATTCCATTCTTGATAAAGGACTCTCACCATTTCAGTTAAGTCAAGAAATGCTTTTCTGTACACTCTTTCTTCCTCTTTGGGACCCATCTCTTCATGGATTTCTTCTTCTCCCGGAGGCATGATTGATGCTGCTTCTGCTTCTTTTGGAGGTGAGCTAGGTGGTGGAGAATGTGGCAATCTTGCCCTCCTTTGCTATGGCTCACTTTGAGAACCTCTTGGTTCCACCAATTTTCCTTCTCCTCTCTTAAGCTTGAGCCTAGTAAGCATGAAAACACTTGCAAACAGTTAACAAATCTTTGCACATAAAAACATCGGAGATTAAACTCTGGTTTCGATACCAACTTGATCTGAAAGGAGCATATTAGTTCTGTTGTGCTAAGTATCCTTTCAATAATATAAACATGTACAATTTGTCTCCATATGTTTGCTTAAGGAATGAGAGTTTTAACCATGAAATATAGATGAATTAGTGAACTTTAAGCATGAAAATAAGCCTTAAAAACACTGAACAATAGTGCATAACAAAGAAAAATATTCACACATAAGTTTTACACAGTAGAAATGATGAAGCAATTCACCCCTCCTGGGCTACATCTGCTGGTCCATCTCCCAATGGCATGCCCCTCTTTGTCATTATGCTCAAAATTGTAAATTACATGTGTTTACAGGCCTCTAATGGCTATTTTCTCTGCACCAACGGCTCCAGAATGCTCAAATTAGTTTAGGTAGACCCTTGTTTCACCAAAACTGGTCGAATCATCAATAGAAAAACTCCACTAAGTGGAGACGAGACACTGTGATTAAATTTAATAAAATCCCTAAAATTAGGGCGCTGCTATTAACTCCTTCCAGTCGAAAACCGCGTGCACTAACCATGGCATTAAAGCTTGGGTGGTTGGATAGCCACATGCCGACCCAAACCACGTGGTATCCGCAACTGCTAGCATCAAACTTTGGATAAAACTGGGCACATGTAACCCGAATTTACGGTCTTCAAAACTGTAACTGTTGCAGAAATTTAAATGTTGGAGTAACACTCTGAAACCATCAGAGTAGCCATGTGAACAGTATTCCGCTTTGACTGCCTGAGAACGGTTTTGTAGCTGCTGGTTGGAGTGGAGGCCCACGGTTCTTGGTGCAAGGCCACATGAGAGGGGGGACTGGGCCTTCGGGGCTGACCTCTCCAAGCCCCAAACGGAAAACTTGATAACCTTAAATATAAATTCGTAACTTATAGACCCAAGATATTATAGAGTAGCGTGGACGGTATATCTGCGTGGCGGATGTGGGTCGGGTGGTGGTTATGAAACCAATTAAATTTTAACACTTCGTTTCGGGGCCACGTGGCGGCCTCCGAGCTTGCCACGTGGAAATGTTTCACTGACCCAAAAAATAAAAAGTCAACCAGCTGTCAAATCTCTAATTGCCACTTGTCAATACCTGATTGGTCAAAACAAAATATTCCGGAATATGCCCGTTGATTGTACCTGCATGTTGACTGGGCATCCAGTCACAAAATTTTTGTTGCTTGGGAAAATGGACAAAACACGTTATCTTCCTCATAGGACATCGATTTTTCGAACTGTTTGTGGCGCCGGAATCGCAACGACGAGACCTTTCTAATCGCTCAGGTTTAGACCTGTTTCGAGCACTTTGATTTTTTAGCATAACACATGATCTCCTGATCACTAAGGTAGCTCACTTCATTCGAGTGAAGTCTATGAATACAACTAGTGAGGTAGCTCAGGTATTCATCAGAGAGATGGTGAGGTTGCATGGTATTCCTGGGAAGATTTTGTCAGACAAAGAGTCCAAGTTCACTTCCAGGTTTCAAAAAAAGTTGTTTTCAGGTTTGGGGAAATAGTTGGCCTTTAGTATAGCTTATCATCCGTAGACATATGGAAAGATATAGAGGGTCAACATGATTCTTGAGGACATGTTGAGAATGTATGTTATGTATCAATGATGGAAGTGGGAAGAGTATCTTCCACTGGTGGATTTTGCATATAACAATGGGTATAAGGAATCTTTGAAGATGAGTTTATTTGAGGCACTTTATGGGCAGAGTTGTAATACTACCATCAGTTGGAGTGATCCAATGAACAGGGTATTGATCGGACCAGACATGTTGGCAGATATGGAACAAGAAATGCAAGTTATCAACAAAAAATTAAAGGTAACACATGACAAAAAGAAGATTTATGCAGATCAACACAAGACATTTAAGGAGTTTAAGGTTGGGGAGCATGTGTACTTGCACATCAAGCCCAACAATAGCTCCTTGAGGATTGGATCATGTGTGAAATTGACACCTTAATATTGCAAGCCTTTTAAGATCCTTGAAAGGATTGGACTAGTGGCCTACCGACAATGAAAGTCTATGATGTTTTCCATGTGTCATTGCTTAAGAAGTATGTGAAAGATGTTGATCAGTTATTGAATGGTATGTATTTCAGGTGGAGCCAGAAGGAGAATTCTAGCTAGAACCTCAGTGCATTTTACAACGAAATATGATCATGCTCCAAAATCGAGCAAGTTAAACTGTCATGGAAGTACTTTGGGCTCGATGAAGCTACATGAGAGATGACTAATCATATGCAGGCTATGTATCCTTCTCTATATGCTAGTAGAGCAGATGTATTTTCATATATGTTTTGATGTTGTGTTTTGGTCAAGTCTATATATATATATATATATATATATATATATATATATATATATATATATATATATATATATATATATATATATAAATGTTGCAATATTGTGTTATAAACTCCAATAAGTGTTATGGTGTTCATGGTATGATGGTCATGGCCTCAGCAGTATGATATGATGTAAATTTTGTATCGAGTTGTGTTATAAAGCTCCATGGGAAACATGTGTTTTGCTAGTTTATAAGTGTCATTGAACACCGAGGATGGTGTTCCCCCAAGGGGAAGGGGTTTGTAACAACCCCTGGTTGATTTCATATGTAAATAAAAAAAATAATAAGACTAAGGTCATGGGACACATATTCCAAGTTGAATGTTGGGAGAAACATAGTGATGGGGATCACTTGTGATTAATCAATGGCTATGGAATTGGCAAAGACAAATGAAATAATGGAAAATAAGAGAAAAGGGAGATGAAAGGTCACAAATTTGCATGAGAGGGAAATTGAAGGAAAAATGAATGAAAAAAGAAGGGGAATGAAGAAAATAGATGCCTCAATGATAAAAAGGCTTATGAGGATCAGTTCATAGCTTTTGTCAGCTTAAGATTTTGACAGTTCTATGGTGGAACTCTCTCTCTATTATCTCATTCTCTCATACTCTTACACACTTAGAGTTTTCTAAGAGCACTCTTGGAGCACTTGGCATACCTTGGATTTGAAGCAAGAAGGCAAAGGACATCGGGAAAGTGCAAGGGAACAGGTGGATTAACATCTATAATTGAATTGCTTTGCAAGTAATAAGTTGCATGTGTGATTTCCTTGTTGATTTATGGATTCATGGTAGATGCATGTGGTTTTTTGGTTATGTTATGTCATTGGCATGGAGGGATGCCTGGATTGAAAGTGGTTTTCGCCTTGCCTTGCCATTTCCTTGATAACCATGGTGTTGTGGGTTTTCCACCTTTTTTTTTTTCTTTTTTTCTTTTTTCCTGGTTGGTGCTCATAATTCCTTATGGTTGTGGGTTGGAACAAATGCTCTGGAAGCCCTAGAACAACTTGGGTTGACTTACTAGTCCTGGAGCCTAGGTTGGGAAAAAAAATCTGGAGCCCTTGGTGGGTTGAGTTACTAGTCCCTAGAGCCAGGTTGGACAAACACTCTAGAGCCCTGGAAGGTTGTGGGTTGAGTTACTAGTTACTGGAGCCCTAAAAAATTTGGGTAGAGACTGATCTGGTTGGTGTTAGTGATGTTCGATCGTGAGGTGGAATCATTGGTTGAGGGTTGAGGTGGTTTGGCCTCTGAAATCCCTCATTTGATTTTGTTTGGTTTATTCCATGAGATCCCACATTCATGCTTGGATTATGATGCGAGGGTGATTAGATGAAAGAGAGATTTGGTTCAACCCAATCTACGGTCGGGGTGGTACGTGGAGGTCCTTGACTTGGTCGGAATTTAATATGTTAATAAGAACTATTATTCTATTGTGATTCATGTATAAATGTTGGTAATATGTTGGTGATATTATGGCTAGGTTTCCATTGTTTATATGTTGGTTATTTTTTGGTAATATGTTGTTTATATGATGTGTATCTTCTATGGCTCATGTCATGAATTTTTTAGCTATTGATTAGTTGATGAATGTATGGACTAATAAGTGTTATTGCAGCTATGTGGAGAGGGAATATGGCCTTTTCGATGATTCTAAGATGAATCTTAAACTTTTATGATTAGATATGCATTCATGACTTGTAGCTTACATGTTTTCCATGTGTTTGACGAAATTCCTAGTATGCTCTAGTCAATCTAGGTGAAGTTTTGAGTTGAGATTGAATGTTTAGCTTTTTCACCATGTTAGAAATGATTTTGGAAAGTATCAGGCATTTATAGGTAGAAATTTGGAGGTAGGTCTGAAAAGGTGAGATTGATCCCGAGATTGCATGCTCAAAATTGGAGAAATTGGGTTGCAACCGCATGGATGTAGTGTCGTGCATGTGGTTGGAGGCTCCCAACGCATGGAGGCCTTCTTGTGGGTGTGGTTGTGGGCCTAGGCTAGAGAAAAAGTGGTCTAGCTCAGGGTTTGGGCACCTAGGGTGGTTGTATAGCCTCTGAGTGACCTTTAGCCCCTGCGGGATGTTGTGAGTTGTCAGTAGTCAGCCCCACTTCCTTAATTGGATCTAGGAGGTTGGTTCATGTCATAGTAGTTGTTCCTCTCATGTTTACCCTGACAGGCTGGTATAATTAGGTAAATGTGGGAGGGGTGGTTACAATTTCTATAGTCCCAAAGTGATCTTGATCCCAAATAGTACAAATAGCCCAGGAAGCTTCGCTAGCACTCCTAGCTACTCCAATTCCTTTATTCCAAATTTTCTATACTACTTCTAACATATATTTTTCTTCTAGTTTTGTCTCTTGGACAAAAAAAATAGAAGGTTTAATTTCTTTTATTAAGTCTTGCATAACTAACACTTTTATTCTACTACATAAACCTTTACCATTCCAAGAGACCACTTTCATTATTTACCAATGAGGGGGGCAAACTTACCTTTATCCTTCCTTGCGATTTTCTTTTGTCCTTGTTCTTTTGGAGTGTAGCCCTTATAAAACTCAAGTTTGAACTGGAAACCTAATTGCTTGTCTTATTTTGTTGCAATATGTTGATCTTCTTTTCTAGATTTTTTGCCAACCTTTTGTTTTCCTAGCTCTTGTTCTTCACATTCCTCTATTTCTTGATTTGTACATGATTTCGATTTGGATTTGGTGACTCTTGTAGTACTTGAGACCGCTTTAACCACTTTTGCTAGAGTTTTCTCAAGTGTTTCTTTTGGCAATTCTTGCAGAACTGGTTCATTATTTTTGAAATTCTCCAATCGATGTTGAAATCCTTTGAGAATTCTTTGGGTTTGATTTTTTTTCTTAGATACACTTTTTCCTTATGCTTGCTCATCCTCTTTTGATGTTGCAATTTCCCCATCCTTTGTAATGATCTCTACGAAAGCAAAATTATTTCTTGATGCTAAAGGATTTGAGGCCGTTGACGTTGTTCTCTTCTGTCAACTACTAACTTTCCCCCTTTCCATTTCTGGATTTTCCATGACTCCTCCTACGACCCTTAAGTCTCCTATTTTTGATTCCCTTGCTTGCAATCTCTAGCAAAGTGCCTATATTCATGGCACAATTTGTATTTAAAGGGAAACTACTCATAATCTAACTGTTGGAGGTGCTTCCAGTTTCCATTTTCCAACTAGATCTCAACTGGAAACTCCTTTTCCAAGTTAACTTCAACATAAATCCTTGTGCAAGCAAAAATATCTGTGGTTTTGGTTTTGATCTATCGATGTCTTTCACTTTGAGACAATTGTCGCTCCAACAAGGGATTGGTAATTTTGGGAATTTAAACCAAACTGGAACGACTTAGGGAATATCTTCATCCAAGTTAAATCCCAAGGTCCATTGATTTAGATATTGTCCTCTTGCTCCAAAGAAATAGGGCCCATTCCTAAATTTCAAATCTTTTCCTTCTTTGGTTTGAAAAAATAAGATAAAGAAGCCCCTTCCTACATCATAGGATTCCACCTCCCCATGAATCAATGGCTTCCAAGAGCGAACTACCCACTAGTCCATTGTTTTTTTGACGACCATAGTTCCATGAACTACCTCACTAATGATCGCTCTCAAAAGGCCCATGTTTTATGCCAGAAGGAAACTGAAGGAATTTTCATAGTGGGCGTGTTTTCATCTTTTCTGACAAATCGAGTGGGGCAACCCTTTCCTTTTGCCTTTTTTTGCAATGCTTCAACTAATACATGGAAGGCTAAATCATTTGCTGAAGGCAGAGGGGTAGGTATCCCCTCCATTTCCATGACAAATTTGCAAACCCTAGCCCTTGCAACAACAACTCATAATCACCCTCTCATTTTTTCTATCTTACTCCTACTTGAACATATTATTTTTTCAAAATGTAATTAAAAATTCATTAAATTTAGGTTTAAAAAATAATCTTCTTTACTTATTTCCAACATTAACTTCTCCTATCTAAAATGTTATGTTATAGACCCCTTCAGTGTAAGTTAGTCTAAAAATGAGGAACAAAATATATCAAATTAATTAATATTGCATATTAAGAATTACCACAACTAAAACTTATCATTCTCCATTATATTTTAATATAAAATTTATCATTTTTTACAACTTCAAATTTACTATTTTAAATTTGTGGCCATCTTCAATTTTTTAAACATGAAGTTTGCTATTTTCTATAATTTCTTTTAATATAGAAATTAATGTTTTTTTAATATAGAACTTTTAATTTACAAAAATTCGTTAAGTGAACCAAATCGAATAGGCGAATTTCCAAAAACATTTAAAGGCCAATAGGGCCCGACTCAAAGTCAAAATAAATAAATACCAGTTCCTGCACTACTGGTGCTACAGCTGACTGATACCTAATTCCTAGAGACGTAACATACTTGAAAAAAGCAAACAAGTTAGACTTGCTTACTCCACCAAATAGTAATGTGAAAAACACGCTAAATTCATGGGGCAGCGACTAATAAGGAGGAAATTCTGCACAGAATTTTCCATGCGACTACGTTAACACGCATAGGTTACCAAATAGCACAAGTAGACTCGCTCGTTCAAGTCGTTGATCTACTTTTATTTTGGTGCAATTCTTAGGATTTTGATGTTCTGGAATTATTCTTTTTATTATGAAATATATTTTTTTAATGTGAGATTACGAAGGAAACCGAGTGATCGAATAATTTGGTGATTTAAATAAATAAATAAATATATATATGAATGATGGGGAAGAGAACACTTGGGTGATATGATTTGACTGGGTCATTTGACAATAATTTTATTTTCTTAATAAAAAGGAAGGAGGAAAATGGGATTAGATTTTTGGGATAGGGAATATTTTTTTAAAATATCAATCAAAAGTAAATGATAGTGATTTGATAATAGTTTTTTTTTGATTAAATTATTAAAATGCAAAAGCTATTTTTGTACGAAGGTGGATTGCTTTCGGAAAGATTGATTTATTATTATTAGTTTTTTAAATAAAAAGAATTTGAATTTTGACTTATCAATTTTCACAAAATTTATATTATTTTAATCATTAACTAAGTTACGCTTAAAATAATATAATTAAGTATTTGATTAATACTATATTAATTAATATTTGACTAAAATCTCTTTATATTATGTGTATTAATTTGTACTATATATATATGAGAGTTGTCATTTATAAATATAAAAATTCTTAATTTTATTTTTAATTTCAAATAAAAATAAATTTAAAATATATAATTATTAATATCAAAATAATAATATTTAATACAATTAAAATGAATAAAGTGTGATTCTTGTATGGGGCCGCACAAGTGAGTTTTAATTACATGTAATTGAGGTTTGTAAAAGCCTTATTGATGTTACTAATGCATTTATTGTCTAGATTATGATCTCTTGAACGAAGTGTGTGATTTAGTTTTGCAATATAGGTGGATCACCTATGTGAATGATTATAGTACTAATTTGAGCTTGATTATAAGGTCAATGGTGACGATGCTTGACATTATGTAATTGGGTGGGGATGATTTGTTAAATGAAAGCAATTTCTAACTAAAGTGGGTTTAGGGATTTTTCTTTCTTTGAGTTTTTCTCGCTAATTTTATATTATTTCATTTTAATGGTTTATAGAGTCTCTTGGTAATGAGGTCATGTCTATGTTAATAATGGAGATGATGCTTGACATTATGTAATTGAGTGTGGATGATTTGTTAAATGAAAGCAATTTCTAACTCAAGTGGGTCTAAGGATTTTTCTTTAGCTGTGCTTTTCTGGCTAATTTTATATTATTTCATTTTAATGGTCTATAGAGTCTCTTGGTCTATGCCTCAGTTATTTATTTAGTGGGTGTGACTCTATTTGGCCATTTAGGGCCCACAGTGAGATAACCCTAATTGTTGGAGTTTGCTAGATAAAAGTTGACTCTTTATAATTGGTTTTTGGGTATATGCTCTCTAGTCTTTCAATGCCTTAAAATCATGGGCTTTTCTAAAAAGATCTAGGCTATATTGAGCTCTCGTGAGAGTTTATACATCCAAAGAAACCTCACTTCCACTCATCTTATAACAATGGCAAATAACAAAACTTCTGATTATAATCAAACAAATACACATAAACAACATGGTGATGATGGATAAGTGTGAAACAAATCCTACCATATAACCAAAATAATAATAAAATATTAATACTAAATAAATTACTAAATAAAATTAACTATGCTATCATTTAAATATTCCTTTAAATATTCTCTTAAAAACACAAAATGAAATTGACTATTTAATAATTTTGTCAATAAATCTCAAATGACTAGTGATTTATACTCCCTAAATACCAACCAAAGTATCCAAAGCTATATGAGTGTAGTTGAAGAAATTGATCGACATCTATTCAAGATATTATTTATTTTGGTACAGTTCTCACGATTTTGCACGTCTAGATATTATTTATTTTGGTGCAATTCTCACGATTTTGCACGTCTAGATATTATTTATTTTGGTGCAATTCTCACGATTTTGCACGTCCATATATATGTAATACATAATTTTTATATGGAAAAACGATAGTGATTACGCAAAAAGCCTAGTGTTTTGTTTTTGTTTTCAAGGAGGAGGATCATTTTGGTGATCTGATATAATTTAGTGATTTGAAAATAATTTTCCTAAATTAATAGAACTGGAGAAGAAGAAAATAATTGTGTTATATTAAAATATAGTTTAAAAAAAAAATAACGGGATAATGATTTCACCTTAGTTTTGGTTTTTTTAACAAAAAGTATTATGATAGATGGAATTTAGGAAAGTTAGAAAACTTATTTGAGTTGTTTTTTTTTTTTTTTAATTATATTAAAAAACAATATTTTAAAGTGTTTATAAATTATTATAAAAGGTTTATAAAAAATTATATTGAAAGAGAAAGATTTGGATTATCCATAGTGTTATTAGAAAGTAGTGGGTTTTTTGAATTCCAACTGGGATTTACCTTCAAAACAAAATTATGAATGATATGAACCATGTGAGTAATAAATAGTAATAAAAATATAAAAGAGTAGACCAAAGAAAAAAATTTATACGGTAATAAATATTTGAAATTCAAGAAAAAGTTATTTTATTTTATTTGTGGAAGAAAAAATATGTATAATTTTATTTGTTATAGGAAAAATAAAATTACATTTTGCATATGTTGTAAAGCATTAAAAAAAGAAGAATTATTTCTCTATATGGAAATTATATCAAAAGGTTTACAAAGATTTATATTGTAATAAATATTTGAAATTAACAACTAATAAGGAAAAGAAATATATATATATATATATATATATATATATATATATATATATATATATATATATATTATTTTTCTAAGAAAAATGATGCATAATTTTATTTATCATATGAAAAATAAAATTGCATTTTGCATATGTTGTAAAGCATTCCAAAAGAAAGAGTTCTCTAGACATGGAAACTATAAAAATAAGCTAGGTGTTACATCAAAGAGAAACAAGTAATTAAGGACATTTTGAATCCATTTTTTATTTTTATTTTTTATTTTTCCTTTTTTGTACTTTTTGCCAACCAAGTTGAATGGTGGGAAAAATATCTTAGTGGGCATCACTTGATGTGTTTAAAGCTCATGTAATAAAGTTAATAAAGACAAAATAAGCCCAAGGTCATGGGACACTTAGTCCAAGCTGAATGGTGAGAAAAATATCCTAGTGGGCATCACTTGATGTGTTTATGGCTAAGGGAGATTGACAAATTAATTAACATTTTATTTATGAAAATAAAAGAAATTAGGAGAAAATGGATGAGGAGGAAATTGAAAGGAAAATAGAAGAAAACTAAGAAATAGAGGCATAAATGATTAAAAAGATTCCGAAGATCAGTTCACAACTTTTTGTCGCTTTAGATTTGGAATTAGTCTGAGAGGAGAGGAGCACCAAGAGGAGAAGGAAAACAAGAAAGCAAATGAAGGACAAGGAAAGTAAAGGAAGTACAAGGAAAACAAAGGAAAACAAGAAAGCAAAGGAAGAACAAGGAAAGTAAAGGAAGTACAAGGAAAACAAAGGAAAACAAGGATCAAACAAGGAAAAGTTGGATCAGGCAGCTTCAACAGGAATACTTGCAGGTAACAGGATACATGTATGGCTTCCTAGTTGGTTTTGGCATGCACGATATATGTATGTGTATATTTGGTTTATTTGTTGTCGGTGGCATAGATTTTGTTGGGTCTTGATAGTGGTTTTAGCCTTGCCTTGTCATTTCCGGATAGCCATAGTGTGATGGGATTGTTTTTGCCGGAAAGTTTTGGATCCAGGTGAGGTGGTCTCAAGAAAATCCCAAGGGTTGGGGGTAGATATGGTTTTCTCGGGGAATCCCTCAACAGGGGGGTGTTCACAGAAAAATTCCTCAGGGATGGTGAAGGAATTATGAGGCATCCAAGCTGTGATCTCAGAACCGATTTAGGTGAGATAATGGTATGTTCAGAGTGGAAGTGGTTTAACCTCTAGATTCTCTTGGTCGTGATATCTAATTCCCAAAACTGTAATTAAGAATAGAATTTGAATGATTTGCTCGTTACAAAAATTTATAAAATTATTTTGGTTTGAATTCTTAAAAATAAGTTTTGTAGAAATTGTGAAAATTTGACAAATAAATTTGTTTTGAAATTCCAACAATAAACTTAATTTAAAAGTATTAAAAAAGAAAAAACAAGTTAGACCGGCTTACGCCACAAAATAATGTGAAAAACACGCTAAATTCAAGGGGCGGCGACTAATAAGGAGAAAATTCTGCTCAGAATTTTCCATGCAACTACGTTAACACGCATAGGTTACCAAAGAGCACAAGTAGACTCGCTCGTTGATCTACTTTTATTTTGGTGCAATTCTTCGGATCTTGAAGTTATGGAATTATTATTTTATATATATAAAATAGAGTTTTTAATGTGGAAAAACGATGGCGATGCCGAAAGAAACCGAGTGATTGGATAATATGGTGATTAGAAAATAAGTTAGTTTGTTTTTGTTTGTTTGATTGTTTTTTTTAAATGAAATGGATGATGCAAGGAGAATCGTTTTGTGATATGATATGATATAATTTAGTGAATTGACTATTATTTAAAAAAGTAAAATGGGATGAGACAAGGTTTAAAAAATCCCATAAAATTGGGTGATGAGAAAACATTTTTTAAAAAATTAATAAAAAAGGTAAATGATAATGATTTGATAATAGTGTTTTTTATTATTAAAATTATTAAAAAAAATAACATGTAAAGTTTAAAAGGTTTGAGGAAAATTGTTTTTTAATATTATAATTTAATTTTGATAAATAAAAAGGCTAGAAAAGATTAAGAAATAATAAGAAAGTGAAAGTCTAAAATATTTTAAATATGATTTTAACTAGTTGTTATTATTAACTATCGGGTATTTGGTTAATTATATAGTAATATATGTTTGAGTAAAATATCTCTATATTATGCATATTAATTTACCTTATAAATATATTATAGTTATCATTTATCATATTAGTTTACACTATATAAGTTGATTATAGTTATCATTTATCAATATAAAAAAATAACTCTTAATTTATTTTTTAAATTAAACATATATAATTATTAGTATTAAAATAATAACATGTAATAAAATTAAAGTGATCATGTGTGAACATAGGAATTTTTTAAATTAAACATATATAATTATTAGTATTAAAATAATAATATGTAATAAAATTAAAGTGATCATGTGTGAACATAGGAAAATATGCTTGTACAATGTAATGTAATGGAGGTTTGTAAAAGTCTTATGGAGGTTTGTAAAAGTTTCATTGATACAACCTATGCATCCATTGTCTAGATTATGAGGTTGTAAATCAAGAGTAGGATTTAGGATGCAAGCAAATACATGTGGATCATCTTATGTGAATGATTATATTACTACATTGAGCTTGCTCATAAGGTTATTTACACTAGTCATGGCCAGGGTATTTGGCATTATGTAACTGAGTGGGGATTGCTAAATAAAAGCATTGTTGTTATATTATTCTCGTTAATTCTATAAATCTATATTATTTCATTTTAATAATAAACGGAGTCTTTTTTTGTATGCTTTAATTATGGTTTGTTGGGTGTGGGTGTGGCTCTATTTGGCCATTCCAGGCTTGCTAGCGGGTATAGTTGGTGGTATAAGCCTATTTGTAACTTGGGGTTTGTGAGATGAGAGTTGACTCTCTGTAATTGGATTTTGGTTGTATGTTCTTTGGTCTCTCACCTCTTTCAAATTATGGGTTATTCTAATGATGATTTTTTCATTCAACAAACCTCACTTCCACACATCTTGTAGCAATGACAAATTGCAAAGCTCTCGATTCTAGTCAAATGGGTGCACATAAATGAGATGGTGATCGTGGTTAGGTATGATAGAAAACTCCACCACATCTCCATAATACTGGTGCTAAGTAGATTGCTAAGTGAGCCCTAAATGTACTATCAGTAAAGATTCCTTTGGAAATGCAAAAAGAGATGGACTATTTAATTAATTTTTCTACCAATTCTAAAATGTGCACATCAATGCATAATTTCAAAATTGAGTGTATCACAGTACACATTCACACTCCCTAAATACCAAAGTATTCAAAGCTATATGACTATGGTTGAAGTAGTTGATCTAATATTATTTTGTTGCAATTCTCACTATTTTTCAAGTATATATATTTTATATGAAAAAATGAAACTAGGTGTTTGATAATTTGGTCATTTGAAAACATATATATATATATATATATATATATATATATATATATATATATATATATATATATATATATATATATATATAATGCCTAGGAGGACTATTTGGTGATATGAAATAATTGACATAGTCTAACTTATAGATGAAATAATCTTTTCTTTTTTTTGGTTAATTTGAACCAAATTACTAAAGAGATTTTTAAAAACTTGAGTTTAAGTTATTTAATTTGTAGAATTTAGAGTGCCACACGGGTTTTTCAAGTGCTGAATCTATTTATGCATTTAAAAATTCCTTTTTAACAACAAAAAATCACAATCTTGCTTGAAATTGTATCATGAGATTCCGGTCAAGTTAGACTACACTTGATATAATTTAGTGTTTTAAAAATAATTTTCTTAAATTAATAGTCTCGTAGAAGAAGAAAATTGGATTTGATATAATTGTGTGATTAGAAAATATATATATTTCATATAGTTGTGTGATTAGAATATATATATATATATATTTAAATTAAAAATAAGAAGAGAATGATTTGTTGTTTGTTTACTAGATATTGTGAGTCTTGAAATGACTGCCACATTTAATAGTGGCTTGAGTATTCACCACCTAGGGGTATCGAAGCGATCAAAATATCGAGAGGGCACCCTAGTGGTTTTCAGGATCCATTTACCCATTCATAAAAGCATTTTAAACAACAAAAAATCACAATCTTGCTTGAAATTGTATCACCGGATTCCGGTAAAAAAAGTTATTTCATCTATAAGTTAGACTATTCCAGATATAATTTAGTGATTTGAAAATAACTTTCTTAAATAAATAGACTCAAGAGGAGAAAAAAATGGATTTGACATAGTTGTGTGATTCAAAAATATAATTTTTTTTTAAAGTAAAAAATAAGATTATAATGATTTTGTTTTGTTTTCCAGATAATGCAAGCCCTGAGATGGCTGGCACATCTAACTAGTGGCTTGAGTAATCACCACCTAGGGGCATCTAAGGCCTCAAAATCACCGTGGGCCACATCTACCTTTAGCATGGCTAGATTTTTCCCACTGAGTTTGGAACCGGTTACTTTTACACCACATAGTGCGTTAACCTGATACCCTTCACCATTTGCTCTACACCCAATGGACTAAGATGATGATGATTTCACCATTTAAAAAGAAACATTTTCAAAATAAAAATTTTGATGATAATTATTTATTTATTTTTGTTTTTTGTTTTGTTTTGTTTTTTTTTTTCCAGATTAAAAAAAAAAAAAAAATTATATATATATATATATATATATATATATATATATATAAGGTTTCTATTGCTCAAATGATTACATTTTGGTTGGATCATAGTACAAATGCTTCTACCCTCATTCCCACCAAACTTGTTGGCTTGGAGGTACTGACAAATACACATAGACAAAAGCAAGATAAAACTATGGTATCTCATGCATGCCACCCACTATAGACATAATTGACCCAAAAGACAAAAACAACTAGCCATCATCCTAAAGCATCGACATTCCCCAGATTTGGGGCAACCAGATCGTCACTTGGTGGCGAAGTATGATGGAATTTCTCATGTACATGAGTCTCTATGTGATCTAGACGACCATCCAAGCAATCCTGTCGATCCTATATCCGCTTCTACTTGCACCAAAGAGAAATCAATATATCTAGTATATGCGATTGGTTGTGTTGTAAATCATTCATGAAGGAAATATATTCATTGTGATCGTCATACCTATCCCTTGTCAAATTATCAACCATTTTATTATTTTTTCGTAGCTAGGCCTTGAAAGAATCAAACAGGGGAGGAAGGTCCACCCTGACAGGGGAGCTGTTCTACTGGTCGACTTCTCCCTCCGGATCTCACTAGTCACCCTTATGCGTCACACCATTGTCGCGAGGGATGACACCCCTGCATGCATGGCCTCTCTGCCTTTGCATCATTTGTCCAAGCCTCTGTCTAGTTCGTGCTCCACGTGACCCCAATCTGCCTACACAGTCCAATTCTCAGCGCAAACTACCCTGTCTTTGGGTCGATGCTACCACGCAAACTTCAAGCCCCTACCCCACTTTTTCCCCGACCTCCCGGACTCCTGATCTTTCCCATACTCCAAGGGAATGAAAACCCACACCATGAGAAGCCACACACACATCTATAGCCATTGAACCCCCACCATATAGAGCCACGCCCCGCTGATAGAATGCCACCCCCAGTACCACTCTGTTTCAAACTTGATGCCCCCTAAAATACCTCTGGCCTTAACATCAACAAAGAAACTAACTGCCACACCACAACCTCCACACACAACTACAGTGAGGGTGGTGGAGCTTACTATTTCTAGACTCCAAATAGAGCCATGCCCCACTGATAGAATGCCACCCCCAGTACCACTCTCTTTCAAGCCCGATGCCCCCTAAAATACCTTTGGCCTTGACATCAACAAAGAAAATAACTGCCACACCACAACCTCCACACACAACTACAGTGAGGGTGGTGGAGCTTACTATTTCTAGACTCCCATTCAAAGGAACCACATAGGCAAAATCATGAAAAAATACTTGCACAATGATGTAGTTGGACAACCCTCAAGATGCACAATAGAGAACCCCAACCACCAACATTGCACTAGACTTAATATGCCACAACATGTCGTGAATCACTTCGATCCACCCTGGACCAAGGTCCCAAGCATCTCCCTATAAAACCTCTGCCAGCACCAACTCCACTCTTTGCTTCCAAAGATCGAACCCACCTGTAATAGATTATCCCTAATGGCCATGGTGTGGTTGAGAGAGAAGGCCACCCTATGCATAAGATACACTACCTACCACCATAACCACCTCCATTATTTGCGAAACACACAAATGAAGACTCGAACTGAGTAGATGATGATTATAAACCAAACACCCTCCAGAATGTTCACTAGGCATGTGCTAGGTGAATCGACCCCATCGTACGATTTAAGCATTGATGATGTGTGTTGGGGAATTAACACCCCTGACCCGGTTGTCACCCCCATCGGCGTTGAGGGAAAACAATATTGCAATAAATATTTGAAATTAATAAATAATAAGAAAAATAAAATTATCAAGAATGGTTGTTTGATATCTAGTTAATTACGTATCAATGGATGTTTGAGTAAAATTTCTTTGATGCGTGTCGGGGAATTAGCACCCCTGACCTACTCCTCCCTTTCACTGGTTGTCACCCCATCAGGGTTGAGGAAAAATTATATTGCAATAAATATTTGAAATTAATAAATAATAAGAATTTTTTTTTAATCAAGAACGGTTGTTTGATATCTAGTTAATTACGTACCATTAGATGTTTGAGTAAAATTTCTTTACATTATGCATGTATTAGTTTACAGAATGCATTTATTAGAGTTACCGTTTATGAATATGGAGAAGCCATTCTTAATTTTATATATATTTTTGAAAGACTTAATTTTTTAATTTAAAAATATAATATTAAAATAATAACATTTAATATAATTAAGGTGAATCAAGTGTTAATATAGGAAAACATGATTGCATTGCCCACAAAATGTATGGAGGCACTCTTTAATTGCATGTAATGAAAGTTTGTAAAAGCCCCATTGATGATGTGGCCTGGGCATTCATCGTTTGGAGTGAGAGGTGGATCTCAATCAAGAGTAGGCTTTGGTTACTTTGGTTCAGAATGTAGGCAAACGCAGGTGGATCACCCTGCGTGAATGATTATTGAACTAGCTTGATTTGGCTCATGAGGTTGTCTATTCCAATCATGGCAAGGATGCTCGACATTGCGCAACTCACTAGGGATGCTCTATTAAATGGAACCAATTTCGAGCACTCGTATGCTGCATATTTTTTTTATAATCATGCTCTTATGGTTAGTTCCACGTGATTTCATCTTAATGGTACATCGTGTCTCTTTCTCTATGCTTCGGTTACCATTTGGTATTTGTGGGTGTGGCTATGTTTGGCCATTTCATGATTTGGCAATAGGTATAGTCGATGGGATAACCATGTATGTTGGGGTTCACAAGATAGGGGTTGACTCTTCATAATTGGCTTTTTGGGTGTATTCCCTTTGGTCTCTCTTAAATTATTGGTTATTGTAAAAGTGTCAAGCTCCACTGGGTTTTCAGGTTGGTCTATTCATCCAACATACCTTATTTTCACTCAACAAAGCTCTTGATTCTTAGAGTTTATGAGTTCAGAATTTTCATAGTGAGCATTTTTGCGTCTATGTTTCGGGTCTAGAACAAGACCCATTATCAAGACAAATCCTGTTGAAAAGAGAGGAGGATAGATATCATAAATATACAAAGAGTGCATGATGAAAGCCGACCAACCATAAAATAATCAATATTTTGAAATTAAATCAATTAAATAATTTATTATTATTATTATTTTTTTCATGCAAAGTTATCAATTTACTTATGTTTAGCCTTAAATCCTAATAATTCATTAGAGATTAATTATACCTAAATTAAGGATAATGTATCCCTCAGAGGTTATTAGTTATATGTATTATTAATATTATATTACTATTTCAAATATTAAAGTAATAGAATATTATAAATTTAAGAGATCTTATATGGTGGGGTAGTTAATTTTTATTTTGCTTATATTAACAAGGTAAAAGATTATTTTATGGATACTAAAATTAATTTATTAGAGTGAATGTAAGAGCCCACTAGTTATAATATTGCTTAATTAAAGTTTTAATAAGTGTTAATGTTTAAAAGGAAATCCTATTAAAAATTAATGTCAATTTTAATTTAATAAAACTAGGAATAGTTAATTATAACTATTACTAATGATATTTAATAATTAAAATTGATATTAATGAATCAAAATCATTACCACTTATTAAGAAGGGCATAAAAGTTTAAGAGGGGTTGATTAGAGGTGAATGATTATAGATTAGAATTAAGGTGTCTTATAATTAATCTCTAATGAATTATTAGGATTTAAGGCTAAACATTAGTAAATTGATAACTTTGCATGAAATTAAAAGAAAAAAAAAAAACTTTATTTAATTTATTTAATTTATTTAATTTCAAAATATTGATTACTTTATGGTTGGTCGGCCTTCATCATGCACTCTTTGTATATTTATGATATCTATCCTCCTCTCTTTTCAACAGGATTTGCCCTGATGATGGGTCTTGTTCTAGACCCGAAACGTAGACGCAAAAATGCTCACTGTGGAGATTCCGAACTCAGAAACTCTAAACTCACACAACAGAAATCTGAAATCTACTCTTGATTCTTATTAGACATACACATATAGGTGACATGGTGGTTAGGGATGGGTATGACAATAAGACTCACCACATCACCAAGGTATTGGTGCTAAGTAGGCTGTTGGAGGGCCTAACAACACTACCAATAGAATATATGTTTGGAAATGAAAAAAGAGGTTAAACATTTGGTTAGCTTTGTGCAACAACTGCACAACCAAACTTCAAATGAGGAAACCAAAATATATTTTTGAGATTAGGTGTAGTATATTATACATTCACACTCTCATGATATCAAAGTATTCTGGTCTATGGAGTATTATTGGCTCACAAAAATAATGCAGGTGGCCCTAGCATTAGAGAAGTAGAAGACACATGAGCCTGAATCAATAAATAAGATTTGTAGGGTGGAAACAAAATTTACATCTCTCTGTCAAGTGGTATTTCATTTCAACTTGTAATGGGGAGAGCTCTAGTGGAGAGGAATAAATTCTGGAGCTTCTAAGTACCTCTACCTCCAAAGGTACCAACTCCAATGCCCATTACCATTGAAGATGACCCATGCAACAACAATTTGGAAAAAATAGGGAGAAAACTAACTCAATTCAAACTGGTCACTCTCAACAACCTTTTTGACTCTTGGTTTTTATGACTTGTTTTTTTTTGTAGCCTATTAGAATGTATACCAAGGTAGACAATTGTTAGCGTTTGTCTTTAGTTTATTGGTATATAAACTATACTTGCCTACAAGGAAAATATAATTGCCGAAACTTATATTTAGCATATTTTTCTATGATTGGACTAAATTATTGAACTTTTTAGTGAGGTCTAGTCATGAGGATTCACCTTGTTGATCAATATCTTATCACAATCATTCATAAAGGGGATTTTAAAATTGTGAAAAATAGAGTCAATATATTGTAGTTATTTGGGTGGGAGGAGGAAGGCGGGGGAGAGATGTGGGGTAGGGAGTTTATAGGTATTGGGTGGCATAAAAAAGGGAAATTTAAAGTAAAAATAAGGGTTATTTTTATTAAAATGATGTATTGGGAAGGGTTTCAACAAAGGTATTTAGGATGGATGTCGGGTAGGGGGTTTATAAGTATTGGATGGTATTAAAAGGGAAATTTTGTAAAAAGAGGGGTTATTGTTTCTTAAAAATATGTATTGGGAGGGGGTTCAACAAAGGTATTTCAGGAGGTTTTTATCAATATCTAGTGAAATTACAGGTATTCTTTAATATCCCATGAATGTAGGTGCTATGACACACATTAATTAATTTGGTACCCCATAGATGTGGTTTCCATTTTGAGACACCTTAGCCAAACATGAATATAATAGTTTTTGTATTATACTAATACAAAGTACTCTCGGTTAACAAACAAAAAAAATAAAAATAAAAATAATAATAATAATAATATCATTTAATCAAATTATATCTAATATTAATTAAACAAATAATAAAAAAATGATTAAATAAGGGATGGAAAGTGTGAGGAGGGGGTAATTTATTGCACTAGAGGAATAATAGATAAAACCTTCTCTTGGAGGCTTAGACATGCCTCTGAAATTCAAGTAAAGGCTTATTCCTTGCTCCAAGGAATCTATATAATACTCTCACTTCATATGGGAAATACAATTATAATAGGAGACTCCAAAAAAACCATATTGTACATGCATTATGGCACTTCCCCACTTGACCCTCAACTCAAGTCAATATTTCAACGTATGTAATCAAGGTTGGAATCCTCATAGAGGTAAGTTATTTTCATGTTCTCTATCCAACAACTTTGCAACAAATGAATTAGTTTCTCAAGCACTGGGGCACCTCACTATAACCTTGCAAATCAACTCGAGAGTGTCATTTTCGACCAATTCCTTGATGATCAGTTAATAGCCCAGATAGCAACCTCATTGAAAATTTTGATTGATTAGCTTTAACACACCAAGGATGAACTGAGTTTCTTTCAAATGGTCAGAACTACATGAAGGTCAAATTTTGTCTCATTTTAAGGGTGTTTTAGAAAGTGTATACAATATCATTTCCCTAGTTTGATATAGTATATTTATATAATAGATGGTTTGGATTTTTAACATGATAATATTTTACCAAAAATTGAGATAACAACACTAAACTGACCTTTGTATAACTTTGTTGTGTCTCCATGCACAAATTTTGCTTTATTTAATTTCCGAGTATGTGATATATATATATCACTCATAAAAATATCACTGAATTGCAGCAGCTGGAAATCTTTTTGAATTTCCAGCAGTGTCGGATCAACTTGCATGAAATCTGTAGTATGCATGATGGCTTTCGCCACCAAATGCTTCATCCTCCAATACAGCTAGGGGGTCTGTTGGTACTATGAGACTCTTCCTTTGGTGTTGCCTAGATTGGGCACAATCATTTCTCCTTCCAGAACTACCTCTTCTTCTTCGGCTTGGTGAGTGAGGGCCTCCTCCCACTTTGCTATTACCCATCTCACGTGACTCAGAATTTCTTGGACATATGTCAGAGTGGCATCCTTGATGTGTTCAATTTGAGGTTTACAACCCGACCTCCTTGGTCCTTGAGAGGATGCCCCCCCTCACTCTGTCTGCGCCCTTCTCTTCCACGTCTGCCTTCTGCATGTTGTCCCAACGTCCTCCTTCACTTTCTTTGCCCTCATGTTGTTTGGGGGAATTGAATTTGATAGAAATTCTTAGATAACCTTAATTGATATTGACATAGAACAAAGTATATATAACTTTAGATGAAATATACCATATATAATTATTTCATAAATGCTATAAATGAACTAATTAAAATATGTTACTGGAGACATCAAACTACAACTAAAATCATTTGATAAAAAATAATTATATATTATTTGAAATTTTAATTATAAATACTAGACATCAAACTACAACTAAAATCATTTGATAAAAAATAATTATATATTATTTGAAATTGTAATTATAAATACTAATTTTATTTTTTAAATAATGTTTGTTAAAAACTTATTATGTTAAACAATTTATTAAATTAAAAAAGGGAATTATATATATATATATAATTTTAATTGTTAATGTTTTATATGTGATATTCCACTTAGTTTTGACGTGATATATTCAAACTATGATATAAGTGAAATTTTATTAAAAAATAATTAAAATTTTTTTATTGGTTTGTTTTAAAATAATGATTTTATTATTATTTTAAAAAGTAAAATAAAAAATATTTAATATATATACAATTTGAGTGAGCCTAATGGCTAAAAGTATGTGTTTCCTCCTAAGAGGTCATAGGTTCAAAACCAAAGGAGGGTACTAAGCTAGGTCTTTTATCCTACAAACAAAAAAAATCTCATACACCAATTTGGTGTCTAGTTTAATTGTAACTTTAAAATTAAATTATTATTATTATTATTATTATTTTTTAAAAATTGTTAAAATATTTTATTTAATTTTTAATATATATTTTCATTCATAAAAAAAAATATATATAATTCATTGAAAATTTATTAAAATATTATATTATTTTTAATATATATTTTCATTCAGCAATCTTTGGGGGAAAAATGGCTACGCTAGGGTTTTCGCTCCTCCTGCGTAAACTTTGAATCTCTCTCCCTCGCGTTCACCGTTTCAAGTCTTGGTGCCCCTTGGCTTCTCTACTGAAGCGTCCCCCATGAATCCGGCCTCTGGAGGGGCGGGCACGGCCCCCCCTCCTCTCCACACCCCTTCTTCTGACAACTCTACAGTTGCAGACAAAAAGGCCAGCTTCGGACCGACCCCCTTGGCCGCCTCTGTTCATGTTCCAGCTACAGACACTTCTGGTGACGCCACTTCAGGCTCTGCGGCCACTAAAGACAAAGATGCAGAGAAGGATGCCTCTGCGACACAGCCAAAAGCGTCCTCTGCCACCTGCATCCCAAAAGTTGTAGAGAGAATCAAAATAGACCTCCCCAGTCATCAAATCAATGGGCATATTCAATATATGAAGGATCACGCCCTCATTGGAAATTTCATCGGCCTATGGCCAACCGAAAAAAATTTGCAAGGTTGGATACTCTCCAAGTGGAAGCCTAAAGGACAAGTGACCCTGCAGCTTGGCCCCAAAGGTTTCTTTACTGCTATCTTCAATTATCTGGAGGACAGGAATCGTATATTTGAGGAAGGCCCGTATTTCTTCAACTCTGCAGGCCTTTACCTCCGTGACTGGATAGAAAGATTCAATCCGGACAAAGAGGACTTCAACTGGGCACTAGTCTGGATCAGTATGTACTCCTTACCTCTAGAATACTGGGACGAAGAGACCTTAAAGGACATCGGTAATAGCTTGGGAGTGTTCATTAAAGCTGCGGAGGAAACTAAACTTAGGCGATATACCTCCTACGCCAGGATCTGTGTTTATATGCACCTCGCCAAGGCTCTCACGGACTCAATAAGTCTATTTCATGACAATTTTGAGTGGGTTCAAACAATAGAATACGAGCATGTCCTCTTCCGTTGCATAAAATTTCATGAACACGGTCACCTATACTGTGATTGCCCTCTGAATCAACAGCATAAAACTCCCACCCCTGAGCACAGAAAAGATGCTGAAGGATTTACAAAGGTCACTAATCGAAGGAGGCACTCCAAGAAAACCCCTGTTTCCTCAGAAGCTCCTAAGAAACCCGACCTGAGCAACAACTTCGAAATTCTAGCCGCGCAAAACACATCGAAGGATCATCATACTTAGGCCCCCTCTTTTGATCCACCCCGTAAACCCTCCACCCCTCTTCCCACCCCCTCAACCTTCGCCCCCGCCAACACCAACACTGTCGCCTCCACCTCCTCAGACAACCTTGATAAAGCGCTAGTTCTCAAAGA
Source organism: Pinus albicaulis (assembly GCA_034641835.2). Lineage (NCBI taxonomy): Eukaryota > Viridiplantae > Streptophyta > Pinopsida > Pinales > Pinaceae > Pinus > Pinus albicaulis. The sequence goes on from CM076570.1 coordinate 673,858,948, forward strand.
CACACTCATGGAGATCGATACCAATACAGCTCTCAACACCCAACAAAAACAGGACAATGCAGATCAGAATATGCCGTCTCACATGGAAGAAGAACCAGAGAGTATAGATCTGGGTGATCTGGACATACTCAGCCTGGAAACAGCTTGTCACCAGAGAGACTTTAGTACAATACATCCCCGACAAATAGACAGCCTGGAAGTGGTTCTATCCAGAGCGCAGCAAAAAAAATATCTTGGCATTCAGGCCGGAAGTCTCTGGGACGGGAAAAAAATAATGAAAGAATCAAAGAAACGAGGGCACAAAACAGATCTGCAGTGGACCATTATTGTCGGAGAAATGCTTGTGGAATCCGGGAGGTTCCCCAAGCAAACCAAGTTCTATAAGACTCTTCCTCACTGTTCCTCATGAAGCTCATTTCATGGAACGTGAGAGGGCTCAATATCCCAGTGAAACACCAAATGCTAAAAAACATGATTTAGCAAGATAAGCCTTCAATAGTCTACCTGCAAGAAACAAAATGCAACAACACTGCTCTAGAATATATCCTGAACAAATCCTGGACTGGATGCCGCTCAGTTTCAGTGGATGCCTCAGGAGCATCAGGAGGTCTCGCCATCATTTGGAATCCTCAGGTTCTATCCCTCTATGAATTTCATGCCTCTCATTATTTTATTCAAACTACTTTCCATTTAGTGGGGACCAACACACATGGTCACCTCACCAACGTGTATTTTCCACAAGACCCACACAAAAAAATGGAATTGCTGGATACTCTTATAGAGCTCAACTCTGTCAGGAGTTTCCCCTTATGGATCTGCGGGGGTGACTTTAACTTGATCACAACTCTGGAGGAAAAATCTGGGGGTAGAACCAGGTTGGATGAGGATAGCACCAACTTCAAAGAGTTCATCCATAGTAACCTGCTTATGGATCTTCAAACTTCCAACAGAATGTACACATGGACCAACAAGCGTAGGGGATCACAGCACATAGCCTCTAGGCTTGATCGTTTCCTAATGTCTGACAATGCAATTCACCTTGGTGGGGATTTTCAAGCCTCCATCTTGCCTCAAGCGAGTTCAGATCATTGGCCCATAATTTTGCAGTGGTCTCGTCCAGGCTCAAGGTGCAATCGACTGTTCCGCTTTGAATCTTTCTAGTTCTCTCATCAGAACTTCAAAGAAGTGGTCACTGAGGCCTGGAACTCCTACACTCCCTCGACAGGAGCCAAGATGTATCAGTTCCAACAAAAGCTAAATCATCTTAAGAACGCTCTCAAATCTTGGAACCGTTCACAGTTCGGCAACATTTTTGCCCATCAAAAAGAACTTGAGCAGCAAATGAGCACACTGCAACAATGCATCATTTCTGAGGGAAGATTGGATGAGTACGACTGACAGGAGCAAGATCTCCTCACCAAAATTGAAGAGAGGAGGCAACAAGAAGAGACCCTATGGCGTCAGAAATCCAGGGTCAGATGGCTGAAAGATGGGGAGAAAAATATCAAATTTTCCACATGTCCACCATTCAAAGACGAATGCACAACAACATTGCTTTCGTCAATAATAGGCAAGGAGACAGACTTGAGGTTCATGAAGATGTTGAACATGAATTCAAAGAGTACTTTCAGGACATACTGCGTGAACCCCGAGGAGATAGGAATCAAACCATACATTCTGTCACGCAATACATTCCAAAAATCATCACTACAGAACACAACAACATGCTTCATAGGCCAGTCACTCTCCAAGAAGTGGAGGAAGCAATGGCACAACTCAAAGATGGCAAAGCGCCTGGCCCTGATGGGTTCACTGCCAATTTCTTTCATGATTTCTGGGCACAGATCAAAACAGAGGTGTGGGAGCTTGTGGAAGAATCTCGGTCAATGCATTGGCTTCTCCCCTCTCTCAACATGACCTTCATCGCTCTCATCCCCAAGGAAGAGGACTCCAGTACTCCGGACAAATATAGGCCCATTGCGCTCTGCAATGTTATCTACAAACTCATCTCCAAAGTCATCGCGAATAGGCTAAAGCCTCTTCTCCCTCTTCTCATCTCGCCGGAACAAACGGGCTATGTGGAAGGGCATCAGATCTTAGACAGAATCATCCTCTCACACGAAGTGATCCATTCTCTCAAGCTCCTAAAGAAACCAGGTATGATTCTCAAGTTAGATCTTTCTAAAGCATTTGAAAAATTAAGCTGGAACTATATCAATCAAATTCTCTTGGCCTTTGGCTTTAGTGCTATTTGGACTCGTTGGCTTATGAACCTCATCTCTTCCCCTAGCTTTTCCTTCCTTCTCAATGGATCTCCTTCCTCGCCATTCCGCTCCTCTCGCGGTATTCGACAGGGTGACCCTTTGTCCCCTTTTCTTTTTGTTCTCATGGCCGAGGGCCTTAGCCGCCTCATTCATCATGCTGTTTCTTCCAACTCCATCAAAGGCATTTCTCTCCATGATCGTCCCCCCATCTCTCACCAACAGTTTGTGGATGATAATATGCTCTTCGGTCATCCTTCTGTCCAAGAAGCCTCAGCCTTCAAGTCCTTGCTGGACCTTTTTTAGAAGCTTCGGGAACCACCATAAATGCCTCCAAATCTCAGCTTTTTTTTCTTCCACACTTCCATCATCACTCAACGTAACATAGCAAGGATTCTGGGCTTTTCGATTGCTGTGCTTCCCTCGAAGTATCTTGGAGCTCCCCTCATCGACTCCGCCATCAAACACTCTTCTTGGAGAACTCTCCTTGACAAATTAGAAGCCAGGCTCTCTTCTTGGACTTATCGTTTGCTCAACATTGCCAGCAGGCTCATCCTAATCAAATCAGTTCTCCAAGCCACGCCTTTATATCTATTCTCCATACTGGCATCCCCAAAATGGGTCTTAAAAAAAATCCGCAACTTTCAAAGAAATTTTCTATGGGGCTCTTCAAGCCTCAATAGAAAATGGGCTCTTGTCAAATGGACCGAGGTCTGCCTTCCTAAATCTGATGGTGGGCTTGGTTTGAGAGATCCTTTACAAAGCAACAACACTATGGGGGCATGCATATGGTGGAACTAGATCTCCGAACCACACACACCATGGGCATGTCTATGGCATTCCAAATATGCTCCAGGCAGACCCCAGGAGGATCTCATTCGCATGACCACGACTACCCCTGGGTCGTTAATTTGGAATGCCGCCAAGCAACATTGTGCCTTTATCCAAGCGCACAGTTTCTAGGAAATTCACTCCGGAACCACTGCGAGATTCTGGGAGGACTCTTGGCAGCAACTCCCCAAACTTGCTACTCTCTTTCACAAACCGAAATGGCAGGTAACTCTCCAGCAAAATGTTCAACATCAAGTCCATCAGTTTTGGCAGCAATAGGCCTCTCAAGGCTTTCAAAAATGGAAATCAGCAGGTACATGGCAGGAGGAAACATTTGAAGAGATAGATCAAGAAATCAATCCCAGAAGAATAAAAGTCTCCGATCAAAGGGACAAATTGCGTTGGAGATACACTCCCAAAGGAAAATTCACTACCAAAGAGGCATTCCACCTGCTCTATTATCCCGCACAGACTCTGAAGGATCATCTATGGGACCAAGTTTGGCAACCAGGTATCTGGCCTAAGGTTTCTACTTTCTTATGGCTTCTCAACAAACAAAGACTCCTTACTTGGGACAATTTACAAAAACATGGCTTCATTGGGCCTTCTAGATGTCCCAACTGCAATCTTCATTCTGAAACCATATCGCATCTCCTGGATACTTTCCCATTAGAAACTCAAATCTAGGAGCGAACTGCTATTTGCAACAGAAGAACTAGCAGACGCGTGGGAGACACTGTCAATACCATCCAAAATTGGCCTTTGTAGCCTTTCCAAAGTCACTTTCTCAACTCTCTCTGGGTCCTAATTCCAGGTTTTGTCTATTGGATAGTTTGGAAGGAGCGTAATAAGAGGATCTTCAAAAACTAAAGCACCCCCCCTGACATCCTATGGTTGCACCTCAAACAAAGTCTCCAAGAAACTCTTGCTCTAAGGCACTGGCAAAATTCTAATATGCCCTCTTCCCCTCTGGAATGCCTCATTCTGGAAAGCTGGAACCTCAACCTCACACCTTCTACTCTGATCCAGGCCAACCCCTCCATCCATATTGATTCTCCCCTCTCCTGGTCTCCACCCTCGTCACTTTCTTTCAAATTGAATTTCGATGGAGCGGCTAAGGGTAACCCAGAACCAGCCGGTTTTGGTGGCACTTTTCGAAATGATGAGAGCTCTGTTATGCATATATACTATGGCTCACTTGGAAGATACTCCAACAATACTGCAGAGCTAGAAGGATTATGGCATGGCATTTGTATTGCTAAAAATGAAAACTTCTTACCTCTAAAGGTTGAAGGGGACTCTCAAATTCTTATAGAGGCAGCTATTCGAATTCTCTCTGGCACTCCAGCGGTAAAGATAACTTCGAGTTGGTGACTCCTTAGCAGATTAGAACAAATTGAATATTGGCTCAACGTCCCCCGCACCATCACCTTCAAGCACATTAGGCGTACTGCTAACAAGGTTTTCGACCGTCTGGCTAATCAAGGAGTCAAACATCAGCTCCCTTTCTTCTCGGGCCCCTTGAACAGTTCTGATGATGCTCAAATTATTCAAGACTGAACTCTTTTGGTGCAACAATATCTTCGTCCCCCGGATGTGGGTGATTAAACTACTTTGTACATTAGCGCGTGGGCTGGCATGGTGGGTTGGCGTGTGGACTTATACCACCGCCACCCAGACTCATGCGATGTCAAGCATTTATCACCCTGCGATATCCTTCAATTCTGCCTTAATGCAGCTCATTCTCCCACGACAGTCCGCCTGCATTTTTATCATGGCCCCTCTTACCAGTTTCATTTCAGCTCCTCCTCTGAGCTCGAGCTGCTCCATTGCTGCTGTAGAGCCTCGCTCTCGGATTGGCACTGGGAAGCGTTGTGCTCTAGCATGCTGTATCGAGCTGATGCCGAGAATACATTTTACTCATAGCCCTTTCTGCAATCTTTGGTCCAATTCGCTCACCGTCAGTGTCTCGGCTTTGCCTGATTGTGTTCCCATGTGTTCCTCTGTGGGCTGTGTTCCCCGCCATCGCCCTACCGACACTTGCATAGCCCTGCCTGCTCGTTTCACCATGCCTAGATTGCGTCAACGTATGAGGTGCAGGAGAGGCACCAGTTGTGGGCATGTTGCCCGTCAACCTTCTTCTTCCACCTCTGGCTCGACCTCCCAATCTTCGGATTATCTCTCTGGCCGCTATCCAACCACCAGGAGTGGTCATGGCCGTGGGTCTGGGTAGTCCACATTTGATAGGGGCTCTCCCCACATCTCGGTTACACCGCTCTCCTCCCCTTTTCAGTGTCACATGGCTCAGCTCCGCATTCCCTGTGCTCTCAGTCAATCCACCATCATCGCCATGGTCACCATTGATTTTCATGAAGACTCCTCGGTTGTGGCTGCCACGACTCCAGGTGTGCCTATGGAGAAGAACATCGACGCCATACATATTACTCCTCCCATTGACAGCCTGAAGCGCAAGGAGCCCTGTTGCAACGCAATTCGAGACACAAGCCACCCTGTTGGCCCAAGAGATCCCAAGCGTGGCTGCTCCATTAGCAAAATTGAACATCAGGTGGAGGATGAAGACCCCTACGAGTATGGCTGCCGCATCGTCGAAGAACTGCCAACCAACTCTCATGATTCCTGAACAAGTCTTCACTCTCAGGTTTTTGTTTCACAGTCGCTCGTTTGGGTTCAATTCTCTGCGTTTTTGTTTCATCAGTTTACAAACTCAGACCTTTGCTACTATGTCTAATAGCCGATTTCCCCTGCGTGGGTGGCATTTCACTGTTTGTATGGTTTGGATTAGGGTAGTAGTTTTAGCTTCTGAAGTTTATCTGGTTAGCCATCAGTTTTATAATTGTAAGAATGATGCAACTCTGGGCAAGATCTTTTGAGGCTGGGACCTCTCTGTAACTTTTTGTATCAATAATAGAAGTAAACAAATTCAAAAATAAAATTATATATATATATATATATATATATATATATATATATATATATTCATTCATTAAAAAGGTTAACTGGTTTGTTTTTATTACTTACAGAAAACAATTCACTAGTGTTGTGTAAAGATAGGGTTTCACTTTTTTATCTTATCTTGTTTTTTTGTGTTTAAGAAAAGAGTTTTCTAATTAAAAAAAAAATATTCTTGATGGAGAAAAAACAATTTTAAATCATATGTTAAAATTAAAATTAAAATATCATTACATCACAATTTTTTTTGCTTAGTAATTTAAAAACATTAAAAACAATTTAAAAAACAATTAGAATATTTAAAACTGTTATTTAATTCATCTATTATATAGAATTTAGTATCAACACTTTTTGGTTAGCTGTAAGTTATTATACTAGTATTTGCATGGAGAAGTGCAAAGGAACACATAATGTTGATAGCGGATTCGGGAATGTGGAAACTAATACTTCGTACATTATTTTGTGTAATATTTTAAGGTTGTACAAAGTTCTATAAGTAAAATGATCACAATTATTAACATTGATACCTTAAAGTTATACCCAATAACATTGATATCTTAGATTTATGCCCATGAGTTAAAAATATGTTAACATTTTGTACTCAAGACATACCTTGATGCATAATTTGGAAACGACAATCAAATTGCAAGTGTGCTGGTATGATGCAGGCTATAATTTTTTATTTGTTAAAATACTCCTGCAGCAATTGAAGCAATTCTCTTCAGTTGGATGCCTAATAAACATGAAGTTATATTTAAACATTGAGCTTAGCCAACTCTAAATTGAACTGTCTACATTTAGAGAGTTCTTGCTATAACAAATAATATAGTTCATTCATATTCATGGTACATTAAGCGATTGGCATACAATTTTTTTTAGAAGACTCTCACAAAGGAACAAAGTTGCAATTCATGGCTAAATTTTATGAAAGAAATTCACATCAAACCCATAAATCACAATCTGGGTTGAGCATGTCTTTCAGGCACATATGGAGTATTTACTCACAAACAAGCTGCTACCAAAATCATTGGACCGATCCTACATCACACCTTCTTATTTCTTGGAGTACTCTTGTGGTTATTTTCTGTAATGTTAATCCAAACCGTCTTTCTAATGCTGGGATGCTTACAATAGGTGTCACTACAACATCCTCATCTGCAATCTCTTATCCACATGCTACAAAATGCTGCTTGAGGTGTTCCCAAGGGACTTCAATTATTGGGCATATTGTACTACCATTTTCAACCATTTTGATTATCCTAAGCTGCATGGGAGGTAGCTAGAAACGAAGATTCTATGATTCCATTTCACCCTCTCAAACTATTTGAGGCAAATTTTTGCTATATATGTATCTGAATATTGTTAAGCTCAAACCAATAGAGTGTCTTCAAATTTTAATTGTATTCCAAAGCCACCTTTTACTTGCTAAATTTTTGTAGGAAAATTTAAAAGTGAATGTTCCCATGAATGGCATTGAGCCCAAGTAAATTAAGAGTATACAATACATATACTTGTTAACCAAATATGCCTGCACTCCTTGCTCTCTTAAGGTTGGTTGTAGTTATTTTAACGAATATGTTTCATATTTTCGTTTACAAGTGATATAGGCATCCGTAGAAATTAACATAACAAGCCCATGAATATTACTATTAAGAACTTGTATTAGGCATTCTTCCTGTGATATTGCAATTGTCCTTTTTAGCTGAAAGTTATTCTATTAAATAGCTCTTACTAGCTCTTTGCTTAGGTAGGTAAGGTCCTGATGCTAGAGCTCTGTTAAATTATTGTAACAGTGAACTTTGAAGTGAAATATTTACTTTAGCTTGAACAACAAGAAAATATGTTGAGCTAAGCATCCTTTTTCATTTGGAAATATAAGTTATCTATAAATAGAAAATCTCTGCTACAATGTGCCATGCCAAAAGATAGACTTACAAGCAACTAGCCTTAGTTCATAAACCATTAATTAGAAATTTTGAACTACAATTCTCATTTCAAGTCCTTGTAAGAGTACACATAAAATATTGCAATTTGCCTTTTAGTTCTTTGTCTCCATTTAAATTCTATACATATAAGGAGTGAAATCCTTCATTTAAATTTCAATCATCTGATGTTCCATTACTAATCAATAAACATGTATATAGAGAATAGCGCATCATGGAGATAGGGTTTTTCCTCCCTAGATAAGGTTGACAAGCATCTCCACTTTGGCTCTGATATCACAAGAATCTATGTCCTTCCTGTAAATATTCATCTAGGCTGAGAATGTAAACAAGAACCCATAGCCATTTTCATAATCAGAGAGCCTAGACAGTAACTAGTATGTAATTCTGACTCCTAATATCTTATAATTTATCCAATAGGCTCACCTCTACCATAACCCACATACCTTCCACAAATATTGTAGTCCCGGATAAAAAGGAAAGTGGGCACTTCTGTGACATTCATCTATCTCAGAAGTTCCATGCATTCTTCATTCTCATCTCCATTCATCCTTGCAAAAAACCACATTGTAAGTCATTCTCTTGGCCAACCTGACTACAGTTGGAAGGTAAACTTTGACACAAGGTCCACAATTCTTCAGTCCAAGATCTAGAACAACCAACTTGTGGTCCTTTGTATGTTCTTTGAGAAATGCTTCCACATCTTGCCTATTATGGAGTTGATGAATAGGAGCATCATTATCACCATAGTAGAGGACATCACCCTCCAGCTGGTTTGGGCCAATGACTTCTTCTTCATGAATCTTCATCATGCACTTGTAAAAGCTAAAAGGGGGACATATGTTATGTTTTATTTTTTATTTTTTCTTTCTTTCACAGAACTCGTTAGCCTGCTCAAACTCATCTCCAATTACTAGAATGAATCTCACTTCTGGGCAAGTCCTGCTGAGGTCAACCATGAATGGGTATACTCTTTTATTATAATGGTTGTGACTTGCTGCATATTCCACCACTACAAGCGTGTTCTCTGCAAGCCTGAGGGCTTCATCAAATTCATGTACTGTGTTGTGGATGATGTTGTCACCCTCCTAGAGACAGCCTAGAGTTGCTATAGACCAGTGCCTAGGACATCTTAATATAGCAAGGAGTCCTTTATAGTTTGGGTTGTCAGTCCAAGGGACTCACTTACTATCTCTTGTTCTAAACAAGGAAATTGAAATAGATTGAATCGGTCCCAATTCTCTTTCAGTGGCTGATACACAGATAGGAATAAAGTAAAGACATCAGGTAAAACTTCAGCATGGTAGTATCAGACAGTTAAGAGACCGCTTTACTGTAAAGAGGGCTGATTCAAATAATATATCACAGAAATCAGATATCAAGAGGAGCGGGCAGCGAAGAAACATAAGAAGATATTATTGACAAAAGGGCGCATCAATTTACGAATCCTTAAGCCACTAATATAGCAGAAATTATGAAAAGAGTGAACATGGAACAACATATCACTTCTAGGCCTATTTAAAGCGCTTGACCAATTCCAGAAAGGGCACCATTTAAGATGAATCCTTACTGCAAATTAGTGAGCCACTCGCATTCTAGAACATGATACAAGAGGAAAGTTTGCAATAAAAAGGATGATATATTAACACATGAGAGAAATTACATACTGCAATATATCAAAGACCAGAATCCTCAATACAGTCATAACCCCTCCTCACTGAGACCCAACGGGCTCTGAAACTTCATACAGAAATGTCACAAGATGTATACAATAGTCTTCTCGCTGCACAGCTTGCTTACGGAAATCTGGAACCTCAACAATGTCTTGCTTTTCAGTATTTATAGGAAAAGAGAAACTTCTAGAGGAGGGGGAAGATGATGTACAATTAATGACTTAGATAAAATGGCGGAAAACATTTGCGCCTTTTTTATGAATGACTGACCATAAATGAATATACCTAACATTCTGTCTAAAGAAATAAATGCTGGGAGATAAAAATCTCCTTATGTACAGGGCAGAAATAATAAAATATATGCGGTGAGATGCCTTCAGCCAAGAAAGATCTGCTGCCGTAAGGATTTAGAAATGTCCTGCAATTCTGTACTGTACTATTCGGCTCTTAGCTCTGCATTTGAATTCCGGAGCTTTAAATGCAGGATGAATTCTTCTGGAGGGTTCTGAGAATTTACATCTGTGTTTTCTTTAATAATGGTCATTTCTTGGACCTACCCTCCGCTTCTTCATTAAACTTTATCCACAGAAAACGTCCTTTATGGGCCCTCGACATTTGTAGCAGCAACAGTTTAAAATATCTTCCTGCAATTCCGTAACCTGCAAAACCTTCAAAATTATTAGAAAAACGGACACATACAAAGGCGTGGATGATGGAGGTGGAAATGGGGAAGATGAGAAGGATACGGACGGAAGAAGAAATCACTCGGGGTAGTGGAATGGAAGCCGATGGAGGACACCCGTGAATGGGCGAGAAGCAACGACACGGTATGGTGGATGGAAGAAGAATAGCGGTAGATTATGAGTTAGACTGCAAAAACACACGTATATATATATATATTGGCGCGGAGGAATGTACGGGGGTGACACATAGGCGAGCGGGGGGCAAATGGGAGGCGACGTGGTGAGTGAGTTAACGGGCGGAAGCGTGAAACAGTGACACGGTGGCGGACTGTGGGACGTGGCGGGACATATCAATGGACGGACGGTTTAATTGCATCTCCGCCGTCGGATGGAGATCTAGAGATCCGACGGTCTCTGTGGACCCCGCTGTCCAGCCATCAGTTGAAGTTTAACGCGCGGGGAATGGGCGGTTTCCTGCTCGTACCCCAAAACACGTGGCGCGTCCCGTGTGGAATCGCTGGTTTTCGGTCCGAAACCGCCAGCCGACAAGAGTGGTGCGGGGAAAAAGGCCGGTTTTGCTGCGTGCCGGGGCCATATGTGGGATCCTCTCTCTTCAATGATCGCCGCGCCGTTGATTTAATTGAATCGGACGGTTGCAAACGGCGCCCGGGACTCAAACGATAAGCCCCCTTTCCCTGGCCTGCGGTCCTGGACTCGGGTCATATGAAGATCAAGGCGGGAGGGGCTAAAATCAAAAGGGCTTTGGCCCGACACATAAAATACGAATTTTAAACATTCGAACAGCGTATTTTTAGAGTAGCAGGAGGGTTTTTTAGCCATAAAATATAAAGGAAACAGGTTTAACAGGGATCGATGGCTAAAACCGAATGGAGGGAAAAGTGTACAACATCGGCTCCATCTGGGGACGGCATGCCCGACTTCGGGTATGTCGAGAACATGCAGACCGTTCAAAACTTCAATTCTGCCACTCAATTTCTCCTGCGCTTCTCCTTCTGGTAACTATCAGCATCCTTTTCCCTTGTAAAAACTAAAATGAAAGCAATTTATATACAGTATATACAGTCTGGTATTCTTCACTTGGGTCAAAATTGAAAATATGGCTTGAGGAATTGGCCATTCACGGGCGCATCCAGCAAATCACCCTGTAGGTTCTCCAACATAAAAGTATTATTCCCCCCTTGACTCACGATTTTGAATGGACCAAACCATAATGGATCAAACCAGCGTGCTTGCCTTTTAAACTCTGAGCCATCCCATCTAAGAACCCGGAGTCTCAATTTGGAAATTCTATCTTTGCGTACTGATCAAGACACTAACTTCATTTTTTTCTGGTATTATTAGTCTCTGGATCTCCACGGTTCCCTGATCCTCAATTCTGCAAATGATAAATTCTCCTAATCATCTTCCAGTTCTCCCTGGTTTCTACATGCATAACGTGCCATGGCAGTGCACCATTGCCTGAGGCTCACACCAACCGCTCCTTACACCGACTCATATGGAGCACATTTGCTCTTTCTTGGTTATCCTGTTTGCCCACAGAGCAAACTTCAATTGAGAGTCCCAATTTTTTTGATTTTCAGCTATCGTTTTCTTCAGGGCCCTCACCAGGGTTTTATTAGATGATTCTGCTAAACCGTTCCCCTGGGGGTAATATGCCGTGGAATGAGTTAATACAATATTATACCTTTGGCAGAAACCTACAAATCTGGCAGACTTAAAAGCTTGAGCATTATCAGTTACAATCCTTGCAGGACACCCAAACCTAGATATGATATTGTCTTCTAAAAAATTCATGATTACAACATCTGTAGCCCTTCTTGTAGGTATGGCTTCCACCCATTTCGTGAAGTAGTCCGTGGCTGTGAGTATCCATTTATGTTGGCCACTTGATGGGGGGTGTATTTCTCCTATAAAATCTAATCCCCATTTCTGGAAGGGTTCATTTACATGAATGGGAATCAAGGGCAAAGATGCTAACCTCTATCTTTCTGCAAACCTTTGGCACTTGTCACATGCTCTGACCCAAGAAAAGGTATCTGAATATAATTTTGGCCAGTAAAAACCAGCCTTCAAGATTTTATTGGTTGTAGCCCTCCAGCTGTAGTGTCCTCCACATATCCCCTCATGGAATTTTGTCATTATACTCTGCACTTCATTTTCTGTGAGGCATAACAGCAATATACCCAAAGGGTCTCTCCAATAGAGCTGTCCATTGGCGATGGCATACTTCTGAGACCTCATCCTTACAGCTCTATACTTTGCTTTGTCACAGCCAGGAGGACAAATAAGTGTCAACAGATATTCAACTATTTGTTTATACCAAGGACTAGTCAGATATTTCACATGTACCTTTTGTGTGGCCATTTCCAGCCCATGTTGCTCCTCTTCTTTTTCTGATTCTTCATTTGCCATCATGGATAGATTAATGCCTAAAGCCTGATGATTAGATTCATATAACATCTTGGCCAAAAATCATGTCCATGATCCCAACTTAGTGACATGTCCCAGATATACTCTTGGATTTTGCAATCCATCTTTATCTCATACTCAACTGTCTCCCTGAACTAAAATGTCTTTTTCACAATTTCTTTGTGGGAACATAGCGACAATATGGGATTGCAAGATATAAACTCTAAAAGCTTTAAGAGACTTTACCAGGGCATATGCTTGCTTCTCTAGTATATTATATTTCAATTCAGCATCATACAATACCTGACTGAAGAAAGCTATGGGCTGTTCATATCCTTCTTCATTCTTCTGCAATAACGCTCCAGCAATTGTATGAGGTGAAGCAAATGAATATACCATAAATGGCTTGCTATAATCCGGCCCTGCTAGCACGGGAGCTTCGGCAAATGCTTGTTTAATTCTTGTAAATGCATCCCTAGACTCCTGGCACCACTTAACTTCACTGTCCTTTCTCAACATATTGGTTATGTGCCTAACTATCTCTGCATAATTAGGAATGAATCTCCTTAAAAAGTTTATCCGGCCCAAAAACACCTGTACTTCTTTCTTATTTCTTGGCAGAGAAATGCTATTTATTACTTCAACTCTCTTAGGATCAATTTTTACACCGTCCTTAGTCACGATATGTCCTAAGAGTTTTCCTTCGTCTAATGCAAACAAAGATTTTTGGGGATTAAGAGAAAGGCCGTACCTTCTGCATTTTTCGAAAGTTTTTCTCAAATGCACAATATGCTCATCATCATTCTTAGAGAACACTGCGATATCATCAAGATATACCACCAAGAACTTGTCCTGTTCTCCAATGAAGGCTATGTCCATTACCCTTTGAAAAGTAGTACCTGCATTAATCAATCCGAATGGCATCCTTGCATACATAAAGGTTCCCCATGGCGTGGTGAATGCAATCTTCTTCTGGTCTTCTGGGAAAACAACTACCTGATTGTAGCCTGAAAATCCATCCATCATTGACATTCTAGATGCTCCTACTACTTTCTGTAGGATGTGGTCCATCTTAGGCAGTGGATAATTATCTTTGAGAGATGCTCTATTCAAATTTCTGAAGTCCACACACAGCCTTATTTCTCCATTCTTCTTTAAAGCGGAGCAAGATTAGCTATCCTTCCCCAGAGTACTCAAGAGATACCGGTCAGTGCCCAAGCCCTCAACAATTTTCTAATTTCTTTCTCAATTGAGGGAAGAAGCAGAGGGTTAATCTGCCTGAGCTTCTATTTGTATGGCTTTGTATTCTCCCTCAGTGGAATCTTATGCTGCATTATATTTACATCAAAAGTTTTTAGGTCCTGATAGGACCAGGAAAAAACATCTTTATACGACTGAAATAATTTCAAATACCTTTCCCTATATTCCTCTGAGACTCTTTTAGATAATTTAACAATTTTGGGATCAGTAGCAGTACCCAGATTCAAATCTCCCATTTGGTCTTCTTCCACTGCTTGGTTTGGCTGCATGGGAACATCATTCTTATTAAATAATCTTTCTAGAGGCACTAGACCTCTAGGGATGACATTTCCTTTCTGCTGCAGCACTTTATTTCCTGCTATATTCTCTTCCCATTTGCCTTCAGCAATGTTTTCAGCTTCTTCCTCCTCCTCATCATCAATTTCCATACCTATGAATTCTCCCACGGTCTCCATGAATCTCTTCACCTGCTCATCATCTTCGAAAACCTGCCAATGCTTTATATTGTCTGGGATGGAGGGTCTGCAACGCACCTCCACTTCATATCTTAACAATGGATTCTGAGGAGGGCGGAATGTACTGGCAGCTACAGCGAGAGAATCTGCTATTCTGTTTTGTTCCCGGGGCATGAACTGTATGTTAAATGCTAGAAAGAAGTTTTCCATCATGTCCCATACTTCATTTCTATATGCTCTGAGCCGTGGGTGTTTAGTTTGGCATTCATTCTTAATCTGTCTCACCACTAGTTCAGAATCTCCAAACACTTTCAGACATTGGATGCCCATGTTTCTAGCTGTCTGTAGGCCCAATAACAATGCTTCATACTCAACTACATTGTTTGTAGCTTCATACTCCAATTTAAAAGATAGTGGTACCCATTTTCCTGTGGGGGAAATTAGCAATACCCCAGCACCATTACCTTCCCTGGAATTTGCTCCATCAAAATGCAAAGTCCATATTTCTGATTCCTGATCTTCCTTGGATTGCTCGGCCTGGATTTGACCAAAGAGGGGTTCGTGTGCACAATTTTGATTCTCTTCTAACACAAAACATGAGAAGTCTCCCTCTTTGTTATAGACTGGAGAATTGTCTGAGCAATCAGCAGTGGTCACCATTTTAACAAATCTTGTTTCCCTGTATAACCTCCTTTCTTGACCACTAAAGACTGGGACAGTAGCATATGTTAAATCCAATTTAATCGATCCCCCAATCTTAGTACCCCAGGACCTTGACAACAGCATGCCAAAGCGGGCTGGGATATCAGCAACCACGATGTCCATGACCACACTTTTTACTGGGATTTGAGCTAAATTGACTACTAAATCTTTTATCATTCCCAAGCATTTAAACCTTTTAGAATCAAATGAATATAAATCTTTGTACGGTCTTGTAATTTGCAGTCCTAGTTGCTCCATAACAGACAAAGGCATAATATTATGGGATGCCCCAGAATCTAGCATACAATTGTGGAGTAGCAGGTCATGAATGACTAGGGACACATAAAAGGGGGGAGTAGAAGGGTCTATCTCCTCGACGTGTGGGCCAAAGCCTACCATGGGTCTTTCTTCTTGAAGGTTTAGACTATCAGGTGCAATTGGTAGTTGAGGAAGAGGTACGAAAGAGGTAACCTGAGACTGATATACAGGCTGTTTTAACAACTCAGTCAGAGGAACAGGAATCTTAATCTTTTCAAGCTCTCTTTGCAAATTAAAAGCAGATGTGGACTTTTCCATCATTACTTCTTTTGACTCTTTATTCTCTACTGAGGACTTGACTCCTTTGACTTCTTGACTCAACATTAGGAGGTGACTTCTTTGGAAGAAGAAGGAATTTGATCGTTTATTTGCACAAAGGGAGTCGTAGGAAGAAGATTCTTACCTTTTTCTACGCCTCTCTTTGCTGCTGATTCCTTCTAAGCAGATGCTTCTTTTTGAGGTGATTCTTCTTCTTGCTCCTGAGTTCTGGTCCTCTTCCTTGAGGATCTAAGATCATATTTGACATTTAATTGTGCTTCCATGAAATCAGCAAATTGCTTGCAGTAATGATCAATCTCTGCCTCTTCATCTTCTTCTTGCAGGGGGCACTCCATATCATCATTGTGTGAAAAAGCCAGATTTGAATCTTCTAATCCATAAGCTGCATTTCCAGTGGAGTCATCTATTGGTCCTTCCAGGTACAAGGGATGAGGTACCTGATCTTGTTGTTCCTTCGTTTCTCTTGGAAATATCTGCAAAGGAGGCCTTCTGTACTGGGGATTATATCCTCTGTTTGGAGTATTGTAGTAGTTCTTGGGAGCTGCATTTTTAGCTTCCAGTTCCATCTTGACCATCTTCTTTATCATCTTACTTATTTCATCCATTTTATCTGAATCCTTTTCTTGATTAGAGGTAGAAACCTCTTCTTTGCCTCTCCTTCTGGTTTCCTGCTCAGCTTTTCCTTTTAACTTCCCTGTGGAGGGAAAGTTTGCTTCTAGTTCCAAAGCATATGATTGTGCATCATCTAAATTAGCAGGCTTTCTTTCCCTTAAGGAAAATCCAAAGTCAGAATCAAAGGCTTCTATGAAAATTATCTTGGCAGCAGCTTCATTGGGCTTCATTTCTGGAGGGAGGCTTAGATATAGCTTGTTGAATCTTTTGATAAATTCTGATACCCCTTCATTCTGTTTCTTCTTGATAGTATTAAATTCAGTAAGGCACATTCCATAATCTTTCTTGTCTCCCCATTTCCTGAGAAAAACGTTTTACATTTGATCCCAGGTTGTCACATAACGATTTCCCAATGTTTTAAACCATTTTCTAGCTTCACCTTCCAAAGACTGCACAAATAATCTCAAAACCACATCCAAATGTTCAACATTCAAGTTCTCCGCGAAAGAGCAGAAGGTCTCGAGATGTCTCTGAGCATCAATATCATTTTCACCATTGAACCTTGGCAGAATCTTCAGATAATCCTGTGGCATATCATTCAACACTTGGGGTAAGGCCAGAGGAGCGTATTTGTTCAGGAGAAAAGTAGGAACATTGGCCATTGGAGGCGGTGGGGGTTGTACAACAATATGAGAAACAAAAGAAGGGAGAGGGGTAGGGGGAAGCGGAGTGTGAATAACAATGGGAATATATTGCACCGAAGTCTGAGGTGTGGGTGGGAATAGTTCTCGGTTGACGGGAGCTACTTCAGTGACTTCTTTAATTTCCTCAGCCTCGGGAACGGAATAAGGTTCTTCCCCAAATAAAGTATTTCCCCTACGTGGGGTTTCTAGATAAACTTCGGGATTTTCTGTTCTAACTTCTTGAGAAGAAGAAGGCGGATAATCTTCAACAGAACACTCAGGATTTTCAGCACGGGCTGACTTCTTCTCCTTCCAGACTTTTTTATGAATAATTTTCGCTGGGTCAGACACGTAGGGTGTTTTCAGTTGAGTTGTATCTGACCTCAAATGCGGCCTACGAGGAGCCAGGACTATCGATGAGATTTATCAAACAAGGGCCAGTGGAGTCGCCAAGGTGAGAAATCTGCAACTCTTCACCTCTCTGTGCTCACCTGATTAGAGAGTGAAATAAAATGTCGAAAACCCAGGGGAACTAATGTTCTTGAATTCGTTCCCCGGCAACGGCGCCAGAAAGATGTTGTGGATGATTTTGTCACCCTCCTAGAGACAGTCTATAGTTGCCATAGACCAGTGCCTAGGACATCTTAATATAGCAAGGAGTCCTTTATAGTTTGGGTTGTCAGTCCAAGGGATTCACTTACTATCTCTTGTTTATAACAAGGAAATTGAAATAGATTGAATTGATCCCAATTTTCTTTCAGTGGCTGATACACAGATAGGAATAAAGTAAAGACATCAGGTAGAACTTCAGCATGATGGAATCAGACAGCTAAGAGACCGCTTTACTGTAAAGAGGGCCGATTCAAGTAATATATTACAGAAATCAGATATCAAGGAGTGCGGGCAGGAAGGAAACATGAGAAGATATTATTGACAAAAGGGCGCATCAATTTACGAATCCCTAAGCCATTAATATAGTAGAAGTTATGAAAGGAGTGAACATGGAACAACATATCACTTCTAGGCCTATTTAAAGCGCTTGACCAATTCCAGAAAGGGCACCATTTAAGATGAATCCTTACTGCAAATTAGTGAGCCACTCGCATTCTAGAACATGATACAAGAAGAAAGTTTGCATGAAAAAGGATGATATATTA
The DNA here is from genome assembly GCA_034641835.2 of Pinus albicaulis. NCBI lineage: Eukaryota > Viridiplantae > Streptophyta > Pinopsida > Pinales > Pinaceae > Pinus > Pinus albicaulis. The sequence continues at coordinate 673,877,205 of CM076570.1, forward strand.
ACACATGAGAGAAATTACATACTGCAATATATCAAAGACCAGAATCCTCAATACAGTCATAACCCCTCCTCACTGAGACCTAACGGGCTCTGAAACTTCATACAGAAATGTCACAAGATGTATACAATAGTCTTCTCGCTGCACAGCTTGCTTACGGAAATCTGGAACCTCAACAATGTCTTGCTTTTCAGTATTTATAGAAAAAGAGAAACTTCTAGAGGAGGGGGAAGATGATGTACAATTAATGACTTAGATAAAATGGCGGAAAACATTTGCGCCTTTTTTATGAATGACTGACCATAAATGAATATACCTAACATTCTGTCTAAAGAAATAAATGCTGGGAGATAAAAATCTTCTTATGTACAGGGCAGAAATAATAAAATATATGCGGTGAGATGCCTTCAGCCAAGAAAGATCTGCTGCCGTAAGGATTTAGAAATGTCCTGCAATTCTGTACTGTACTATTCGGCTCTTAGCTCTGCATTTGAATTCCGGAGCTTTAAATGCAGGATGAATTCTTCTGGAGGGTTCTGAGAATTTACATCTGTGTTTTCTTTAATAATGGTCATTTCTTGGACCTACCCTCCGCTTCTTCATTAAACTTTATCCACAGAAAACGTCCTTTATGGGCCCTCGACATTTGTAGCAGCAACAGTTTAAAATATCTTCCTGCAATTCCGTAACCTGCAAAACCTTCAAAATTATTAGAAAAACGGACACATACAAAGGCGTGGATGATGGAGGTGGAAATGGGGAAGATGAGAAGGATACGGACGGAAGAAGAAATCACTCAAGGTAGTGGAATGGAGACGATGGAGGTTTTCGTGAATGGGCGAAATGTGACACAGTATGGTCGTGGAAGAAGAATAGCGGTGGATTATGAATTAGACATATAAAAACACACGTATATCTATATATATTGGCGCGGGGACATAATATGGATGTACGGGGGAGAGACACATAGGCACATGGGAGACTAGTGGGGGAGACGACGTGGCGGGTAAGTTGATGGGCGGAAGCGTGAAACAGTGACACGGTGGCGGACTGTGGAACGTGGCGGGACATAGCAATGGACGGACGGTTTAATTGCATCTCCGCCGTCGGATGGAGATCTAGAGATCCGACGGTCTCTGTGGATCCCGCTGCCCAGCCATCAGTTGAAGTTTAACGCGCGGGGAATGGGCGGTTTCCTGCTCGTACCCCAAAACACGTGGCGCGTCCCGTGTGGAATTGCTGGTGTTCGGTCCGAAACTGCCAGCCGACAAGAGTGGTGCGGGGAAAAAGCCGGTTTTGCTGCGTGCCGGGGTCATATGTGGGGTCCCCCCTCTTCAATGATCGCCGCGCCGTTAATTTAATTGAATCAGACGGTTGCAAACGGCGCCCGGGGCTCAAACGATAAGCCCCCTTTCCCTGGCCTGCGGTCTTGGACTCGGGTCATATGAAGATCAAGGCGGGAGGGGCTAAAATCAAAAGGGCTTTGGTCCGACACATAAAATATGAATTTTAAACATTCGAACGGCGTATTTTTAGAGCAGCAGGAGGGTTTTTTAGCCATAAAATATAAAGGAAACAGGTTTAACAGGTATCGATGGCTAAAACTGAATGGAGGGAAAAGTGTACAACATACTGTATGAACCTTCAACACCCTTTCATCATTTATGTTTATTTCATTCTCGGTCAATTGGACACCGCTCAAAGCAGCTCTGAAAATGGGCTCCTATTTGAATTTGAAATTGTCCACAATGAGACCATCTATGGTGCAATCATTATCAGGCCTTATTCTGTAAGTCAGTTTGATAGTGTCGAAGATCTGCTTGAATGTATGAAGAGGGATCATTGCAAATGTTTTGACGCTCTCTTCTTTTACTGGATCAAAATATTTCCACATAAAGCTAACGATATATTGCATTTTGGGATGTGTGCCTCCCAATGTTGGCCTACAATATTGACTTTTCACTTTGATTTTGAAATGGTTCATATGTTATACTTTATGGCTTCTCAGATCTCTAAATCTCTAGTCTTTGGATGCTCTTAATAAAGCTCTTTGTCCGTGGTGCATTGGGAAAAGTGGATGTTGTAGAATGGTGCACTAATGGAGCCTCTTTGTAGCTAAAGGGATGAGGCTTTGATCTATTTGAGAACATTAAATATGTTTTCCATCTCAACATTGTGTTTTTCAACATATTAAATTCTGATCTTAACCAGGAGGCCAATGAAACTTTAATTCCGACTGTGAGAAAAAAAAATATAATGTTATATAGCTATTCAACATATTATTACAATAACCTCTTGCTAAGGTTGTACTTTGTTTCAAGAACCGAATGAAACCAGGACACAACAACGTCCATCAATTACTTTTTTACGATTTTCATTGCAGTGGCCAAGTTGCGAAAATTTGTGTAAGATGAACCACCTTCCTTAACTGCAGCAATCACACTCTCCCTCAATTTCATCACTCTTATCTTCATCTCTGCACCTTCCTTGCTCGTTACTACTATCTCCACAACCCTCTTAATCTCAACCATGTCAATTATTGATGTTCCATCTGTTGTAAAGGTAGTGTTTCCTTAAGCAAAGACAAGCCAATTTTCCAGACATGGACTATTGGTTCAGAAACTGATCTCCAGAATAAGGCCAGCATAACATGATAGGGACTATGTAATTTTGGTTCAGAAACTGATTACCAATATAAGGCTAGCATAACATGATATGGACTATGTAATTTTGTTTCAGAAACTGATCTCCAAAATAAGGCCAACGTAACATGGGTATACTCGTGGTGGTGTTCTCCAACGCTGAATTCCATCCACAATGTGTCAGAAAACAAGCAATTGAACGATGAGAAAGTACTCTCAAATGCGGACAACACGACACCACCGCTGGCTCTGATGGAAGCACTCTTCGAACCTTGGAGGGAAGGCAACCTCGGTTAGGGCACACAACCCAAAGAAATGGCCTCTCTGTAGCCTCCAACCCAAGTGAAAGTTGTTGGAACTATGTCTCGCTTAACACACTCAATCTACCAAATGAGATGTAGACCACATACTGCTTGGACTGCCTATCCAACCAATCTAGGCATTCCCCTTCCTTTGCCCTAGATCTAGATCAAACACGGCTTTCAGACGAATATTCCCTAACAAACAAACTGCTACCGAAATCGCAGATACCTTACTAAGTAAGTAATTATGATCGAGCACCAAATACGACGAATCTAGAAACAATGTCACAAGATAAAACCTCATAATAGAACTTCAACGTAATTAAATTTAAAATTTTTAATATATGAATCAATTTTAAATGTTGCATGAAAGCGAATCCTTGTAATCTGTCAAATCTTACAAGCTAATTCCTTCCAGCGTGTGTGAATGCATAGTTGAAATATGCTTGTGAATATAGGTTGACATTTGGATAACGACCTCGTTTTCTAGACTCTAGCCACCGGCAACAAATACTTTTCAGTCTATTGGCTCATAAATGTACCTAGAAAGTAAATGTCCACCTTTGGATTAAAGCAAGTACACCATCTAATCGTGGGCATTTATTTCCCAGGTGCATTTATGGGCCAATACACTGAAAAGTATTTGTTGCCCCACATGGCCACTGCAGCGAGCCTTATTTCCACTGCCATAGGCCCATAAATGCGCCCAAGCAGGGAATGCTCACCGCACGATGAATGCGCCGAGGTTGCGTGCAAAGATATATTCCACACTGAACATGCCGGCCCCAGAGTCAAAATTAAGAAATACCAGTTAGATAGGTGTTTAACAGGACCACGGTCCTGCACTACTGGTGATACGGCTGACAGATATCTAATTCCCAGAGCTGTAATTAGGGATGGAATTTGGATGATTTGCTCGTTAAATACCGTTGAAAAATTTATAAAATTGTTGAGATTTAAATTTTAAAGAGTACGGTTGGTAGAAATTGTGAAAATTTGACAAATAAATCTGTTTTGAAATTCTAACCATGAACTAAATTTAAAGTACTTGAAAAAAAAACAAGTTAAACCTGCTTAGGCCACAAAATAATGTGAAAAACACGCTAAATTCAAGGGGCGGCGACAGAATTTTCCATGCAACTACGTTAACACGCATAGGTGACCAAACAGGACAAGTAGACTCGCTTGTTGAAGTCGTTGATCTACTTTTACTTTGCTGCCATTGTACGGATATTTGTAACTCCGGAATTATTATTTTTTTTATATATAAAATAGAGTTTTTAATGTGAAAAAACGATGACGATGGCGATGGCGATGGCGATGGCGATGGCGAAGAAAACCGTGGTGATTAGAAAATAAGTTTTTTATTATTATTATAAATTAATGAAATGCATGGTGCAAGGAGGATCGTTTTGTGATATGATATAATTTAGTGAATTGACCATTATTTAAAAAAGCAAAATGGGATTAGACCTAGTTTAAAAAAAAACAAAATGGGATTAGATATAATTGTGTGATGTGGAAATATATATTTTTTAAAATTAATAAAAAATAAATGATAGTGATTTGATACTAGTGTTTTTTTATTTAAATTATTAAAAAAAATAAAACGTAGAGTTTACAAAGTCGGAGGAAAATTGTTTTTAATATTGATAAATAAAAGGGTTTGGAAAATTTATATTATAAAAAATATTCTGAATTTAAAAAATGATAAGAAAATGAAAGTTGAAGATAGTTTAAAATGTAATTATAATTAGTTGTTATTATAAATGTTAATAGGTATTAATTATTAGGTTTTTGGTTAATTATATATTAATAAATGTTTAAGTAAAATATCTATATATATAGATATTAATTTATCTAAATATATTAAAGTTATCATTTATCATATTAATTTGTTCTATAATTTAATTGGAGTTATCATTTATTAATATCAAGAAGACTTTTAATTATTAGTACTAAATATATATAATTATTACTATTAAAATAATAACACTTAATAAAATTAAAGTGATGGCGTGTAAACATAGGAAAATATGCTTGCTTGCACTCCTCGCACAGTGGGGCAAGTTTTAATTGCATTTAATGGAGTTTGTAAAATCGCCATTGATATAACCTATGTATCCATTGTCTAGATTATGAGGCTGTAAATCAAGAGTAAGATTTAGTTTAGGGTGCAAGTATGTATAAGTGGATTGTCTTATGTGAATGATTATGGTAGTACAGTGAACTTGCTAGTGAGGTTGTCTTTGTTAGTTACGGCAATGAGGCTTGACATTGTGTAATTGAGTGGGGATATTTTGTTAAATATAAGTAATAGGATTTTTTTTGTTGTTGTGTTTTTTCTGTTTAATTTTATATTATATTATTTTAATAATATATGGAGTTTTTTTTTCTATGCTTCAATTATCATTTGTTGGGTGTGGGTGTGGCTCTATTTGGCCATTCCAGGCTTGCTAGTAGGTATAGTTGGAGGGATAAGCCTGTTTATTAGGGTTTGTGAGATGGGAGTTGACTCTCTACAATTGGCTTTTGGGTGTATGTTCTATGGTCTCTCACCTCTTTCAAATTCTGTGTTATTCTAATGACGATTTATTCATTGAACAAACCTCACTTCCACACATCTTGTAGCAATGACAAATAGCAAAGCTTTGGATTCTATTCAAATGGGTGCACATAAATGACATGGTGATCGTGGATAGTTATTATAGCAAACTCCACCACATCTCCATAATATTGGTGCTAAGTAGATTGCTAAGTGGGCCCCAATTGTACTACCAGTAAAGATTCCTTTGGAAATGCAAAAAGAGATTGACTATTTACTTAATTTTGCTACCAAATCTAAAATGTGCACATCATTTCAAAATTGAGTGTAGCATACTACACATTCACACTCCCTAAATACCAAAGTATTCAAAGCTATATGACTATGGTTGAAGTAGTTGATCTACTATTATTTTGTTGCAATTCTCACTATTTTTCAGGTTTATATGGAAAAATGAGAGTGATTACGAAGGAAACCGAGTGTTCTGATAATTTGGTCATTTGAAAATTATATATATATATATATATATATATTTATATATATATATATATATAATTTTTTTGTTTTAATTTAATTTTTAAATTTTTAACTATTTTTATTTATTTTTAAATTATTATTATTATTATTTTTTCAGATAGAAAAAAATCTGGCTTATATAATGTGCCAGTTCATATTACTAACTTGAAACTATCATACATAAATCTTCATTGATAATTAACTATTCTATCATCTGTCATATAGTTCCAGTAGTTGTCATCATTTGTACTTGTGATATTACAGTTAAAAACATGATTCTTAGTTCTGCAGCTTGGCTCTTAGGTACATAGATGGGTGGGTGTGGGAATGTGGTTCACATGAAAAGTAATAGGGAATGGATTTAGTGGAATTTACCTTTTATAAGATCAAGACTCAAACAATGAGAGAGAGAAAAAACCTTTTATATTCAATGTAAAACACATCCATTAACTTATAATTGTGACATTTTCCCTTCTTTCCAACTTAGTCCATCCTTCTAGAAAAATCTCTTTTAATGAAGCACATATATCCATAGTGATCCACTGATATTTTTTCACCAACAACTATTCCATTTTGGACTTATATATCTCAAAACTATGCTCATTGAATTTATGTATCTATATCTTTAAACTACTCAACTATTTTATTACACCATAGGAATCATTTCGATATATCTCCCATTTTAATGGGGTCTATCACATTTCGAGAAAAAGCACATTAGCCATAAAAGTTTCCCATTGAAACAAAAAGTGATTTGATACAAAACATAGGTTTTAACCTTATATAGTTAATTGTTTCAAATAGATTCTTAATAAAATGAAAAATATTCAATGTAAAACACATGCACATTAACATATAATTGTGATATTTTCCCTTCTTTCCAACATAGTCCATCCTTCTAGAAAAATCTCTTTTAATGACACAAACATATCCATAGTGATTCATTGATATTTGTTCACCAACAACTATTCCATTTTGGACTTATATATCTCAAAACTATGCTCATTGAATTTATGCATCTATATCTTTAAACTACTCAACTATTTTATTACACCATAGGAAACATTTCGACATATCTCCCATTTTAATGGGGTCTATCAAATTTCGAGAAAAACACATTAGCCATAAAAGTTTCCCATTGAAACCAAAAGTGATTTGATACAAAACATAGGTTTTAACCTTATATAGTTAATTGTTTCAAATAGTTTCTTAATAAAATGAAAAATATTCAATGTAAAACACATGCATTAATGTATATAATTGTGATATATTCCCTTTTTTCCAACTTTGTGGACATCCTTCTAGAAAATCCCTTTTAATGAAGCAGATATATCCATAGTGATCCACTGATATTTTTTCACCAACAACTATTGCATTTTGGACTTGTATATCTCAAAACTATGCTCATTGAATTTATGCATCTATATCTTTAAACTACTTGAAACTATTTTATTACACCATAGGAATCATTTCGATATATCTCCCATTTTAATGGGGTCTATCACATTTCAAGAAAAACACATTAGCCATAAAATTTTCCCATTGAAACAAAAAGTAATTTGATACAAAACATAGGTTTTAACCTTATATAGTTAATTGTTTCAAATAGATTCTTAATAAAATGAAAAATATTCAATGTAAAACACATGCACATTAACATATAATTGTGATATTTTCCCTTCTTTCCAACTTAGTCCATCCTTCTAGAAAAATCCATTTTAATGAAGCAAATATATCCATAGTGATCCATTGATATTTGTTCACCAACAACTATTCCATTTTGGATTTATATATCTCAAAACTATGCTCATTGAATTTATGCATCTGTATCTTTAAACTACTCAACTATTTTATTACACCATAGGAACCATTTCGATATATCTCCCATTTTAATGGGGTCTATCACATTTCGAGAAAAAACACATTAGCCATAGAAGTTTCCCATTGAAACCAAAAGTGATTTGATACAAAACATAGATTTTAACCTCATATACTTAATTGTTTCAAATAGATTCTTAATAAAATGAAAAATATTCAATGTAAAACACATGCATTAACATATAATTGTGATATTTTCCCTTCTTTCCAACTTAGTGGACATCCTTCTAGAAAAATCCCTTTTAATGAAGCATATATATTCATAGTGATCCACTGATATTTGTTCACAAAAAACTATTCCATTTCGGACTTTTATATCTCAAAACTATGCTCATTGAATTTATGCATCTATATTTTTAAACTACTTGAAACTATTTTATTACACCATAGGAATCATTTCAATATATCTCCCATTTTAATGGGGTCTATCACATTTCGAGAAAACACATTAGCCATAAAAGTTTCCCATTAAAACCAAAAGTAATTTGATACAAAAAGAAAAAACACATTAGCCATAAAAGTTTTCCATTGAAAACAAAAGTGATTTGATACAAAACATAGGTTTTAACCTTATATAGTTAATTGTTTCAAATAGATTCTTAATAAAATGAAAAATATTCAATGTAAAACACATGCATTAACATATATTTTCCCTTCTTTCCAAACTTAGTTGACATCCTTCTAGAAAAATCCCTTTTAATGAAGCAGATATATCCATAATGATCCACTGATATTTGTTCACAAACAACTATTCCATTTTGGACTTTTATATCTCAAAACTATGCTCATTGAATTTATGCATCTATATTTTTAAACTACTTGAAACTATTTTATTATACCATAGGAGTCATTTCGATATATCTCCCATTTTAATGGGGTCTATCACATTTCGAGAAAAAAACATTAGCCTTAAAAGTTTCCCATTGAAACCAAAAGTAATTTGATACAAAACATAGGTTTTAACCTAATATAGTGAATTGTTTCAAATAGCTTCTTAATAAAATGAAAAATATTCAATGTAAAACACATGCACATTAACATATAATTGTGATATTTTCCCTTCTTTCCAACTTAGTCCATCCTTCTAGAAAAATTAATTTTAATGAAGCAGATATATCCATAGTGATCCACTGATATTTGTTCACCAACAACTATTCCATTTCAGACTTATATATCTGAAAACTATGCTCAATGAATTTATGCATCTATATCTTTAAACTACTCAACTATTTTATTACACCATAGGAATCATTTCGATATATCTCCCATTTTAATGGGGTGTATGACATTTCGAGAAAAACACATTAGCCATAAAAGTTTTCCATTGAAACCAAAAGTGATTTGATACAAAACATAGGTTTTAACCAAGTATATAGTTAATTGTTTCAAATAGATTCTTAATAAAATAAAAATTTCAATGTAAAACACATGCACATTAACATATAATTGTGATATTTTCCCTTCTTTCCAACTTAGTGGACATCCTTCTAGAAAAATCCCTTTTAATGAAGCAGATATATCCATGGTGATCCTCTGATATTTGTTCACCAACAACTATTTCATTTTAGACTTATATATGTCAAAACTATGCTCATTGAATTTATGCATCTATATCTTTAAACTACTCAACTATTTTATTTCACCAAAGGAATCATTTCGATATATCTCCCATTTTAATGGGGTCTATCACATTTCGAGAAAAACACATTAGCCATAAAAGTTTCCCATTGAAACCAAAAGTGATTTGATACAAAACATAGGTTTTAACCTTATATAGTTAATTGTTTCAAATAGGTTCTTAATAAAATGAAAAATATTCAATCTAAAACACATGCATTAACATATAATTGTGATATTTTCCCTTCTTTCCAACTTAGTGGACATCCTTCTAGAAAAATCCCTTTTAATGAAGCAAATATATCCATAGTGATCCACTGATATTTGTTCACCAACAACTATTCCATTTTGGACTTATATATCTCAAAACTATGTTCATTGAATTTATGCATCTATATCTTTAAACTACTTGAAACTATTTTATTACACCATAGGAATCATTCCGACATATCTCCCATTTTAATGGGGTCTATCACATTCAGAGAAAAACACATTAGCCATAAAAGTTTCCCATTGAAACCAAAGGTGATTTGCTACAAAACATAGGTTTTAACCAAGTATATAGTTAATTGTTTCAAATAGATTCTTATTAAAATGAAAAATATTCAATGTAAAACACATGCACATTAACATATAATTGTGATATTTTCCATTCTTTTCAACTTAGTGGATAGCCTTCTAGAAAAATCCCTTTTAATGAAACAGATATATCCATAGTGATCCACTGATATTTGTTCACCAACAACTATTCCATTTTGGACTTATATATCTCAAAACTATGCTCATTTTTTCCCAAAAACATTTTTTTGGGGCACTACCCCTAAACACCTGTGTGTGGGGAATTTTTCGTCTATATGAAACCCTAAAGTGGGGGTCCTTTCCGCCCATTTTATTCCCAACACTATGCTTAGAAAAATATATAGTGCATGGGGGTATTCACATGAAGAATATAACACATACCAAACATCCAATAATTCTCCTTAATGTGACCATCAATGTTACAATGGTTAGAATTATTTCTACTACCCTTGCATGGATGTGTAGTGACTATTTTATTCTTATCCTCCTATTTCCAGTTCTTATTCCCCTCCTTCAAAGCTTCATGGTGCTATTTTTTATTCAAACCACTAAAGTACCATTTATTTTGGCCTATGGTTTCTAGATAATGTGCGTACACACATGGCTCATACATTATCCTTAGCTTGGAAAGAATCACTTGTTTTTGTAGATGGTTATATAGACCCCACATATACTTAAGGAGTACACTTGGGCTCTTGGGAAAGATATCCAATAATATGACCATATTTTTGAACTTAGTACACTCATATACACCCTTATGTCTATGTAAAGTAGCGTGAGTGATTCCACGGGTCCTCTACACACTTCATAGGGTATAATTGGGATAGGTAGTGTTAAATTCTACAATTTCTATAGGCAGAGTCTGTAAAGGGCTAGGTAGCCTTTGGATCTCATCTTTTATGAAAGGTGACATATCTAGTAAATGCCCCTAGATCTAAATAGAAGTTCTTCATTTTAATATCCATAAACCACAACCACTTTAAGGAAAACTGTGTACATGTGTCATTTCTCCCATATATTCTTAGGAAAAGTTTTTAAAGCATACATGTCATATTGGCTTTCTCCCATTAACTTTAAAGCATGTTTTTTGTAAGTGCATAAAATAATTTTGCAAACCATGTAAATGTCATTTCTCCCACAAACTAAAGGCTTTCTCTCATTAATTCAAGGCAAACTTTAAGGCCTAAAAATTGAACCTAAAGTGGCTGAACTCTCATAGGATTTTGAACTTCCATAGGATTTTAGTCTGTCATTTGAGTGTTAACTTCTACAAGTTCTAAAGGCAGAGTATGTAAAGGGCCAGGTAGCCTCTGGATCTCATCTTTTCTCAAAGGTGACATATCTAGTAAATGCCCCTACAGTCAATCTCTGTAACAGATCTAAATAGAAGTTCTTCGTTTTAATATCCATAAACCACTACCACTCTAAGGCAAACATTGTACATGTGTCATTTCTCCCTTCTCCCATAAAATTTTAGGCAAACTTTAAGGCATGTGTCATTTCTATTTCATTTCTCCCACAAACTCATAAAGGTGTGACTTTTGACATAACTAGTTGTTTTAGTAAGTGCATAAAATAATTTTTCAAACCATGTAAATATCATTTCTCTCACAAACTAAAGGCTTCGTCCCATTAATTCAAGGAAAAATTTAAGGCCTAAAAATTGAACCTAAAGTGGCTAAACTCTCATAGGATAGGATCCCCCAAACTCAAGGCTTTCCCCCATTAATTCAAGGCAAAATTTAAGGCCTAAAAACGAACGTTGTTTTAGTAAGTGCATAAAATAATTTTGCAAACCATGTAAATGTCATTTCTCCCACAAACTAAAGGCTTCCTCCCATTAATTCAAGGCAAAATTTAAGGCCTAAAAATTGAACCTAAAGTGGCTGAACTCTCATAGGATAGTATCCCCAAACTCAAGGCATTCCCCCATTAATTCAAGGTAAAATTTAAGGCCTAAAAACTGAACCTAAAGTGGTTGAACTTCCATAGGATTTTAGTTTGTTGGTTGAGTCTTAACTTCTACAAGTTCTAAACTCTCGATCTCATCCTTTCTTAAGGCATGTTATTGAACTAGATGTTATTTATGCCATAAATTTTAAGGCAAACCTTCATGCAAACCATGCATGAACCATGTATATGTGTCATAAATCTCCCTTAAACTCTAGGCAATGCAATCTTTAACGCATCTCATTTCTAGATGTGAATTCTACCATAAAATTTAAGTCAAACTTTAAGATAAATCATGCACATGTCATTTACCTCATGTACATGTGTCATTCCTCCCATGCATTTGCAATAAATGTCAATTTAATATATATTTTTATTGAATTTGTTTTTTTTTTTTTTTTTTTCGGGGATAAAAAAACCACTAAATATGGTTGAAAAATGGAAATTGTGCATAGATGTTTCTTGCTATCCCAATCTAGGGAAAGCATTGATTACATAGGTGCTTTCCAATATTGCGACTAACAAAGTCGTCCAAAGGAAAATGAATATACCGGGAAGAACAACAAACAACGAGGCATATTATATTGCATTGATAGAAGGCTTGGGAACAACTATGGAGTATGGATCAAATGGAATTATAGTTTTCACCAATTCTGAACTTGTGTGCAACTAGAGGAATAACGTGTACCAAGTTAAGAAGGAGATGCTAAAAGAACTTCCTGGAATAGCAAACAATATTGTTAGCCAATTTCAATTTTTTAGTATAAGACATTGTACAAATGTGAATAAGATGTCTACTGATCTATTGCGTGGGGCAATGCCAATTCAGGATTCATCTATCAAAGATGAATTAATAGATGAATTAGAATTATACAAGGAAATGCCAATGCAAGATTCATCTCTCAAATATGAATTAGTTTTGAGATGCTCTTCTTAAAAAATTCAAGATTCATCTCTCATAGATGAATTAGTTTTGAGATGCTCTTCTTCAAAAATTCAAGATTCATCTCTCAAAGATGAATTAGTGTTAAGACGCTCTCCTTCAAATTTTATTGATGGACATTGTAACATATATTGGATATGTGTGTGTTTTGTACTTATAAATGCGCCTTTTTGAATGATCATGTATTTTTTTCAATTATATACCAAGTGTGCTCCCACCACACCATGTAAAGCGCAATTTGGTGAACTTCACATTTGCAACAAGTGGTGATTCACATTTTTATAAAATTAAAATGTGAGGACTTCAACAAATTTTTGTTTAAATGGAGTTTCACACTTCTTTTTTAATGACCATGTGTTTTTTTCAATTTTATACCAAGTTTTCTCCCACCATGTAAAGCGTAATTTGGTGAACTTGACATTTTTATAAATTTGTTTGCTTAAATTGAGTTTCACACATCAATTATTGCTTTGAAAGTTGTGTTTTACATAATTTGTGTACACTAAATTACATTAATTTTCTGAAATTTATTTTAAATAATAATTAAAAAAATAATTGCAAATGTCCACTGTATATATATATATCATGGAGGATGACCGACGAAGATCAACAAAATCCCATATCTCTACAAGAGAGGGGGATCAGGTATCGAGGGATGTTCATAGTATTTAAATATAATCTTAAATCTCCATACATATACATACATGTGTGTACATATGGAATTGATTTTTTATCAACTTTGTGAGTTAAATTAGTTGTTAATAAGTTTTATTTTTTATTTTTTAGGAGCTAAGAGGAGAAGGGTCTCTACTCCATCAATGGAGCATGCCCATGGGTCACCCAGTCGTGGTATGGTTCACGCAATTTAATCAATGAATATGTACATGTATTTATATGTATGAATGTATTTTTGAATTGATTATAAATTCATATTTGTTTATGAAGCTTCTCTCTCATCTCGAGAGGTTTGTGGTGGTTCAGCTCCCCTTAAAGAGCCATCAATAAGTGCTATCAGGTTGCATGAAGGTGGTGATATTTATTCCCCCAAAGGTCAATCAACGGACGATCGTGTTGGTTCTCAGCAGAGTTTTTCTGGTTTTCAACGGTCTCAGGGTGGGAAAGATGCTAGCCAACCACATCGAGGTGGCCATCAATTTGAATATTTTTTTCATTCAATTTGTAAAAAATTGTTTACATGTGTTTTTTCTAATATACAAAATTTTATATATTGATACAGAGACTGAAAAATGCTCCAAATGTTGGTCAAACAAGACGTAGGGTAGAACACGTCATTCAAGAAGAAGGTTGTCCACCCACCACAACTTATCCGACCGACATTTCTGATATACCTTGGGAAAGAAACATGCAGCAATGCACCTTAGAAAGGTGTCAACATCTTCATGCAAAATTGTAGAGAGATCTTGTGGCTTTGACTCTACCTGCTGAGAGTCGACAAAACTTGGAAATAGTTACACACTCTTTAGGCGAACTAGTAGATGTGTACCGAAAGCTTGGGCCAACCACTGATACTTTTGTAGAAGTCATGAGAAAAAGAAAGGAAACAGTGATGGGTCTCAATAAATAGGAGGTTGTTAAAGAAAGAGTTATAATAAAAATGGAAAAGTCTATGTTTAATTTCAAAGAAGGGCCGAAAAGAAAGATGCTGAAGGTGAAATATTTCAAGCACCCTGATATAGCTCGCTATTTGTATGAGAGACACCTTGCGGCCTATGGAAGACTCCCATGGAACGATGAGGTTCCGCTTTATTTTGAAAAATTATTTTATGCAGATTTTTTTTGCAAATGAAACCCAATTACAATGATCTCCCCTTTGAATTTTTTGGTCCTAGGAAAGGTCGATTGTGTGACCGTAGGGGCGCTAGGCGTGATGTTGAGTTGCCTCGCCCTGAGCCACCATTGGTTAGTCGACCTTTTCGTGTCGAATCTTTGTGGTCAGAGATGGAAGCCACTTCTCAAATTAGTCGAGAAGCAAGGGATGCCATCATCGACAATGTTCACAATGGATTCGGTGGAGTCGATGTTTTTCTGAATCTACAAAGAGCACATGAGAATGCATGAGCTAATTTTGTGTATTATATAGATGAAGAGATTGAAAACATGAGTTTTGAATATTTCAAAACGTATGCAAAGAATTTTCGCAATAGTTGGCATGACCTAATTGTTCATGAGGAAGAGGGCATGGGAACGATATGTGTTAATGGTTAGGGTTCAATTATTTTAACACATGTACAATTTGTAATAAATACATATATACATACATTTATTTGTATACATTAATCTCACAAAAAATGTATCATTATATGTTAACACCATTTGCAGTTGTCACACTTGATGAATGAAGAAAATGTTAATATCACATTCGAAGCCTCTGGTTCAAACAATCAAGAGGGTCTCACCATCAAGATATGTTGGCAAATGTTAGTGTTTTTTAAGTGATATTTTTAAAATAAATAATTGTGCACACATGTACATGTACCTATATATAATAAAATGTTTTAACAGATTCCGATTCCGTCCGATGTTTTTGGGATGGCGGTACCTTCTTCTTCCTTGGGAGATGTACCTTCTACTTCCTTAGGAGATGTGCCAGATCCACAACAACAATTATGGACAATTTTTCAGTTTTAAAATTTATGTTTTTAAGTTATATATTCCACCTCAAAAAGTTCCATTAAAAAATGAGATATATCTATATCTTGAGTTATTTTAAATTTTTTCAAATTTAGGTTTTTGGAGATTTTCTTTCTGAACCACTCTTAGGAGATGTGCCAAATCCGACAGCACAAGTATTCATTTTTTCACTTATATATATATATATATATATATATATATATATATATATGTTTTTAAGTTATAAGTTATAAATTGAAGCTTAAAAGTTTTATTATAAATTGAGATCTAGAGACTTTGAGTTATTTTAAATTTTTTGAATTTTAGGTTTTTGGAGATTTTCTTTTGGAGCCTCTCTTAGGAGATGTGCCAAATCCACCGGCATAAGTATTCAATTTTTCACTTAAATATATATGTTTTTAAGTTATAATTTATAAATTGAAGTTTAAAATTTTTATTATAAATTGAGATCTTGATCTTGAGTTATTTTATACTTTTAAATTTTCTGAATTTTAGGTTTCTATAGAGGATTTCTTTTCTCCACGGACTTTAGCGATGGAGATAGGAACATCCACACCATTTCAACCATTTGAACAAGTTGTCTAACTTTTTTTTAATATTAGTGAAAATAAGTTTATATATGCATGCATTTTCATTTGAAATTTTTTAATATATATATAATTGTACATGTATATTGTACAGTTTACTGTTGGAGATGTTCCCGTGGGGGAAGTTGTAGCATACGAGCAACAAATGGAGAGGGAACCTCATGAGGTATTGCATGATTTTTTTTTATATTTTGTTTTTTACATTAAGTTCTATATATTCTCACTCAATTTTAAAACATCAAAATTTAATGTTTGTACACATTGTGTACAGGTTCCCCATGCTTAGCAATAGCTCGTGGATTGAGACTTTGCTGGGAAAGACACTACATCCATCTATATTTGATGGATGATCCACATGCACTATTTGATGGATGATGCACATACACACGTGAAACATTATATTTTCAGTAGGTTTCTAGTCTTAAATTTACTTTTTTTTTTATATATATTATCTAGATGCAGTCATATATAACTTGATACTTGATACTTGTGAGATCTACAAATTTTGGAAATATTTTATGTGAACTAAATTTGGTACATGTGAATGTGATATATAATGTTTTTAAAACTTAAGTTTTGGATGGTTGATCTACATTTGGCATGTGAAGTAATGTTACAGTGTTATATATAATTTGTTTTGTTTTTAAAACTCAAGTTTTGGATGGTTGAACTACATTTGGCATGTGATGTGAAGTAATGTTGTGTTAAATAATTTGTTTTGTTTTTAAAGTGTTATGGTTGAACTACATTTGGCATGTGAAGTAATGTTACTTGATACTTGTGATCTATAATGTTTTGTTTTTAAAACTCAAGTTTTGATACTTGTGATCTATAATGTTTTGTTTGTAAAAAGTTTTGATACTTGTGATCTATAATGTTTTGTTTTTATAACTCAAGTTTTGGATAGTTGAACTACATTTGGCATGTGAAGTAATGTTGTGTTATAATTTGTTTTGTTTTTAAAACTTAAGTTTTGGATGGTCAAGAACTACATTTGGCATGTGAAGTATTGTTGTGATCTATATTAATGTTTTTCTTTTGAAAAACTCAAGTTTTGGATGGTTGAACTGCATTTGGCGTGTGAAGTAATGTTGTGTTATACTTTGTTTTGTTTTTAAAACTTAAGTTTTGGATGGTTGAACTACATTTGGCATGTGAAGTAATGTTGTGATCTATAATTTTTTGTTAAATTAAAACCTAAGTTTTGGATGGTTGATCTACATTTTGCATGTGATATAATGTTAAATGTTTTTATTGGATAGTTGAGCTACAATTGGCATGGCATGTGAAGTAATGTTGTGATATAATCAAAAAGTTTTTAAAACTCAAGTTTTGGATGGTTGAACTACATTTGGCATGTGATTATGATATTATGTTTTGTTTTTAAAATTCAAGTTGTCGTTTTCCAAAAAGAAATCACATGAATATATGTACATGTAGAAATGATTTTACACATGCTTGAATATATATGTTAAAACGATTGAAGTACAATATATATATATATATAAACAATCATAAGCTTCTAGGTCTTGTTAGATGTGTTGAAAACAATCATAAAATTTTAAAAATGCATTCTATAATTTTGGTTTTTAAACTCATGTGGTGATCATTTTTTAAAATTTTTTCCAGATTATCCACATTGCTAGAAAACGAGTGTCATTAAATGTTTTTATTGGATAGTTGAACTACAATTGGCATGGCATGTGAAGTAATGTTGTGATATAATCAAAAAGTTTTTAAAACTCAAGTTTTGGATGGTTGAACTACATTTGGCATGTGATTATGATATTATGTTTTGTTTTTAAAATTCAAGTTGTTGTTTTCCAAAAAAAAATTCACATGAATATATGTACATATAGAAATGATTTTACACATGCTTGAATATATATGTTAAATCGATTGAAGTACAATATATATATATATATATATATATATATATATATATATATATAAACAATCATAAGCTTCTAGGTCTTGTTATATGTGTTGAAAACAATCATAAAATTTTAAAAATGCATTCTATAATTTTGGTTTTTAAACTCATGTGGTGATCATTTTTTAAAAAACTTTCCGGATTATCCACATTGCTAGAAAACGAGTGTCAATAATGTATATATATCCAGTAGGTGCAACATTTTTCATAAATGCATGTATAGAAAAGCTACTTTCAGTTAATTCCATTCTAGAACATATATATCCAATACGTGCAACATTTTTCATCAATGCACATAGAAAATCTATTTGAATAGTTAATTGCTTTCTAGAACATATATATCCAGTACTTCAACATTTTTCATCAATGCCAATAAAATTTAGCTACTTTCAGTTAATTGCATTCTAGAACATATATATATATATATCCAGTACGTGAAACATTTTTCATCAATGCACATAGTAAAACTACTTGAACTGTTAATTGCATTCTAGAACATATATATATCCAATACGTGCAACATTTTTCATCAATGCACATGTAGAAAAGCTACTTTCAGTTAATTTCCTAGAACATGTATATATCCAGTACATGCAACATTTTTCATCAATGCACATAGAAAATCTACTTTCAGTGAATTTCATTCTAGAATATATATATATATATATATATATATATATATATATATATATATTCCAATACATGCAATATTTTTAATTAATGCATGTATAGAAAAGCTACTTTCAGTTGATACTAGTGTGCATGTACCAAAACAATGTACATGTGCAAGCACTTGCACATATAACATAACAAGGCAACTCAATTTTTAGTTGAGTTCTGGAAGTTCTAAAACATGAATCCAAAGAGAACAAATTGTTGGGCAGTTCAATAAAAAAAATTCCAATGGAATGCCATCTTCAATGATCCGTTCATGGTCAGATTTTGATATTTTCCATTTCTTAATTTTCGTTTTTTTCTTTGATTGAACCTTTATCAAATTTATGCGTGATGCACACACCAAGTGACTATATTTACAACTTATGACATCAGGTTCATAGTCTTCAAAGTAAACAAAATCCCCACTTTGATTAGTTTGTCTAAAAAAATAACCTTTCAGTATAATATATCCTCTTTCATATGGAAACCTGTGATCATTATAGTTTTCTAATAATTTCATTTTTCGTTCAGTGCTATGCATCAAATAATACTTCACATTTTCATCGTTGTCAGTTGGTGCAATTACAACAAAAGCAACTTCTACACAATAAAACAAACTTAACAAACTTATGTATTTAAATTTATTTCTAAATCTCTATCATTTGAAAGCAATTCAAATATTACCTTCTCTAACAAGATCAGAAACTCGATCACCATCTGATGATATTGTAGTCTCCTCTGATTTCATTTCTTCAAACATTGCAACGAACATTTTCCCCTTTGTATTTAACTCTGTATGTTTCCAATCTTTTACATACATTTTGTTTTCACAAACGTCATTGGATTCTGTGTTGTCTATGCAAACATGACAAAAACATCTTGAATATTTTCTTTTATCCAATGCAAACACATTTGTGGACAACTTTGTTTTAATTGAATGCAATTTTCGAGTCCATTTTATTGTTTCAACGTCATTTCCAATTGATCTATCTACATCTTAGATCCCAATATGCCAAAAAAACCTATATATGGAAAATTCAAAGAAGAATGTAGATATGATATCAAAATATCATCAAAGATAATCATTATATGATAAATGTACACTGTTTAAAATTAGATATTCAATAAAAATTAAATTGAGTGTACCTTCGCACTTCATCAGTTAGTATCATGGATTAGAGCAACAATGCACCATTGAACAACTTATTTAGCGTCCACAAGTCAGTTTGTAGAGGGGTTCATTTGATATCTTCGAAGTGCTTGTTTTATGCATGCCCCTGCACCGTCATGTTCTCCTTTTCCATGGCCAGTTTCAAAGAAATTCCAACAATGTTTAATGCAGGTTTTCTTACGAAAACAGCACAACCAAAAGAATGATCATGAAGATTTGAATTGACCTGTGCATTCATCTGACCATATCCAATGTTCATTGAATTTTATTCCATGACTTTTCAAGGAGTCATAAATCTTTCCAAAACAGTGTTGCACAAAATATGTATCATGTGTGCGATCGTCACTGATATAAAAGTGGTATTCTTTAATAACATGTCGATTTTCATTGGTGCTTTCTATATGATCGACGTTTTGTTCAACATCTCTATATAGAATATGGATGAGCATGGAGACTTGGTCATAATGATAGTTTTCACTCTGAATTTCTTTTTGTGGAACAAATGTGTAGTTTTCTGCAAAATCAATTACTGACAAAATGGTCCCTGATGGAGAAATTTCATGGGATTTTTTGAATTGCAATTCTTGCCATCGAGCTCTATGGGAATGCTTAGTGTATTTATAAATTACTGCCTCAAACTTTCTCAAAAAATCTATCACACATATTTCTTCTTCTTGTAATTCAATTCTTTTAGCACTATTTGAACCTTGAATCGATGTATGGATATATTCATATCTCTTCCATTTCACTTTCATGTTGGACAATGATTGATCATTTATATCAATACGATTTTTGTTTTGAAATTTGGTCAAATTCCCACAATCATCGCATTTTTTACCACCAACACATTTCTTTTCGTAAAATAATTCATCACTTTCTCTTTCACATAGAATTTGAGATATGAAATCACGAATAGTGGAAGGACGAGGTGAATCTTTCCAAAATGTTTGACCAAAATTAAGGAATGTGTCATAATATAACTCAAATTCCACATGATAACTACAACAAGAAGTGTTGCGTACGGTGATTAGTTTTACATACCATGCTTTTTGTTGAACAAAAGCACTGATTGAGACATGAATTTCACGATTTTCTTCTTTGAACTTGTTGAAAAACTCTATGTGAGTGGCTTCCAAGAAATGTTTTTCATGTTGTTCGTAATGATTTCGTGCTATTCTTCTTCGCATCACATCCCTTACATTTGGCGAAACACGTGAATTTTTCTTCCAATACTCATATATTGTTTTTTTAACATTTTCTCCAAGTCTATCTTTGTATGGTTGCCTACAAATAGCTCTCCAACAAGCGAGTTCATCATTTACATCTATTTACGACCGAAATTTCTGATGTTTGTGCAAAGTATTTCGTGGGGTTCCTAATGCTCGTGCCATAGATTTTACCAAGCGATCTCTCTTTAGTATTTGATGAAACCACTGCCATATGTATTGCTCTACGCACATCTGAAACATTTTTCTGTCTATATCTTCTAATTGAATTTATAGCACTATTTATATTTTGTATCACATTTTCCTTCATTTTTTTTATCTTTTGTTGATTTTCGAATTCCCAATAAAGTCGTAGCTTCTTTTAATTTCCTTAATGATAGGAGACCTTTCAACATTTGGGCTTGAACTATCACATTTTCCTTTATGAATTACGTATCAAAAATGTGTTTAACACGATATCTTATAACATAGCTTTTTTATCTCCATATGTGTGAGTGTCAACATTTTCTAACATCTCATCATCGACATTGATTTCATCTGTACATATTCGAATGAATAATACATAATAAGTTTACATATTCAATAAATAAATAAATTGATAAATATGTATAATTTCAATAATACATGCATGTGTTCAACATATATATATACCTACCTTGTGATTCAATTTCTTCACTTGAATTTCTTTCAACATTTTCACCATCTTCAATCATTGGTTCAATATCTCTTTCACTTTCTCTTTCAACATTTTGTATCTCATCATCAATTTTTGAGGAATGCCTCTCTCTGTTTACATTGCAAAATATTTTTCAAATTAGTTCATTGAATAAAAATTAAGTTTCACATTTTAAACTAGGAAAATTTTAAATATCAAATTCATAATATTTGCATTTATATACTTGTTTCAACTTCTAGTTGAGGTTGATTTTCCTTTTCAATATTTGAGAGTGCTTCTCTCTTTCTTTTGCGATATTCTCTTGTCTCTTCTCTACGTTCCCCAGGGTCTCTTTTTCGATCATATTTTCTCCTGCAATTCCTTCGATTTCCCATGATAATAGAGTATGAAGTTCAAAAAGTTTCCTTCAAAAATTTAGACAAAAACTTAATTAAAAAAAACATCACAAAAGATTTAATTTAAAAAAAACTCATTTTAAATTTTTTGCAAAAAATACATACTTCAATCCAAAACACTTACTTTAAAAAATCCGAGAAAAAAATGTTTTATAAAAATGAAACGAAGTTCAAAATATTTCCTTCGAAGTCCTGCAAAAAAAATTCATTTAAAAAGTTAGACAAAAACTCATTTTAAAAAATCATTATAAAAGATTTACTTCAACCCAAAACATGTACTCTAAAAAAATTTCACTTCAAAAAATACCTCCAAAAAATGTCCATTGAAAATTAATTCCAACTTCTTAAAAAATGCCACTTTAAAAAAGCCTCTAAAAAAATATCACTTTAAAAAATACCTCCAAAAAATGTCCTTTGAATATTAAGCCTAAAAAGAGTCCTTTCGAAATTAAGCCTAAAAAGATTGCGTTGAAAATTAAGCACAAAACCTATAAAAAAAATGAAAATTAAGCTCAAAATCTCTAAAAACAATGAAAATTAAGCCCAAATCCATACCTTCAAAAAAAATGAAGCCCAAAAAAATCCAAAAAATGTATCACATACCTCCAAGAAATGTCCTTTGAATGTACCTCCAAGAAAAGTCTTTAAACCCAAAACAATCCTTTGCAAAAATGTCCTTTGAATGTACCTCAAAGAAATTTCCTTAAACCCAAAACAATCCTTTGCAAAAATATCCTTTGAATGTACCACCAAGAAAAGTCCTTAAACCCAAAACAATTCTTTGCAAAATCAGACCAAGACCTTCGCAATATATATCTATATATAATGCACAATGCCGAGGAGGACCATTTGGTGATATCATATAATTTGCATAGTCTAACTTATAAACGAAATAATCTTTTTTTTTGGTTAATTTTAACCAAATTATGACAAAGATTTTTAAAAAATTGACTTTAAATTATTTAATATGTAGAATTTGAGTGCCGTAGAGGGTTTTCAAGGTGCTGAATGTATTTATGCATTCAAAAAAGTATTTTAAACAACAAAAAATTACAATCTTGCTTGAAATTGTATCACAAGATTCTGATAAAAAATGCTATTTCGTCTACAAGTTAGACTACGACTGATATAATTTAGTGTTTTAAAAATAATTTTCTTAAATGAATAGACCAGGAGAAGAAGAAAATTGGATTTGATACAGTTGTGTGATTAGAAAATATATTTTTTTAAAGTGAAAAATAAGATGAGATCAATGATTTTGTAGTTCGTTTGGTAGATAATGTGAGTCTTGAAATGAACACATCTAACGAGTGGCTTGAGTAATCACCACCTAGGGGAATCTAAGCCATCAAAATATCCCCATGCCACCCTAGAGGTTTTCAGGATCCATTTACGCATTCATAAAAGTATTTTAAACAACAAAAAATCACAATCTTGCTTGAAATTGTATCGTTGGATTCTAGTAAAAAAAGTTATTTCATCTATAAGTTAGACTACTCCAGGTATAATTTAGTGATTTGAAAATAATTTTCTTAAATAAATAGACTCACAGAAGAAAAAAATGGATTTGATATATATTTGTGTGATTCAAAAATATTATTTTTTTTAAAGTAAAAAATAAGGTTATAATGATTTTTTTTTGCTTGCTAGATAATGTGAGCCTTGAGATGACTGACACATCTAACCAGTGGCTTGAGTAATCACCACCTAGGGGCATCTAAGGCCTCAAAATCATCGGGGGCCACATCCGCCCTTAGCATAGTAGGGTTTTTCCCATTGAGTTTTGAACCAGTTACCTTTACACCACAAAGTGCCTTAACCTAATACCCTTCACCATCTGCTCTACACTCAGTGGAATAAGATGATGATGATTTCACCATTTAAAAAAAAAAATTCAAAAAAAATTTATGATGATAATTTACTTTAAGAAAATTAAAAAACTTTTTTGGTTGAGTTGTTGTTTTTTTTTCAAATTTAAAAAGTTTAATGAAAAGTATATCTAAACGTGTTTCTAAATTATCATAATTTTGATAAATAAAAGTTTTAGGAATATATATATATTTCAAAGGTTTCTATTAACTTCTCAAATGATTACATGGCAGTTGGATCATAGTCCAAATGATTCTAGCCTCATTCCTACTAGACTTGCTAGCTTGGAGGTACTAACAAATACACATAGACAAAAGCAAGATAAAACTAGGGTATCTCATGCATGCCACCCACAATAGACATAATTGACCCAAAATAAAAAAGTGACTAACCATCATCTTAAAGCATCGATATTCCCCAAATTTGTGGCAACCAGATCGTCACTTGGTGGTGGAGGCTGATGGAATTTCTCATGTACATGAGCCTCTATGTGATCTAGACAACCATCCAAGCGATTCTGTCGATCCTGTATCTACTTCTGCTTGCACTACATAGAAATCAGTCTATCTAGTATATGCCATTGGTTGTGTTGTAACTCATTCATGAAGGCTATGTATTCATTGTGATCGTCATGCCTATCCCTTGTCAAATTATCAACCATTTGATTATTTTGTTGCAACTAGGCCTTGAAAGAATAAAACATGGGAGGAAGGTCCACCCTGATAGAGGAGCTGTCCTACTGGTTGACTTCTCCCTCCGGATCTCATTGGTCACCCTTATGAATCACACCATTTCCACGAGGGCTGACGCCCCTGCATACCTGGCCTCTCTTCCTTTGCATCGTCTGTCCAAGCCTCTTTCCAGTTCATCCTCCATGGAACCCCACTCTGCTTATACAGTCCAATTGTTAACGCAAACTACCTAGTCTTTGGGCTGATGCTACCGCACAAACTATTGGGTATGTGTTATATTATTTCCACGACTAGTCACGCGCCCATGGTTTTGTGCATAGTTTTGCACATGGTTTTGGGGTACGACGGTTTTCGGCCCCTAGTATTTTTGTAGATCCGGTGAAGGGAACTATGGTTATGTTCTAATCCGGGGTTAATGGATTAGGGTTTATGTATGCTTCGGCATGTATATATATGTGTTGTAACACTGAAAGGAATATAATGAAATATCAAGATGGTCGTCCCGATTTGGGATCCAAGGAAAAATCTTTGTGTTTATCTGTTTTATGTTTTATGCTCTCGCTATTGTTTATTTTCTGTTATAAGATTCGTGTAGATAATTTCTGTTCAGGGTTAAAACCTACATTTGGTATCAGAGTTGTTTCGGCTTCAAGGGGACGCCTTTGCTGCTGAGGGTTTTTTGCTCGGGCCTGAGGTAGACCCTGTTCAGTGGGAGATCTACGGGATCGATTCTTGCGTTGAAAGAAGATGGCGAGCGGCGGAAAGATAGAGATAGAGAAATTTAATGGTCAGAGTTTTGAGTTGTGGAAGCTCAAGATGGAGGATCTGCTGGTGGATAAAGATCAATGGATCGCGGTAGATCCAGGTACTAAACCAACGAAAATGTCAAATGAAGACTGGAAGAAACTAGATCAGAAGGCTAAGAGCACAATACGGTTGTGTGTCTCAGATTCAGTATTTTTGAATGTATCTGGGGAAGCTACAATGAAGAATTTGTTGGAAAAACTTGGGACTTTGTACCAATCTAAGTCTATGGTGAATAAGTTGTTCCTGCGGAAAAAGCTGTGTAACCTGAGGATGAAGGATGGAGACTCGGTGATAGAGCAACTGAATGCCTTTAATACTATGGTAAGTCAGCTGTCATTTGTTGATATTAAAATCTCAGATGAAGATAAGTGCATCAATTTGTTGTGTTCTCTACCAGACTCATGGGATAGTCTGGTTATTACAATAGGTAGCAATACAACTACCTTGAATTTTGATGACATTGTCTCAGCCTTGTTGTCGAAGGAAATGAGACGGAGAGATATGGAAGGCCAGAAAAGAGATGCCTTATCTGTATGAGGAAGGTCCCAAAATAGAAACAAGAATAAGGTTTCGAGTGGGAGATCCAAACCTAGAGGGAGATCTAAATCTCCTGGAAAGTTTGTAAAGGTATGTTGGAAATGCGGAAAGGAAGGGCACTACAAAATGGACTGCAGATCTAAAGCTCCTGAGAAAGGAAAGGGATCTGATGATGCTCCTTTTGCAGAGGCAAAACTACCTCGGATGAAGGTGGGGATGTGTATTTGGCTTCTTCTTCAAATACACATGTAGATCATGAGTCATGGTTGATTGAATCAGGTGCATCCCTTCACTTCATTCCCCATAGGGAGTGGTTTTGCAAGTATGATAGATATGATGGTGGTGATGTCTTCCTAGGGGATGATAGGAAGGCCAGAATCACCAAACGTGGAAAGGTCAAGTTGAAGCTGCAAGGTGGAAGGATTAGAACACTTTCTGGTGTTCTGCATATTCCTGCATTGGCTAGAAATCTGATTTCTGTAAGAAAGATGGATGATGTAGGTGTAAAAACTGTGTTCGAGAAAGATGCCTGCAAGATGGTTCGGGGAGCACTGGTATTAATGCAGGGAGTTTGGACTGGAACTCTGTACAAGCTACACGGTAGCACTGTTATTGATTGGTGTAATAGTTCTAGGTTCAATGTGTTTGGACACATTGCAACGGTGATGTTTGGACCTGTGTCAGTTCCATCACTAGGAAAATTTGTGTACTATGTTTCATTCATAGATGACTTCTCAAGGAACACATGGATATATTTCTTGAGGAAGAAATCTGAAGTCTTTGACAAATTTAAAGAATTTAAGGCTCTGGTGGAAAATCAGACAGAGAAGAAGATAAAGGCATTGAGGACAGATAATGGTGGGGAGTTCTGCAAGAAGGAATTTGAAGAGTTCTGTAAGAAGTGTGGTATAGCATGACAGAAGACTACTCCATACACACCGCAGCAAAATGGAGTTGCAGAAAGAATGAACAGAACACTGATGGAAAAGGCAAGAAGCATGCTCAGTGGTACCGGGTTAGGACAAGAATTCTGGGCAGAGGTAGTGGAGACTGCATGTTACTTAGTTAACAGATCACCTTCATCAGCGTTGGAGGATAAGACTCTACATGAGGTATGGACTGGTAAGAAACCCTCTCTTTCACATCTAAGGGTATTTGGATGTGATGCATATGTACATGTTCCAAAGGAGAAAAGGACCAAGTTGGATAATAAATGTGAAAGGTGCATCTTTATTGGGTATAAGGATGGTTTAAAGGGTTACAAGCTTTGGAACCCAGAAACAAGGAAGGTTGTGTACAGCCGTGATGTGGTGTTTAGAGAGGTAAAAGATGTTGTTACACATGAAGTCATACCAAAGGAACCTGAGAAGATAGAGTTTGAGCTAAAGGAGGATGAATCAGACTCTACAACAGAAGAAGACTCAGAAGATGAAGAGCCACAAAGTCCATCTTTGAGAAGATCGGTTCGGGAAAGAAGGCAACCAGAAAGGTATAGTCCATCTGCTTTCTGTTCAGGTTTTCCCTTAACTATAATTGATGATGAACCCAGAACTGTCAGGGAGGCAGTAGATTCAGAGGATGGAAAACTCTGGAAGGAGGCCATGGTTGATGAAATGGCATGCTTGCAAAAAAATGATGCATGGGATCTGGTGGAGTTGCCGGCTGGAAGGAAGCCCATTGGGAGAAAATGGGTGTTTAAGAAGAAGATGAATGTAGAAGGCACGGTGGAGAAATACAAAGCTCGATTGGTAGCGAAAGGTTATTCCCAGGTGCCGGGAATTGATTTTGGTGATATTTTTTCTCCTGTTGCCAAAGTTACTTCTATTAGATTACTTTTATCTGTTGTTGCTGCATTTGATTTTGAGATAGAACAGATGGATGTGAAGACAACATTTCTTCACAGGGATCTAGAAGAGGAGATATACATGAAGCAACCTGAAGGCTTTATGGTGAAGGGTAAGAAAGAACTGGTGTGCAGGTTGAAGAAGTCTCTGTATGGGTTAAAATAGTCACCAAGGATGTGGTATCAGAAATTTGATACCTATATACGGGGACTTGGCTTCACCAGAAGCAAGGAGGATCACTGTGTTTATTTTTAATTAATTGGTGAATGTGTTATTTATTTGGTCTTGTATGTGGATGATATGTTGTTGATTGGAAATTACAAAGAAATTATCCAAAATTTGAAGACCCAGCTGTTCTCAAAATTCGACATGAAGGATCTTGGTGCTGCAAACTATATTTTGGGCATGGAAATTAAGAGAGATCGGGCAAAGAGGAAGCTCTGGTTAAACCAGAGGAAGTATGTCGAGACTATATTGCAGAGGTTCAATATGCAGGATAGTAAACTGGTGAATGTTCCTATTCCTGTAGGTGTAAAGCTGTCTGCTAAACAGTGTCCCAAGACACAAGAAGAAGAGGAGGATATGTCCCATGTTCCATATGCAAGTGCAGTGGGTAGCTTGATGTATGCAATGGTCTGTACTAGACCAGACATTGCACATGCAGTGGGAGTATTGAGCAGGTTTATGTCAAACCCAGGGAAGGAGCATTGGACAACAATGAAGCGGGTTTTCAGATATTTACGTGGCACTAGTGATTATGGCTTGTGCTACCAGGGAAGACCAGGATTGGAAAGAATGTTGGACATTCGTGGTTTTGTTGATGCAGACTGGGCCGAAGATCTGGATCAAAGAAGATCTACAAGTGGGTATGCGTTTAGCCTATTTGGAGGCGCAGTCAGTTGGATGAGTAAAAGACAGTCTGTAGTGGCTCTTTCAACTACAGAGGCAGAATACATAGCAGCCACTCATGCAAGCAAGGAAGCAGTTTGGTTGCAAAGATTGTGTTCAAGTATGGGGTTGGTACAACAAGCTATAAGGATAGGCTGTGATAGCCAAAGTGCAATTTTCTTGGCTAAGAACCCTGCTTATCATTCAAAGACAAAGCACATTGATGTTTAATATCACTTTGTTAGAGATATGGTTGAAGCTAAAAGGGTGTTGCTGGTAAAGGTGGACACTTTGAAGAATGTTGCAGATGCATTGACGAAGTTTGTGAGCACTCAGAAGTTCTCTTGGTGTAGAGAAAAAATGGGTGTTGAAGAATTGGCCCAATGACTAAGCTCTCCTATGGCCCCCTGTGGAAAGAAAGCAACAAGTGGGAGAATGTTGGGTATGTGTTATATTCTTTCCACGAATTCAGTCAGCCCATGGTTTTGTGCATGGTTTTGCACATGGTATTGGGGTACGATGGTTTTCGGCCCCTGGTATTTTTGTAGATCCGGTCAAGGGAAATACGGTTATGTTCTAATCCAGGGTTTATGGATTGGGGTTTATGTATGCTTCGGCATGTATATATATGTGTGTTGTAACACTAAAAGGAATATAATGAAAAATCAAGCTGGTCGTCCCGATTTGGGATCGAGGGGAAAATCTCTGTGTTTATCTGTTTTATGTTTTATGCTCTCGCTATTGTTTATTTTCTGTTATAAGATTCGTGTGTAGATAATTTCTATTAAGGGTTAAAACCTACACAAACTTCAAGTTGCTACCCCACTTTGGCCTCAACTTCCTTGACTCCTCATCGTTCCCACACTCAAAGGGAAAAAAACCCCACACCACGAGAAGCCACACACACACACCTAGAGCCACCGAGCCCCCACTGCATAGAGCCATGCCCCACTGATAGAATGTCACCCCTAGTACCACCCCCTTT
Organism: Pinus albicaulis; assembly: GCA_034641835.2. Classification (NCBI taxonomy): domain Eukaryota; kingdom Viridiplantae; phylum Streptophyta; class Pinopsida; order Pinales; family Pinaceae; genus Pinus; species Pinus albicaulis. Next base: position 673,907,093 of record CM076570.1, read on the forward strand.
CAATCTCGATGCCCCCTAAAGTACCCCTAGCCTTGACATCAAGAAAGAAACTATCTGCCACACCACAACCTCCACCCACAACTACAGTGAGGGTGGTGGAGCTTACTATCGCCAGAATCCCATTCAAAGGAACCACAGAGACAAAATCATGAAAACATACCTACATAGTGATACAGTTGGACAACCCTCGAGATGCACAGTAGAGAACCCAAACCACCAACACTACACTAGAATTAATATGCCACAATATGTTTTGAATCACTTCAATCCACCTTGGACCAAGGTCCCAAGCTTTTCCCTACAAAACCTCTACCAACACCAATGCCACACTTTTCTTCCTAGAGACGTAACATACTTGAAAAAATCAAACAAGTTAGACCTTCTTACGCCAAAAAATAATGTGAAAAACATGCTAAATTCATGGGGCGGTGATTAATAAGGAGAAAATTTTGCACATAATTTTCCATGCAACTACGTACTGCATAGTTAGTGTAACACACATAGGTTACCAAAGAGCACAAGTAGACTCGCTCGTTGAAGTCGTTGATCTACTTTTATTTTTGTTGTCATTGTACGGATATTTGTAACTCCAAAATTATTTGCTTTTATATATAAAATGGAGTTTTTAACGTGGAAAAACGATGACGATGGCGATGACGAAGAAAACCGAGTGATTGGATAATGGATAATATGGTGACTAGAAAATAAGTTTTATTATTATTATTATTATAAATTAATGAAATGCATGAAGCAAGGAGGTTCGTTGTGTGATATGATATAATTTAGTGATTTGACCATTATTTAGAAAGAAAAATAGGATTAGACCTAGTTAAAAAAAAAAAAAAATGGGATTAGATATAATTATGTGATGTGGAATTTTTTATTTATTTTTAAATTAATAAAAATTAAATGATAGTGATTTGATAGTAGTGTTTTTTTTATTAAAATGGTTAAAAGAAATAAAACGTAGAGTTTATAAAGTTCGAGGAAAATTGGTTTTAATATTATAATTTAATTTTGATAAATAAAAAGATTATAATATTATATTATAAGAAATATTTTGAAATTAAGAAATAATAAGAAAGTGAAAGTTCAAGATAGTGTAAAATGTGATTTTAACTAGTTGTTATTATAATGTGATTTTAACTAGTTGTTATTATAAATGTTATTGGGTATATTAACCATTTAGTATTTGGCTAATTATATATTAATAGATGTCTCAGTAAAATATTTCTATACTAGCAATTGCACCATTGTGGTATAAGAAAGAATAACATATAAGAAAGAAGAGGTAGTAGGAACTTTAATAGCTCCAGCTAATCCTCTAGAATAAGGGGTGGAGAATTATGTGTAGACCTCAAATCAAAAATATCAACAACTTATTTGTTATTAATTGCATGTAAGATGTGTTTTTTCATAATGGATGAGACATTTTGGCCAAAGTAATCAGGACCTCTATATGACGAAATCTACATGTTTATTTATTTTTTCTGCATGAAGGATGCACTTGGTTTTTATGACCAAGTTGGGCATACTTCACCCTTCCATGAAATTATTTGCTTCTATCACATTCTTAATGTTGAATTCCTATGATACTACTCCTAGAACTTTGACTCTACTGTACAGCGAGAATTATTTAATGGAATAAAAACTTATCACTATGACATGTTGTACTTCATAAGAGACTACTAAGAAGCTCTTAAGTATGGTAAATCTGCCTTCACCCGTCATTTGAACATAGAGCATAGAGTTATCTTAATCGTCAATTTTATGGATAAGAGACAATTGGGCCCTTTTTAACCCTTGGTTAAGATTGATTTAGGCCATCTTAGTTCCCCTCTATAAAGAAACTAAATTCCACATGAATACCATAGGTCGATACCATGGGATGTATTTATAGTTTATCATTATTTTATTTATTATTTTTATCTTTTATTGTATTTTGACCCAATTTAAATGTTCATTACATTATGTCAATCTTTTTATTTAATTTACTTTTATTTTTAATTTTGTGTAATTTGACATGGTCAAAATGTTGAACATGACATTACAATCTTTCTATCATATTTGGTTGGAGAGCATAGTAGCACAAAAATGTAATATTTAAATATATAAATAGTTATTTTCCTTTTTTATATTGTTTTTTATCCATGTAAGATAAATTAATTGGTTTGTGTGGAGTTTAATTTTATGATATAAATTTTATTATAAATAAAAATTTTATGCTTATCCACCAAAAAATTTAATGTTTATGTATTTTACAATTTTTTTATATTCATTAAACTAATTTTTTTTCTTTCTATCATAAAATGTTCTTACAATAATTTGATGTAAATTTTGTGTTAAGTTAAAAGTTTGGATTTGTTCTAATTTACAATAAGTCAACTCCAAAGTTTCTTAGAAGTTTGAAATTCTAAATTGATTTCGAATCCAAGTCAATAAAAATTAAAAAATATTTTACAAAGTTATATTTTATAAAATTGTAAAATATTTTATTTGACTAAATTAATATATAGTCAATTTAATATTTATTGCATAATACATGTTGAGACATGTATAATAATATACAAAATTCAATTTAACATAAACATAAGTAAATAATGATATAAAATTTAAATTCAATTTTGATGTAGAGATTTTAATTAAAATGATAGTAAAAAATTGTAATTCAATTTTGATATTTTTAATTGATGTCGAGATTTTAATAATATTTTAAAAAATATATTTTTTATTATTTACTCTTTTTTCTTTTCTTTTTTTCTTTTAATAATATTATAATTTTTATTAGAAAAAATATTTAAAAATAAATAAAATAAAATTTATACTAAAATCTAGAACTTTGATTTTTAATTTTAAAATTGTTCAAAATAATTCCAGAACATTTATGTATAAAGAAAGTAGTGTTGTTAACATGTAATTATAAGGACAAATGTATGGAAGATAAAAGATCTAATCTTGAGTATGTGATTCAATGATTAGGTGAGGAGGTTTGTTGTTAACATGTAGTTTTAGTGATAAATGTGTTGAAGATAAAAAATCTAATTTTGAAGATGTGGTCCAATGGTTAGGTAGGGAGGTTTGTTGTTAACATATTGGTTAGGTGGAATAGTTTGTTATTAACATGCATTTTTAACAACAAATGTATAGAAGAAAAAAAATCTAATCTTAAAAATGTGATCTAATGATTAAATGGAGAAATTTAGTTTTTAAATTTATAATCTCAATAAACAATGTTTCTAGTTACAATTTTTATACAAATATTTTAATAAATTCCCTAATATCTCATAATCTAATGTTGAAGTGTTGAGGTTGATATAATAATAATAATAATCCAATTTTAAGGTCAGGGCCAAACCATACACCAAATTGGTGAATGAGACCCCCTTGTTTCCTCTCAGCAATTTGACTGCTTAACTGCTAAGCTGCTAAGTCTATGAAGGCATACATACTATTCACTATACAATAGTCATTGGTGATTAGTGATTCCTAAATGTTGTTATAAGTAATTTATAAATTGTTGCTAAATTTGTGCTGTGGGTATGGTTTGTTTTGTTTTTTTGTTTTTTAATCAATTTTCAAAACTCATATAATACAATTATCTAAGTTAATCTTTTTCAATAAAAAAAACCATTTCAATAAAAAAAAAAACATGAAAATTTAAATTAAAGGTCATAAAATTCCTATCAAGAAAGAAAGATCAGTTACCTTTAGTATTCCCGTCTCCATAGATGCAAGCTCGATCTGCAGGGGGCGTTACGCGACCAAGCTGTGCCAATCCCCCTGCAAAATATCCTGCAAAGTAGTTTGCAGATATGTATGTATATGGGATCCCTGCTACTTCGATGGCGAGCTTGACCTCTCTTTTGTCAATAAAAGTCACATATCCTAGTTCCATTTCATCTTCCATTCTGTCCGGATCTATGCCAAATTCAGATGGGAGAAATCTCTGCACACATTAATCACAAGTAAATAATTATTATTGCAAATAATCCCCACACACACACACACACACACACACACACACACACACATATATATTAAGAACTTAGATTACAAGCTGCTTTTGCCTTGATGTTGGGAGCTTCTTTAATGGCTTCCTCGAGCTTTAGCTGCTGAAGAATTGCGTGACTGCGAATATGGTTTCCAACCATGGCGCAAATCACAACATCAACTTTCTTCAAAGCGACCACAAGGCTCTCATGATTATCAAACGACCCCTGCCATGTCAAATATTTGTATATAAAGAAAAATGATTAACACCATAGAAGGAAAAATGATTAACACTATAGAAAAAATGGTACCGTCCTCTTGGCCAGACCCAGGTCGGTATTCCTGCCATGACCAAGCTCTTCCAACATTGGAGCATGGCGTTCCAAATTTAATCCATTTCCCGGATATCATTTTCCGCAGCCACGATTCAGGCCCCTTCTTCATTCCGCGTTTGTTCTCTGCAGGGAGGGTATTCAGCCGGTTTGCCATGTATTCTTTAATGGCGTCCACACTGTGATCTACTACTTTGGGAGGTGGTATAACCAGAGGATTCCCTTCTACCTTCAGATACTGTAACTTTTCCAGGCGTCCAATAGAATTTGGCAGCACAATTATCTGATTGTAACTGATATATAACTCTGTAACTGATATTTAACTCGCTGAGAGACGTGAGACCACCTATGGATTCCGGAAGAGCCACAAGATAGTTAAAATTGTTGCTGATATCCAGGTATTCCAGATTCATAAGGTTCTCAATATCTTCTGGAAGACCTCCAAGCCTGTTCATGTGGACATCCAGAAACCGTAGAGACATCATGTGGGAAGTAGAATATGGAAGACACTTGCAACTGCTTTGCAACTGTCGCCACCTGTTAGTGTTAATCAATGGATGTGCATAATCTAATTATCTAACATAGGATCTAATGGTACATATTAGGACAAAAAGGCAGTTAGGAAAGTTGTTTTCATATAATAACGCCTTACGACATAATTATATATATTATTTTATTTTATAAATATATTAGAGTTATCATTTATTATATAAGTTTATTTTATAAGTTGATTAGAGTTATCATTTATCAATATGAAACAACTTTTATTTTTATTTTTTAAATTAAATATATATAATTATTGCTATTAAAATAATAATATGTAATAAAATGATAGTGATTAGGTGCGAATATAGGAAAATATGCTTGCACTACTCGCACAATGCATACAAGTTTTAATTGCATGTAATGGAGGTTTGTAAAATCCCCATTGATGTAAGCAAGAATGTATAAGGGGATCATCTTATGTGAATGATTATAGTATTATAGTGAGCTTTCTCATGATTTTGTTTTTGCTAGGCCAGGATGCTTGACAGTATGTAACTGAGTGGGGATATTTTGTTAAATAGAAGTAATAGGATTTTTTGTTGTTGTTGTGTTTTTTTGGTTAATCTTATATTATTTCATTTTTCTATGCCTCTTATGGTTAATTGTAATAGGAGCCTCTTTTTCTATGCTTTATTTATCATTTGTTGGGTGTGGGTGTTGCTCTATTTGGCCATTCCAGGCCTGCTAGTAGGTATAGTTGGTGGGATAAACTTGATTGCTGGGATTTGTGAGATAAGAGTTGACTCTCTTTAATTTGATTTTGGATGTATGCTCTTCGGTCTCTCACCTCCTTTCAATTGTGGATTATTTTAATAACTAGTTATTCATCCAACAAATCTGACTTCCACACAACTGGTAGCAAAGAAAAATAGCAAAGCTCTAGATTCTAGTCAAATGGGTGCACATAAATGACATGATGATCATAAATATGTGTGATATCACACTCCCCCACATCAACAAAACATTAGTGCTAAGTGGGCCCTAAGTGTACTACTAGTGAAGATTCCTTTGGAAATGCAAAAAGAGATTGACTATTTAATTTATTTTATGATTAAAATATGCACATAAATGAAGAATTTCAAAATTGGGTGTCACATACTAGACATTCACACTCCCTAAATACCAAAGTATTCAAAGCTATATGGCTATGGTTGAAGTAGTTGATCTAATATTATTTTGTTGCAATTCTCACAATTTTTCAAGTATATATATTTTATATGGAAAAATGAGAGTGATTATGAAGGAAACTGAGAGATTCGATTATTAATATGGTCATTTGAAAATTACATATATATATATATATATATATATATATATATATATATATATTTATATATATATATATATATATATATATATATATATATATATATATATATATATATATATATATATATATATATATATAATAATAATAATAATAATAATAATAATAATAATAAAATGCATAATGAAAAAGAGGACTATTTGGTGATATGATATAGTTGGAATAGTCTAACTTATAGATGAAATAGTATTTTTCAAAGCATATTTCCTTATTAATTTTAGCCAAATTACGACAAAGATTTTTAAAAACTTGAGTTTAAGTTATTTAATCTGTAGAATTTGAGTTTTTAGAGTGCTGAATTGATTTATACGTTCAAAAAAGTATTTTAAACAATCACCATTTTGCTTGAAATTGTATCACGAGATTCTGATAAAAAATGCTATTTCATCTACAATTTAGACTACAAATGATATAATTTGGTGTTTCGAAAATAAATTTCTTAAATTAATAAACTTGGAGAAGAAGAAAATTGGATTTGATATATTTGTGTGATTCAAACATTAAAATTAAAATAAATATGTGTGTGTGTGTGAAATAAGATGATAATGATTTTTTTTTGTTTACTAGATAATGCTAGTCTTGAGATCACTGACACATCTAACCAGTGGCTTGAGTAATCACCACCTACCTGAGGTTTTCAAGGTTCTCAATCCATTTATGCATTCAAAAAAGTATTTTGAATAACAAAAAATACAATCTTTCTCGAAATTGTATTGTTGGATTCCTGTAAAAAAAAGTTATATGATTTTTTTTTGTTTGCTAGATAATGTGAGCCTTGGATGACTCGCACATCTAACCACTGGCTTGAGTAATCACCACCTAGGGGCATCTAATCCATGAAACTCACTGGGGGGTACATCGAACCTAATCATCACTTAGGGGGATCTAATTCGTCAAATTCATCGGGGGCCACATAAATCCTTACCATGACTGTATTTTTCCCACGAAGTTTCGAACGAGTGATCTTTACACCCACAAAGTTTCGAACTGGTGACATTTACACCACCTAGTGCCTAAACACATACCCTTCACCATCTTCTCTACACCGTATGGACTAAGATGATAATGATTTCACAAAAAAATGTGCTTTAAGAAAGTTAAAAACTTATTTGGTTGAGTCGTTTTTTTTTTTTTTTCCAAGAAAAGTATATCTAAAAGTGTTTCTAAATTATCATAACACCGTATGGACTAAGATGATAATGATTTCAAAAAAAAATGTGCTTTAAGAAAGTTAAAAACTTATTTGGTTGAGTCGTTTTTTTTTCTTTAAGTTTCAAGAAAAGTATATCTAAAAGTGTTTCTAAATTATCATAATTTTGATAAGTAAAAGTTTGAGGAAAAATTATATATATATTTGGAAGTTGAAGATTTCTATTAATTTCTCAAATTATTCATTGTGGTTGGATCATAGTCCAAATGCCTCTAGCCTCATTCCTAATGGACTTGTTGGTTTGGAGGTACTAACAAAAAAAGATAGACAAAAGCAAGATAAAACTAAGGTATCTCAAGCACGCTGCCCACAACATAATTGACCCAAAATACAAAAGCAACTAGCCATCATCCCAAAGCATCAACATTCCCCGAATCTGCGTCACCTGATGGCGGAGGCTGCTGGAATTCCTTGTGTACATGAGCCTCTATGTGATCTAGACGACCCCCGAAGTGATCTTGTCTATCGTGAATCTGGTTATGCTTGGGCCCGATAGAAATCAGTCTGTCCAGTATATGCTAATAGTTGTGTTGTAAATAATTCATGAAGGCAATATATTCATTGCGATTTTCATGCCTACCCCTTGCCAATTTATCAACCATCTAAGCAATTTTTCATAACTAGGCCTTGAAAGAATCAAACAGGGGAGGAAGGTCCACCCTGCCAGGGGAGTTTTCCTATTGGTAGAATTCTCCCTTCGGATTTCATTGGTCACCCTAATGCATCACACCAATTCCGCAAGGGCCGAAACCCATGCATGCATGGCCTCTCAGCCTCTGCATCATATTTCCAAGCCTCTATCTAACTTGCGGTCCACGGGACCCCACTCTGTCGACACACTCTAATTCTCAGTGCATACCTCCTAGTATTTTGGCCAATGCTACCACATAAACTTCAAGTCCCTACCCCACTTTGGCGCCAACCTCCCTAACTCCTAATTATTCCCACACTCTAAGGGAAAGAAGACCCACACCAAGAGAAGCCACCCACACACAAAGAGCCATTGAGCCCCCACTGCATAGAGCCATGCCTTGCTGATAGACTGCCACCCACAATACCACCTCCTTTTAGGCCCGGTGCCCCTAAAAGAGCTCTAGCCCCGACATCAACCGAGAAACTAACCGCCACACCACACCCTCCACCCACAACTGCAGTGAGGGTGGTGGAGCTTACTATCGCCAAAATCCCATTTAAAGGAACCATAAAGGAAAATAATGAAAACATACCTACACTATAATATAATTGGACAACCTTTGAGACACACAGTAGAGAACCCCAACCACCAAAAATGCACCTGAATTAATATTCCACAATAGGCTTTGAATTACTTCGTTCCACCTTGGACCAAGGTCCCAAGCATCTCCCTATGAAACCTCTACCAGCAACAACACCACACTTTGCTTCCAAAGCTCAAACCCACATGAAATTTATTGGTCACAATGGGCATGGTGTGGTCGAGAGAGAAGGCCACCTTACAGATGAGATACACTACCACCCACCACAACCACCTCCGTCATTTCTTGAACACACAAATGAAGACTTGAATCGAGCAGATGATGGTTATAAACCAAAAACCCTCTAGAACATTAACTAGGTGTGTCACAGGTGAATCGACCCCATCATGCGATTTAAGCATTGATGTCGCGTGTTGGGAAATAAGACTCTAGACCTGCTCCGCCCTTTCGCCGGTTTTCACCCCATTGGGGTTGAGGAAAAAAAATATTGCAATAAATATTTGAAATTAATAAATAATAAGAAAATAAAATTACCAAGAACGGTTGTTTGATATCTAGTTAATTACTTACCAATAAATGTTTGAGTAAAATTTCTTTGATGCGTGTTGGGGCATTAACACCCCGACCTACTCCTCCCTTTCACTGGTTGTCATCCCCATCGAGGTTGAGCGAAAATGATATTGCAATAAATAAAATGATAAAAAACAGTTGTTTGATATCTAGTTAATTATGTACCAATACATGTTTGAGTAAAATTTCTTTACATTATGCATACTAGTTTACCCAATGCATTTATTAGAGTTAACATTTATGAATATGGAGAAGCAAATCTTAAATTTTTATTTTTATTTATTTTTATGTATTTTTTGAAAGTCTTAATTTTTAATTAAAAATTATAATATTAAAATAATAAAATATAATATAATTAAGGTGAATCAAGTGTTAATATAGGAAAACATGTTTGCATTGGCCATAAAATGCATGGAGGCAAGCTTTAGTTGCATGTAATGAAAGTTTGTAAAATTCCCACCGATGTGACCTGGGCATTCATTGTTTGGAGTGTGAGGTATCTGTCAATCAAGGGTAGGATTTGGTTCAGATTGTAGGTAGATACATGTGGATCATCCCTTGTGAATGATTATTGAACTAGCTTGAGTTGGCTCATGAGGTTGTCTATTCCAATCATGCCAAGGATACTTGACATTATGCAACTAATTAGGGATGCTCTATTAAATGGAAGCAGTTTTGAGCACTCGTATGCCTCATATTTTTTCTCAAATCGTACTCTTATGGTTAGTTCCACATGATTTCATTTTAATGGTACATCATGTCTATTTTTATATGATTTGGTTACCATTTGGTGTTTGTGGTTGTGGCTATGTTTGACCATTCTGGAATTTGACAATAGGTATAGTTGATGGGGTAACCCTATATGTTTGGGTTCACAAGATAGGGTTTGACTCTTCATAATTGGATTTTGGGTGTATGCTCTTTAGTATCTCACCTCCCTTAAATTATGGGTCATTGTAAAAGGGTGAAGCTCCATTATGTTCTCGTGTTGGTCTATTCATCCAATATACCTCACTTTCACTCATCTTATAGCCATGATGAATTAAAAAACTCTCGATTCTTATTAGATGGGCATATATAGGTGACATGGTGGTCAAGGATGGGTGTGAAAATAATACCCACCACATCATCAAGGCATTGGTGCTAATTAGGTTGTTGGAGGGCTCAATAGCACTATCAATAGAGTATGTGTTTGGAAATTAAAAAAGAGGTTAACCATTCAGCTAGCTTTGTGCAACAACTGCACAACCAAACTTTAGATGGGAAAACCAAGGTAGATTTTCAAGATTGGGTGTAATATATTAGACATTCACACTCTCATGATACCAAAGAATTTAGGGATATGGAGTATTATTGGCTCACAAAAACAATGCAGGTGGCCCTAACATTAGAGAAGTAGTGACACATGAGCCTAAATAAATAAATAAGCTTGTAGGGTGGAAACAAAATTTACATCTCTTTGTCAAGTGGTATTTCGTCTCAACTTGTAATGGGGAGAGATGTATGGAGAGGAAGAAATTATGGAGCTTCTAAGTACCTCCACCTCTAAAGGTTCAAACTGCAATCCCCATCACCATTGAAGATGACCCATGCAACAAAAATTTGGAAAAAATATGGAACATACTACCTTAGTTCAAACTGGTCACTCGCAACAACCTTTTTAACTCTTGGTTTTTATGAATTGTTTCCTTTTTTGTAACCTATTAGAATGTATACCAAGGTAGACAATTGCTAGCACTTGTCTCTACTTTATTGGCATATAGACTATACTTTCCTTCAATGAAAATGCAATTGTTGAAACTTATCTTTAGCGTATTTTGGTATGATTGGACTAAATGCTTGAGATTTCTAGCGAGGTCTAGTCATGGGGCTTCACCTTGTTGATCAATATCTTATCACACTCATTCATAAAGGGGGTTTTAAAATTGTAAAAAACAGAGTCAATATATTGTAGTTACTTGGGTGGGAGGGGCAGGTGGGGAAGAGATGTGGGGTAGGGGGTTTATAGGTATTCGGTGGTATAAGAAAAGAAATTCAGTAAAAATAAGGGTTATTTTTATAAAAAATATGTATTAGGACGGGGTTCAACAAAGGTATTTCAAGAGAGATGTTGGGTAGGGGGTTTATAAGTATTAGATGGTATAAAAAGGGATTTAAAAAAAATAGGGGCTATTTTTATTAAAAATATGTATTGGGAGGGGGTTCAACAAAGGTATTTCAGGAATTTGTTATCAATATCTAGTGAAATTAGAGGTATTCTTTAATATACCATTAACGTAGGTGCTATGACGCACATTAACTAATTGGGTACCCCATTGATGCAGTTTCCATTTTGACAAACCTTAGCCAAACATGATTATAATAGTTTTGTATTATACTAATACAAAGTACTCTCAGTATACAAAATAATAATAATAATAATATCATTCAATCAATTTATATCTAATATTAATTAAACAACTAATAAAAAAATTATTAAATAAGGGGAGGCAAGTGTGTGAAGGAGGGGGTAATTTATGGCCCTAGAGGAATAATAGACAAAACCTTCTCTTCGAGGCTTATACACGCATCCAACAAAAAAGTGAAGGCCTGTGCCTTGCTCCAAGGAAGCTATATAATAGTAACACTTCATATGGGAAATATAATCATATTAGGAGACACCAAAAAAACCATATTGTACATGCATTATGACACTTCCCCCTTGACCCTCAACTCAAGTCAATATTTAAACGTATGCAATCAGGATTGGAATCCTCTTAGAGGAAATTTATTTTCATGTTCTCTATCCAACAACTTTGCAGTAGATGAATTAATTTACCAAGCACTGGGGCACCTCACTATAACCTTGCAAATCAACCCGAGAGTGTCATTTCGACCAATCCCTTAATGACCAGTTAGTAGCCCAGATAGAGACCACATTGAAAATTTTGATTGATCATATATTTTAGCTCCAACACACCAAGGATGAACTAGGTTTCCTTCAATTTAGTTAGATTTACATGAAGGTCAAATTTTGTCCCATTTTAAGGGTGTTTTATAAAGTGTATACAATATCATTTCCCTAGTTTGATATAGTTTATTTATATAATAGATGGTTTGGATTTTTAACATGATGATATTTTACCAAAAATTGAGATAACAACACTAAACTAACCTTTGTATAACTTTGTTATGTCTCCATGCACAAATTTTGCTATATATATATATATATATATATCGCTCATAAAAATATCTTATTTTTATTTACTCCATACTCTTACACTTAATATCTATATAGAAGCTAAAACTTATATAATGAATTCCAATGCTACTACTATTAATAATCACCAACGAAAAACCCAAAACTATTATTATTAATAATCATTAAAGAAAAAGTTACTATTATCAATAGCCACTGATGAAAACAAACAAAAGTATTTTTATTATAAAAATGAGAGAAAAAACATTACTACCATTTTCAAATACATTTTAATTTTCTTAACCATTTAATGCTTAGAAAACTTTACCATTAGCATAATTATTAACATTTGTAATTATCCACTGATTAGCTAGAAACCCCAAATGTTCCACCCAACCATAAACCACACTACTCTAAGACTCTCAACAATGGGTCACCCCCGAGCTAGGACCATAAATCCAAAAGGGTAAAAACTCACCTTAGTCTAACTGCATACATGTAGGTAGTGCTATTCAGCTCTAGCATCCACCCTAACTACAATCCTACATCCCCCATCCTGCACAAACCAAGATAGCGTATGTCTTCTATACCCATATAGCCCATCATTCTATGCAAATAATCCTCTTGGGATTTAAGTGGATACCAGTCAAGAAGTATTAAAGAACTACAACTTTGGAATTTCCAACTACCCTTAGGAGTTTTCCAGGAACCATTTTAGCCTTATATTGGGTAATTTATCCTAATCAATTTTCCCTCCAAGCTCCATCCTTACCTAAGGTGAGCAAGGGAAATTGGTTATAACATTTCATTTAGGAAAAAACATTAGTTTACTAGGTCAAGGGATTGAATAGTTAATTGGAATTTTATCATCAAGCCAACGAAATAAACCCGTAACATCACCAATAGATCAACAATGATTCTACCAATAAAATGAGTATGAACTAGGTGGATATCAATGGCCACCCACTTCTTTTGTTGTCTTAATGATTCTTTATATTCTTGACAAATTTTCTGTGAATTTTGGGTCCCAAACTTCTAAGACCATTTTAAGGCCTTAAGCAATGTTTTTAGGAAATTCGAGGGGCTAAGGGTTACCATGGCATAACCCTGCCCTGGTCAAAAGTTGTAGTCCTTGAATAGTTATTTACAATGAAGTATCATGCACCCCAAATGGATATTGCATGCAAAAGTTTCACCCTTAAGGAATTTGATGTACCAATTAACCACCTTAGGGCTTGCAAAACCTTTTTTCAGTTCATATTCTTGGGTTAGGGTTTTGGAAATCTAGGGTTCTTTATTTATGTTAAAAGATCATTCTTTTAGCCTTTGATAGCAACTTTTACGAGTGTGTGTAGCTGCCATCTCTCTTTGTTTAGAGATAGATACCACATTCTAGCCAGTTTGTGTTTTTAATTTTCTATTATTTCATTTATTAATAGAAGTTAGGTTTTCACTATATTATTGTGCTTTCTGCTATATTTCTTAGTGTGTGTTCCATTTAATTTCATTCCTTGTACAACTTGGATGAGTGGTATTAGAGCAATATCCTCCTTCTTTCTCAATGCATGTCCCTAACAAGATTATGGTATAAAGAGTTGGGTCTTGAGCTAGTTTCACTTAGGAACAATCTCTCTCATAATCCCAAGCAACCTCCCATGGAAAAAGAAAATAGAGATTAAGGAGCAGGGCATCTTATCAATTTGTTGCTTGAGGAATCACTTTCACAATAAAGGAATGAGATGATGGATAATATCACCTAGATATTTCGATGAATACCAACAAAAACTAAGGCACCTTTAACAAGCAACAATTTTGGAGGTGCAACAACCTTAAAGGTACAAGTTGACTTTGATATCCCCTTATTCAAAGTCCAAATAGATGCATATTCTTTGGAGAAATTGTCAAATCTATTAGAGGGCTATTACTTTGTCCATTTTTTTTCGACAATGAGAAGATCACCCTCGTGCTACTAAAATATTTTTCCCATGTCAAATATTGGTGGGAATTTTACCAAGAGAGACACAATGAATATGATTATATGATGTTCAATGTAGGACCCAATTAGGCTACTTTTGTTGATTCTCTTAAGGAGGCATTCTACAGTGAATGGAACTATGATGAGTATCAGAAACTTTTAGCAACACCTGGTCTTGAATTACCATAGTGGCCTACATAGTTACATCCAAATATGTCTTGGACATCTCCTCACTAGGAGCCACTTATTGATATGCTGTCAAATTGGAGCAGAAATTGAAGTAACAAAATAAGTGGAATTTCATCTCTGCAAATCCATTGCAATATAAGTTTAGAAAAGGTGACCTTAAATCATAGAACAAGGGACAAAGTAAGGAGATCCAACCTCAAGATAAATTTCCTAAGTCATAGGAAAAAAAGGGTAATGGGAAGTTTAAAAAGGACATTGGAAAGTGGCACGAGTTCCACAATAGCACCTATCACAAAACTAATGAATGTCACTCAAAAAAATAATTATTGGAAAAGCTTAAAGAAAAGGAAATAGACTCTAGCTTTGATTCTGATTTAGAAAATGATAAGGGAAAGTGGATCATTAATGTAGAACCCAGTGTTACCATCATGACCACAAATATCCAACAAGAAGAGCTAGAGGAGGTTGAACAGGGGAGTGTCACTTCCATTCATAATGTTGGTGAAGGGGACCCCACTCCATTTCATCCTTAATAGTGGGAGCTAAAAAAACTTGATATCACTTGATCTCATCAAGTATTAAAGTTTTTGACAATGCTACACCCACAACCATACCCCATTGGTTGGTTGAGCCATGGATGATACATCTTGGTCAACCAATAGTGCCCCATGTCCTACAATATCAAGCCCTTTAAATATGAGGTATTGTGTGATGTTTCCCATCTTGAATTTTGTGATGTTATTTTAGGACAACTTATATGTGGAAACACCATGCAATTTATGGGTCTTATCCCTGTAGTGCCATTGTTACTCTCATAAGTCATCTCTAAAGGATACTAGAGGTAGTCCAAACTAGGTGGAATTTCATTGGTCTCAACAAATCAATGCCAAGAGGTAATATCTCAGACTGCAAAGTTTTTTCTCTTCATGGTTTGTTCAGAAGGTGAAAGAAAGGTCAATGCAACTACCACAACCTTTGCATGAGGCCTCTCTACACAAAAAAAGCAAGTGGAAAATATTGTAATACATACAGAGATATCTTTGATCCACTTTTGGGGGTTCCTATACATCAAATGATCAATTGAATTGATACTTGGTGATACTTTACCCAATGGCGCAATATATAAACACTCTTTCTTGGAGAATGAGGAAATAAAACATTATATTCATGAGTTCATCTAAAAGGAGCACAATCAACCAAGCTATTCACATTGTGGGAGTCTAGTTTTATTTATGCAGAAGAAGGATGGGACATGGAGACTCTGTATTGATTATAGATCCCTGAACAAAATTATCGTCAAGAACAAATACCTAATCCCAAGGATTGATGATCTTCTTGAGAGGCTTAAGGGTTCCAAGTTCTTTAGTAAGATTCATTTGAATTTAGGCCACTAGCAGGTTCTAATTGAACAAGCTAACGTATAGAAGATAAAATTCAAACAATGACCTTCACATAACAAAGCGACTTAACAATACATCCTATCACCATCTATTCTATGCTCTCTATGCGATATAATCAAGTATTAAAAATAATAAAATTAAAATGATTTAAAAAAATGAAAAATAAAACATAGTTTTATTTGTATTAATAAATGTAATTTAAATTTATTTAGTGTTTAAAAAAAATATTGATTTTTTTATATTATTAATAATAAATAAATTAAAGTTAAAATGAAAATAATGATAATGGTTAGTATCATTTTTTACCAAATCATTATTAGACAATATGTTAAAGTTGAAATATATTATTTAAATAAAAAACATAGTAGATCACGGTCCTCTGCCTTAGCAGAGCATGCTGAAAAGACAAATCATCACATTTGTATTGAAGATGCTGAGGTTATTGGGAGGATTGACCATTTCGACCACCGCAAGTTGAGGGAAGCCTTGGAAATCGAAAAGAGCCAGTTAACCTTAACAAGGATGATGGGTGGAGTGTTAGCATATCCCAGATTCCTGCCCTTCACTCTTAGTTGCTTTTTCTCTTCCCCTGTGCTCCCTCTTGTCATTCCCTCTTCTTTGTCTCCAGGTTTCTTTCTCCTTGTTTGTTCCATTTTTTTTATAGATATATTATATTTAAATTAGTAAATTACCTATTAATTTTTTTTTATTATATTCTATTATATAACATATAACTATTAATTAATTTTCATTTTATAACATAGAATTAAAAGTATTAAAATAATAAAAATATTAAATTTTTTATTATTATATTATATTATATAACATATAACTATTAATTAATTTTAATTTTATACAATAGAATTAAAAGTATTACAATAATAAAAATATTAAAAAATCATTAATATTAAATTATATTCAAATTAGACAACATATTAAAATTAAATTAAAATAAAATAAGATAAAATTTAATTTAATTTCTTATTCTAGTCAAACTAGTCGTTATTTTAGAACGGCTAGTTGGAGCTTCCCTTATCTATTTAAACAGGTTCCTTGATCATTTTCTCATCTTGTCCTCATGATGAACCACACTGGTTGGTTCAAAATGTGTCGACATAGTTTTTTTACATGTGATTTTCACCGAAAGTTTTTATACACATTTTTTCCTCATAAAATTATTATACAATTATCTTTTACTAAATAAGTACTATTTTTGATTCATGTGAGTGTGAATAAGTGACAAAGGATTTTAGAGTAAATTAGGTTAACCAATAAATCAATTTTTAATTAAAAGAGATAAAATGTATAATCACAACAAACCATAATAAAATGGAAAGAGGGAGCTCTTGAGAGTTTTATTTGTTATCATGAGATTCCCTTACATATCTTCCATAATAAAGGAAATTGAGATTTAGAATGGGACAAAGTTCCATGTGTTTATGATTTTATCGTACATTTTTATAGCTATTTTTATAGATATGGTTGACATTTATTCAAATGTGACTTGAATTATAGGTTAAATAAAGTGTACATAAAGGGTGAGTTAGGAGGAGCAAATTTCTCTTTTATGAGATTGATTCCGAAAATACTGATCTCACATTTTTTTGTTTCATATAGTCCAATCTCCTTATGTAACACATGTATAAAATATTAATAAATATTTTAGTAAGTAGACTTTGATTGCTTCTCTTTAATCTCATTTCAAAAAATCAAGGTGGTTTTGTTCATAAGTAACATATATTTGATTATATGTTTTTAGGCCAATCTAGTAGAACTAATAATGAGTAGGAAATGCTTATTAAAATTGACATGGTTAATTCCTCGATGGGGGTGTATGGTTGATGGTAAACCATCGGTGACCTCAGGGAGGTGTTTTTTGGCGAACATGTAACAAGAAAATAATGAGTAACATGCAAAGCGTTTCGATGGCCAAGGTGGATGCGACCTTGGGGGAGTTTGCCAAGCTACCCACTTGGTGAAAAGTCCCTGATGCATGGAGGAGGCGGAAGGTGTCAAGTGTGGATGCCGTATTGTGGGTTATTTGCAACATTTATTTCACAAGGTTATGGTACAAGGAAGTAGTTACTGAGAACAACATTGAACATTTAATTGAGGCTTACAAATAAGGAATGGAGGAGCAGGCTTATGGGAGATTGGAGATAGGGTGGATTTTCCCTAATAGACGATCTTCCTGCATTTATGATAGACGAATTATGGGTGTTTTCGGGCATGAGAAGCATAAGCTTGGGTTTAACACTTGGCGTTTGGTGAAGGTATGGCAAAGGCCCTATTTTGGTTCATGCGTTAAACATGCCTTGTCAGTATTGTTATATACAGGATCTACTGATCACATAGGGTGGAAGAGAGCATCAACATTTGTAGGGTGGCGCCAAATTGTTCAAACTCTTTCAGGGTATGCATTAAAAAATTGTGTTTTATTTGGTAAACTTATTTCACAAATCGTTCTCATCTCCTTCTTCGAACCAATAATCTTGGTGAGATCTCAAACTAATTTCTTTTGTCTTGTTATGTTTAAGTTATATACAAGCTCTCTTGATAATATAGGGTGGTGAAAAGCACTAGTGTCTGTAGGGTGGCGCCATATAGTTTAATTATTTCAAGGAATGTGTGTGTGGATTGTGTTGTCCATGGTTAAGGCCCTTCCAAAGTTTTTCGTTATCAAACAACTTGCCTTGGTCAATTATATTTGTGCCCAACGTCTAGTAGGTACTTGACAGTGTATTCGGTTTTGGGGTGGTCATGTGGTCAATCTATGTCATTTAATTGCATACAATGTAACTTTGGGCTGTGTTGTGTTTTTTTGCGATACACCCCAGTTCAATTTCTGTTGAGGGATATAGTTATGGGTGGTGGTTATTCTCGGTAATCTCCTCTTTGTAATTTTCACTCTAACCTTGTTATTGAAAGGGTTGTGGGGTGAAGGGTGTCCATCAGATGATTGTTGGGTGCTTTCTGCATAATTCCTCCTCTGGGCCTTCTTTTGAGCTGGTTGTGGCACTCTCGTCAGCATAATTACAATCCCTCAAACCTTTTGGCTTATCCTTCAACTTCTGAGTCTTGGTTTCTAGTGTCTAGTAGAGTGGTTTATTTTTTATTTGGTTTTAATACTTCTGGGTTTAAAATTGTTCAGGGGTTAGTTACGACGTATCAAGATGATAAATTATCTATAGTTATGAGTCCTATTCGGTTTAGAGTAATGTTCGGTCATAATATTTATTGTTATGGGTACGTAGATGATGTATACATTGGGTCTTTCTCACCGTTAGTTGTGTCCAATTTTCTAGTAATTGGGGGTTTTGTGTCATGACCTAACCCAACTATCCATTGTAATATCAATTGTGGGTTGTCCCGAGGTTTGTTGGCAAAGTTTTACTGCAGGTTCTTCTTTTCGATGGAACCAAAACAACAACTCATCAATATAAGGGGAGGCTCATCTACGACGTCCTCACTCGATAGATAATGTCGTCTCTTTGGTTGGGAGTTAGTGGATTTTTTTTTTTGATGTTGTTCCTTTGGGAATTCGATAGGAAATTTGATCCTTAGAAGCAAGAGAATTTCCTGAAAGACTGTACCATTTAGTTTGAGATTTGTGAAAGAAAAACTAAGTGGGTACCACATCCAGGTAAATGGAGAAAAAACCAACTATATTTCCTGTATTCAATATTCTCACATAGACATATGAACTCTTTGCTCCACATAGTGCTGAGAGACAAAAAAGTTGATAATTATAAGCTATTTGTGGGTCAGGAGGAAATCAAAAGAATAATTATGGATACCAG
Organism: Pinus albicaulis; assembly: GCA_034641835.2. NCBI lineage: Eukaryota > Viridiplantae > Streptophyta > Pinopsida > Pinales > Pinaceae > Pinus > Pinus albicaulis. Next base: position 673,926,845 of record CM076570.1, read on the forward strand.
ATATGATACAGATGAAATCATGGTTCGACTAAAAAAAACCGATCACTACATCAATTTGGATTCAGATACTCACTCCATAATGCCCCAGAATGGTGAAGCGATCATCAACACCACACCAATCAACATGGTCATCGGAAATTCATCTCTAGACCAAGCAATAATCATCCTTAATGAATGATCCCACCTATGCACTTTCGCTATTTGGGCTACTGTTATGGGTTCTCATGTTTTTTGGCTCTCTTATGTTATGTTTTTTTTTCTATTACTGTAGTAGTTTGTATGTTCTGCCACTGGTTATCCTTGTGTAGTTGTTATATATACTTTCTAGTACCTATGGTATTTTTTGTATGTTTGGGCAATCATCACTCTTGGGTTTGTGCGGATAATAGCTTCTGATTGAAAATGTCAACAATATGCTACAAATAATATCAATTGTATTTTTTTTTTTTTTAATATTAATAGAAATCTTGGCCGAATAAAAAATAAAATAAAAAAATGACATGGTTAAAGCTTTTGAGAGGGTTTCCATGAATTCCTTTACTAAGTGCTTAAGAAATATGGGTTTTCCTCGTAATTCATAAAATGGATCAAAGTGTGTATCAATTACATGTGGATAATTCCCCTTGTTAAATAATAGTTTAGTAAGGCTACTTCTGACACCAATTTTCTAAATTTTCGTGACCAATTATCTAAGACGAAAACTCAAATGAACAAGAACCTCTAGAATCTTAATAGGCATGAATATCATAAGGGAGGGCAAAACTATGAATTACTCATAATTTATGGATGTCACTCTTCTTCTGGGAGGAACTTTGGTCATGAGATCCTCTATATTAAAAGTTTTTTTGAATTCATATATGAGTGTCTTAGGAAGCTTAATGAATAAATATAAAATTCACAACTATAGTTTTCCATCACTCTTCCTTTTATTTTGCAATAAATTGCGAGAGTTATAGACTTTTCCTTAGTCATCCAATGGACATCCTTTAAATACTTGTGAATTCCACAGTTACACAATCTAGGGTAGTATACTAGTAGCCAATCATTCAAAAAAGTAAAAATAAAATGTCTTAGTGAGGGTCCAAATGGTTAAGTCCAACTCACCAAGCTATTTTGATAGAGTCGATTGCGCCTACTCTTCTCATTTTCTAAGCTCATCTTTATTAGGCGCAACAAGCATTACCCAACAAATCAAAAGGGTGATAATAATTTATTTTATTTTGTGGAAAGGAGGGAATTTGAACACCAAAAAACATCATTTAGTGAAGTGTGATATTGTGTAAAGCCTTACAATTAATTATAGGGGTGTGAGGGAATGGGTGGGAGGGGGGGGGGGGGGTTCCTATATTCACTCCAATCCAATTTGGCCCCGAGGAAATTTGTTTTGGGGACTAGTCATTGGGACATTAGATTAGTGTAAGGAATCTCTTCACAAAAAATATCTTCAACAAAGTCTCTTGCAATGTTTGGATGATCATTTTTCATATTCTACTAGCTCCCCAATCGGAGCTTTAATAAATCCTCTTCTTCTCTCATCCATGATCATCTTTCATAGGTCACTCCTAATGGAGAAAATGTTTTGTTTTTGGAGGATAGAATTATGGGTCATTCTCATCTAAATCACTTATACGAATTCATATAGATCAAAGAATGGTTATTAGATTACAAAATTCACATCCTTCATCTTATGTATGTATTTTATACTAAATATCTACCTACACTTTCTATGTATACAATTTTATCTAATTAAAATAATATACTTAAATATAACAATAATTTAGTCTCAAAAGTTTTCCCTAATTATGAAGAGAGGCACTCTCCAACCTAGTATGATAGAGATGTTATAATGTCCTCTTTAATATTTTGGCTGAGTCAAAATAAAATAAAAAACATAAAATTAATAATTATAGTTAAAATTAATAATTAAACCAACCTAGATCCATCTTAACTGTGGATCTACCAAGTGCCGCGAGAAATCAAATCTCTTGAGGTACAAACCTCTTTTAGAGTGAACAAAGATTTGATCCCTCTTGGCGCTTGGTAGATCCGAAGTTAGGATGGATCTAGGTTTATGTGTTTGTTAATAATGCATAAATTTCAAAACACCTAACACTTACAACACTAAAATATATGCAAATTAACACAAGAAAGAAACATGAAACATGTCTATGATTAATGTTACTTATAGCAACACAAACTTAACAAGTATAAAGTGCTTACAAATTGGGTATGTGTAAAATTTTGTTTTTTTGTTACTAATCTCATTGTAATATAGAAATGATTATACAAAAAATAAATAAATTCAATTATCTAAAAAAATTAAAACATTTAATTTCCTATTAACTTATTTCACAATATTTAAAAACTTTAGAATATCTATCCTAAAGCTCAAATGGTTACAAATTAATTTTTTGCAAACCCACCTAATTGAACCCACACATAGAGCCAAATGTGTACACTTTAATTGTGCATTTTTAGAACACTCCTACTTAATCAAGAGTGTATAACCATTCAAGCAAGTCAATTCTAAAATTACTATCCTTGTAAAAGTTAAACTTGTTGCTTCTAAATACTTTCATTAATCTATCAACCAACATTCTATCATTTTCACAAAACTTCATCTTCAGTGTCCCCTCCTAGACTTATTCTTAAACAAATCAATACCACAATCAACATGCTTTGTCCTATGATGCGATCTTGAATGCTTCATCATTGTAATAAAACTATAACTTTCACATTTCATAACGAAGAAACTATCACACCAATGATGTCAAACAACTTCCTCATCCATATCATCCCTTTAGTCACATAGCATAAAGAAACATATTGAACATCAGCATGTGACAAGGAATTTCTTGATTACTTTTTTACTTTCCCATGAAACTACTCAACCGACCAATACTAAATATTATTTAAATGTTGATTTTCAACCATCCATGTCCCTTAATAAATCTTCATACAATAACCAATCAATTTTAATGCATTCTTAACACTTAACCCATTACAAATAATTTGTATATCTATTATACAAATCATGTATCTATTTTCATTTAACTCTAACAACATATTCACAACTTACACAAATATTTGTCAACAGTTGCAGATTGAAGACATGAAATTTGGCAAAAAACACAGGAGCTCACAGGTGCAGATCACCAGGAGCTCCTACAAGTAAATGCACCCGCTTGGGTTTCTCATTAAACTCCAATATTAAATAGATACAATTGGTAGAACATATTCCTAAATGATAGGAACTGAATATCTAATAAAAAAACAAAATCACAACTACGTAACAAAATACCTAATCTCCATTAATTTCTAACACTCCCCCTTAATGGAGAAAGGGATTTTTAAACACACTTAATGTATCCCTAAACAAATCAAACTTCAGTCTTCCCAGAGGCTTAGTGAATATATCAGTAATATTATCACAAGAATTACAATACTCTACATAAATCTCTTTGGATTGTACTTTCTCCTTGACCAAATGAAATTGAGTGTCTATGTGCTTAGTGTTTTTATGGAACACGAGATTGTAAGCCAGTTTGATGGAACTCTGATTGTCATAATTGATGATCATAGCTTCTGTCTGTTCTTCCCCTGCATCTTGGAGAAGTCTACGCAACCAAACTGCCTCACATGTCGCTGCACACATGGCTTGATATTCTGCTTCTGCTGAGGATAAAGCAACAATATGCTGCTTCTTGCTGCACCAAGAGATGACCCCGGAACCAATGTTGAAGGCGTAACCTGTAATTGATCTTCTGTCATCTAGATTTCTCGCCCAATCAGAGTCTTATAACTTATCAACTTAACATCAAATGAGTTAGAATACAAAATACCAAAGTCTGATGTTCCTTGCAGATAGCTTAACACTCCTCTTGCTACACGCCAATGATTGTCATGGGGCTGAGTCATAAACTGACTCAAAACACTCACTGCATAAGCTAAATTTGGTCTTGTTGTAGTCAAATAAATAAGACTACCAACCAATTGTCTGTACAATGTTGCATCTGCATATTTCGAACCATCATTCATCTGAAGTTTAATGTTCTGCTGTAAAGGTACAACTGCAGCCTTACACTCATCCATCTTAAACCTGGACAACAGACTCTTTGCATACTTACCCTGGGACAAGAAAGTTTGGCTTGAATCTCTCCAAACTTCTAGACCCAAACAATATTGCATTTCTCCAAGGTCCTTCATCTCAAATTTATGTGATAATTGCTGCTTGATTTCTTCAATGAGATTGTCTGCACTTCCTGTTATTATCAGATCATCTACATATAAAGAAATCACCACTATCCGTCCTTCATTATTAAACACGGTATATAAATTTGGATCATTTTTTCTCCATTCATAACCATGCATGAGGAAAAAAGAATCAATTTTTTCGTACCAGGATCTAGGTGCCTGCTTTAAACCATATAAAGCTTTCTTTAATCTACATACTAGGTGTTCTTATCCCTTCTTAACAAACCCTTCAGGCTGCACTAAATATACTTCTTATTTTAAATCACCATTTAAGAAAGCAAATTTAACATCTAATTGATGTATTTTCCAATGATACTTAGTGGCTAAAGCAATAATCATTCTGATGGTATTTAATTTTTCAATAGGTGCAAATGTTTCCTCAAAATCAATACCTTCTATCTGGGAATACCCCTTTGCCACCAACCTTGATTTATGCTTATCAATAGACCCATCTGCTCTAAATTTTAGCTTAAATAACCATCTGCAACCTATGGGTTGTTTATCATTAGGAAGCTTTACTAGATCCCAAGTATTGTTCTTAATGATTGATTCATATTCCTCATTCATTGCTTTCTTCCATTCAGGACTTTTACTAGCTTCATAAAAATTAGAAGGTTCTGCAATGTTTAACATACCAGTCATGAGTGTACAATCCCTATATCGAGCTGGTAATTGTTTTGGCCTGCTTGATATTCTGAGTGGTGGGGGTTCAATTATTCTGCTGCTTTCTTCTCTTTGTGGACAAAACTCATTTTCTTCCACATTATCTTGTCACTGCTGTTCCTGTTGCTGTTCCTGCTTCTGTTCCTATTGCTGACTCATTCCCGTTTCACTATCCTCTTCTGGAAGTAAGGATACATGCCATTCTTCATTGTTTTGAACATGATTTCCATCATCAACCTATTCATGGAATAATACATCTCTACTCACAAACACCTTGTGAGTAGAAGGATCAAACAATTTATAAGCCTTATACTCACTGCAGTATCCAATGAAAGTGCATTTAATGGCCTTTGAATCTAACTTCTTCCTGTTCTCTTTAGGAACATGCACAAAAGCTTTACAACCAAATACTCTAAGATCACTTACTGTAGGCTTGAAGCCAAAGAATGCTTCAAAAGGAGTTTTATACTAAAGACTTTTAGTAGGACTCCTATTCTTTAAATACACTACAGTATTAACAACTTCTGCCCAAAAACCATTTGTTAGATTCTTACCTTTCAACATACTGCGAGCACACTCCACCAGTGTTCTGTTTTTCCTCTCAGCAACTCCATTCTACTGAGGAGTGTAAGGTGTTGTAAATTGCTGCTGTATCCCATGCTCGTTACAATACTTGATGAAAACTCCTTTCTTGAATTCTCCCCCTTGATCTGATTGAAGAATCCTAATGAACTTTCCTGTTTGCTTCTCAATCATGTTTCTGAATTGCTTGAAATATTCAAAAGCATGAATTTTCTGTTTAAGAAAATATACCCATGTGAATCTTGTACATTCATCAACAAAGATTAAAAAATAATAGGCCCCACCTAACGATATTGTCTGCATCGGGCCACATAACTCAGTGTGTACAAGTTCGAGTATATCCATCTATTTTCTATCTTTAATGACAGGAAATTCATCTCTATGCTGTTTACTGAACGCACATGCTTCACAATCAATATGCAAATTTTTCAAAACAGGAAGACCATCTACCATACCTTTGTTCTGCAACAGAAGGAGATCACTGAAATTGATATGCCCAAGTCGCTGATGCCACAATTTCAGCAGACTTATCTGACGACATCAAGGCTTGCTGTAGCGTACTCTTCACATCCAGTTTGTAGAGTCCTCCTATGCGAATACCTGTAGCAATGGGCTTCATCTGATCCAACAAATCTTTAACAATGCAATGAGATTTAAAAAAATCTACTTTGAGGTCTTGATCTGTAATCTTTGACACAGAAATCAGGTTCTTCTTAATGCCAGGAACATACCACACATTAGATATATTCCTGATCTTACCATCAGGCAGAGTAACAAGGACATCTCCATGTCCCTTGATCTCATACCCTTTATTATCTCCAAGGTAGAATTTTACTCCATTGTTGGATTCTCTAAAATTTCTGAACCATTGCTTTTTACCTGACATATGCGAGGAGGCTCCAGAATCTACGAACCAAATATCTGATTCATCCTCCTCAGTAGCTAAGGCAGTGTTAGCCTCAGCCATAACAAATCTAACATCCAGATTATGATCTGTATCTGCATCTGCCAAATGACCTGCATGTCTTCTCTGCTTGTACCTCTCCTGATTTGCCTTCTTCTTACGACGAAATTTAGCAATATGGCCTATCTTACCACAATAAAAGCATTTAGGAGCAGAGTCATTTTTATGCGAGGTCATACCTTGTGGTTTCCTTTTTGATGTGTTGCCCCTCCTCTGATCAACCATTGCTCTCCATTTTGTCTTGAACTTTGTTATCAATGCAAGATCTGGATCTTGAGGATTGAGAGACAACCTCCTTTCCTCTTCCTATAGTAAAATCCCAGTAAGCTCTTCAAAACATGGAGGCTTTTCTCTTGCATTCAATCTGGTTATAAACATCTGATAGTCATCTGTCATGCCGTTCATGGTAATTTTCACCAGATCATCATTTTCCACGGTTTGATCGATATCAGATAGTTTTCTTTAACTTCCTTTATCCGGGATAAGAATGAAAAAACAGACTCATTATCCTCCATCTTGATTGAGAGGATCTTCTTCCTGAGGAACAAGGTTCGACTGGTGTTCTTGATTTCATACATATCTTTGAGAACTGTCCAGTTGCCATTCGCCGTCTTGCAATCCCGAATATGAGGGATGATGCAATCTTTAACTGATAATTTTAGTAGCACCTTTGTCTTCATCTCCCTTTTCTCCTAGTCTTGAATTGTTGTATTCAATCCACCATTTGCAGCAGTCGGCTTGACTTCATCGCCAGTGACATTGCTATAAGAATTTTGTCCCTCAAGCAAAGTCTGAAGCTTAAATTTCCAATTTGTGTAATTGGAACCATCCAACTTGCTGCTTTCATTTAAATACTCTGCCATCTGAGAATTCATCTTGGAAAGGAATAAAATTTGAATGAAAGACAAAATATGAAACTATGAAATAAAGAAGAAGTTCTCCAGGTGAGTGTTTCACAAACACTCACTATCGATCCTACCAACGTAAGTAAAAAAAAACAAACTTCTCCACGGCAGGCCACCGATCAATATTTAAAACAAAATAATACTGACTGCAATTAGCCAGACATAGTCACTGCAAAAAATATCTCTCTGCAGAATGGATCTCTAATTGAGTAAAAAAATAATGTAATTACGATGCAAAAAAAAAACGTTGGGCAAAAGAAATCGGCTTTCTGATTTCAGAACTAAACCTGGATCAAAAGACGGATCTCAACGCTGCTCGAGCTTTAATCCGGTTGTTTTGTATGCAATGGCTTCTTCCTTAAGGAGATCATCCTTATCGTTCAGAAGGGAGGGGTGATCCAGGATTGTATGGCGCGACGGTTCGATTCTCGGGGAATCACACGGATTTGGCAGATCACCTATGGTCATTAATAATAATGTTCATGCTGCCGTCGATGGTGTTTTATCTCAATTCCAATTCCCTTTGCAAAACTTCGCACGCCAAGAAAATCGAGTCCGAGGAGGGTGGCGATTTCAATATGGAAGAACGCACCAAAAAAAAAAACAAAGGGTCTCCAAACCATCGGCTTCACCTCACACTATAATCATACTCCAATCTAAACACTGTCAAGGCCTCTGAAACTTGAGATCCGGTTCTCTCATCAATGGCATCAATAAAAAAAAGGTTCAGGTTCTGCTCACGACCTACAAAAAACCTCACCGCCTACACACAGAGGGCTCCACGTCAATTGCAGCCTCCATCGAAATCGACCACGCTGCTGCTTGTACCAGGAATCGACCATGCTGCTCATCAACAGAAGCTCACCGCACACAGCTGATCCTCTAACAGCAGCCTTGACTCCGCCTTACTGAGCTCTGATTCGCCTTCACGGCCTCCACTCGGGATCTTGGCCTGCCTCACGCAGTATGGCAACAAAGAAAGCAGCTCTACACCAGCGAGCCATGAAATTCGCCTTCACGGCCTCCACTCGGGCTCTTGGCCTACCTCACGCACAACTCAGTTTACTTGCAGATTCTCTCAGCTCTCCTGAGCTCTGATACCATGTCAACAGTTGCAGATTGAAGACATGAAATTTGGCAAACAACACAGGAGCTCACAGGTGCAGATCACCGGGAGCTCCTACAAGCAAATGCACCCGCTTGGGTTTCTCATTAAACTCCAATATTAAATAGATACAATTGGTAGAACAGATTCCTAAATGATAGGAACTGAATATCTAATAAAAAACAAAACCACAACTACGTAACAAAATACCTAATCTCCATTAATTTCTAACAATATTCACTCCCATTAATCTTTAAAAAAGATTAAATTTGACACATTCTTCATGGCTTCTATTTCAACCTTTATCCTTCAGCCTACTTCTTTAAATTACTTCACCTTCACTTTGAATAAATTTGAACTAAATTGAATTTGTATATTCCAAACAACCATCCACTCCATTTTCTCAAGTAAATTATTCTATTCACTCTGTTTCTTTACATTTAAATCGAGAAAATAATAGATCTCTCCATAATGAATTCTCTTATACACAAATTCCATACATGCTCTGAACTAATAAAGAGAAGTCTCTCCACAAAACAATACAATGATTTAATAGGTTGCTAAAATGATATAAGTCTTATCCATAGTTTTAGATATACACAAATAAAACCACATCTAAATTATAAAACCCTTTATTTATGACTCAATTCATACAGATCCATTTGTAACTTGTAAACCATGAAATGTTATTTTCTTGGTTCTATATATGATCTTGTAAATGCCATTTCCATTGAGAAGGTTATAACTACACCAAGGGGCGATTAAAATATATTGTGTAGAATTAATTTCAATATTATTTTTGATTTAAAATATGTATGGTATCGATGAGTAATAAAATTTTATAATTTACCCAGTTATCCTATGGATACTTATTCGTTATCAAATATATATTATATTAACTAATTTAATTATATTCATTAAATAAAAACATGAATATTCATATGCACATAACTAGTCTCCTTTAAAGAGGAAGTTCTACATATTCCCAAGTTTCAATATTACTAATTACAATATTTTTTTTAATTTTTTTTTATCATTTTCGAGAGCTTTTTCAACCAATGTAATCGTCTGACTCTTATTTGAGAGTCAATACAAAATCAGTTTTATTTTATAACATTGATCTCCTAAGAACTCGTATTTTAGGAATCATTTGAGTTCCACTTAAATCAAGTGGTTTTGGATGTAATTTCTCCATTGTCAATCATCATCACCAATGAAGTGTTTTGCTCTTAGACAAGTGATTTGACCAACACTAGAAATTAAATAATATCATAACATGTTTCCCCCTAAAATATTCCTTAGTCACGTCTTCCACTTTCCTTTACAACAATGAATTATAATCAATAATCACATCCCTGTTTCTCATAAGTTTATACTCAACTGAATAATAAAGCATGTAAATTTCAACATCATCACGGTAACCAATTATCCTCATGGTGCATATAAATATAATTCAAACCATATTAGAGCCCACATAATATAATTCAAACCTTTTTAGAGCCCACAAGGAAGACTAAAAGTCAATGTAATTTTTCACATTCTTATGCAATAATTAACTATAAAGTTAAATGGAAAAATCACGGAATTTTGTTATATTTTAATAATAAATAAAATTCAAATTAAAATGTAAGTAGTGATAATTATTAGTTACTATAAATTATTTGGACAATAAAAGCAATCTCTTTTTATAAAATAGTTATATAATTATTTTTTACAAAATAGATTACAGTTGATTTCCATTCAATAAAATGTTAATAAATAGATTAGAGTTTATTTTTATTCATGGAAGTGTGAATAAGTGATGAAAAATTCTAATTAGGTGGTATATTGCTTGAATTAATAAAAAGTAAAATTTCATAAAAAAATTAAAATTTATAATTGAAAAAATCATAATTAAGTTTAAAGAGAGAGTTTTTAGCCTTTGTTATCATTGAATTTTTGTATAGATTTTTAATAATATATCATGGAAGAATTATAAAAGTAATTGGGATGTAGAATTGGACAAAGCTATGAGGCTAAACAAATATTATCATACATTTTTACAAGGCTAATTGACATACAATCAAATATAACTTGAGTTGCATATTGAATAAATCACAATAAAGGAAAAGCTTGGAGGAGAAGAAAGTTTATGCTTTATAATATTGATTTCAAAAAAATTATCCTTATATAGTTTAATCCACTTATGCAAAACTTCCTACGAGATATTAGTAAAGATTTTGGTGAACAAAATTAGCTGCTTTCTAATTTTATTTCAAAAGATCAAAGTAGTTGTTGTTCATAAGTAAAAATATTTGATAATATGTTTTTAGTCCACCCAAGTATAACTAATAAAATTGGGAAATAGCTATCAAAAGTGATATGGCTATTTTTTTTCACAGGGTTTTCCATGGATTCTTTTACAAGGTACTTAGAGGTGCTTAGAAGTATGGGCTTGCCTTACAATTCATAAAATAGTTTGGAGTGTTGAGATTTTGGGTAGCATCGGATGTGATCTAGCTCCGAAACTTTGTGGAGGGGCTAGAACACATGAGATCTCCAAGACCCATAAATTGTTTGGAGAAATTCCATCCAGTGTAAAATTTCTTCAAATAAATAATTTTTTTATTGGGGACTCTATGTCTAACTTAGGGAAATTGAAAAATTAAAGTGAATTAATTTACACATGTGGTGAGAATGTTCTAAGTGACATGGATCAAGTTTTTTCTAGTCTTAGCTGTTGATTAGTGAATAGATCACGATCGTTTATTTCTCAACAAGAAAAATATTAAAGGAAGGTTTAGGGTCAGTTGGAGAACACACACAAAGTAGCAACACTTGAGCTAAGTCGAAACTCTGGGGCGCGGTTTGCTGAGAATTTTTGAGTGAGCTTGCACTAATAGTGAGGGGAAAATCGGCAAGGGATGTTCTGATCCAAGGCTGAGAATACATACATCAGAGAGGCAATACTGTACCAGGAAACATAGAGGCCAACAGGAGGGACGCAACCCAGCCAAGTGGACACAGAGACCACACAGAGGGTGACACGGAGGCAGCAGAGAGGCCTTCAGAGTGATGCAAGGGCAGCTTATGCTGCGCAGAGGTTGTGCTGGGCTAGAGGGGTTGACACAATAGCAAGAAGAGCTGCACTGAGGGTTCCAGTGGGCTAGAAAGGGCTCATATTAAGTAATTCTTGAAGGGTTTGAGTCAACCATATTTTCTGTCTCCGAGTGATAAGGTACTATTGCCGTGAAGGCCAAACCATGATTGGTGCCCTAGATGTATTCAAATATTCTGCTTAATAAATAAAACCCTCAAAGAGCTACTACACCGATTTTCCCGCATTGGGTTTTTCCGGGGACCTTTGTCTGAAAAATCATGTGTGTCTTTTGTCATATGTGCACTATGTTTCAGTAAATGATCTGTATTTGTGTAGGCTGCTAGCTGTGTTTACTTCGATATTTTAAGAATATTTTTTGAAAATAACTTGTATAATTAAATCACAAGTAGAATAAGTAAATAAATATACTACAGTAGGGTTTCTGTAATTTTGTATTCAGAAATTTTCACATGGTATCAGAGCATTGCAGATCAAGCTGAAGCCTTCAACAAGGGGCTAAATATTTTTGCTGCAGGAAGGGTAGCTGAAGCAACACATATCCAGGAGAAGGCAGCGCAACACTAGGAGGGACACAGACCCAACAGAAGGGACGCAGAGGCAGTCTTCTCACGCAGAGGCTGACGCAGGCCCTTGTGGGTGACACAAAACCTATCAGGATTACATTGGGCTAACGTAATGGCTGACACAGTCCCTAAAGGGTGACACAGTCTGAGTTGGAGAGATATTGTGCCAGTTGTCGGGGCTAGAAGTGCATCTTATGATCTTCAAAGTTGCTAGTGGGGCATCGGTTCTATTGGTGCAGAACAATGCATAGAAAATGTGAAAAAATAAGGGGAAACAGTTCGTCAGAAGATTTTTTCTAAGAAATTTGAGATTCAATCAGGAGGGTGATCATATAGGGCTGATTCAACAGAATTGGCGGAGGATTTTCAGGAGGGAAATCAATTTTCAAAGGGAGCAGTAACCAGTTTCTCTAGAGGGTTTCTATTGCCAAGAAACCTAAATCCATTCTTCTGTTGAGTGAAGCAATAGTAGAAGGGAGAAAAGGACCTCTTTCGACTGTTTGAGAAAAGATGGCCCTATACGAACTGAGAGATCAGGATCGGTTAGACAGTGTGTCTAACTTTGCTATATTGAAAGATAGAATCCTGATAGTCCTAGAGGAGTACGGTATCAGAGATCATGAAGAGAATGTCCTAGCTATGCCAATCGATGCGAATCCTCTGAAGAAGTTCACTGAAAATCAGGCACATTAAGCGCTTGACCATGGATGGAGTGAAGGATCACATGGTCCCACACATTGCCGAGAAGAAGACAGAAAATGAGGTGTGGAAAACTCTTACCACACTGTATCAAGGTAGCTTCGTCCAACGAAAGATGCTTCTAGAGAATTAGATGCGGATGTTCCAGATGCACAAGGGAGAGGAGATCGATTCCTTCCTCTTCATAGTATAGACTATCCAAGACCAACTGATTTCCATGGGGGCAACTCCGGATGATGGAATCATGGTGAGGACTGCCCTGAATGTAGTCACCAATGCGTGGGAGACCTTTTTCCAAAGTTCCTTGGATAGAGCACAACTCCCAAATTGGGGAGACATGTGGGAAATCATTCGACATGAGGAGATCTGGAGGAAGAGGCAATTCAGCAGCGAAGGAGTCAAGATAAAGGAGGAGGAGGAGGAAGATGCAACACTAGCATCTAAGGGATAGCGATAACAAGGGAAGAAGAGTAAGGACCTATCCAAGGTTTGGTGCTTCAGATGTGGCAAACTTGGACACTTCACTAGCACTTGTCCTAAGAGGAAGGACAAGGAAGCTTCAGATTCCAAGGCAAAAACAACAAGAGGGTGTGATGGTAGCGAAGAAAATGTGGCCATGATTGCTCATGTACCTCGAGAGAAGAGGTGGGGTGAGATAGATCTGTAGAGTGAGCTATAGATGGTGGAGGTGGGATCCTTGAGGCGCCCAAACTCTTGGATCACATACGAGCTACGAGAGCCTTAAGATAGTAGCAAGATGACTAGAGTTAGCGGGTGCAAAAGATCATGGAGAAGTAGAGGAAATGTTGGTATGTTGGAGAGTAGAGCAACACAATACAGTGTCAGCAACACAGAGGCTGATGGGACTTCAATAGCGCAGAGGGGCAGTTCTTACGTAGTGCAAAGCAGCAGTAGCGCAGAGGCTTTAGAGGGACAATGTAGAGTAGCAACATAGGGTGTTTTAGTGATGAGATGCAACCAGACTGAATTGTCTATCAGTTGATTGAGTGATTGTCCTTTAGTTTCTTACTTCTCAACAACTGAGTTGCAGTGCTACAGTTACCAGTGGCAGTGCTATAGGAAACATGATGCAACAATTTGAGAGGGAGCTGCAATACAGATGTGGCAGTGAATGTGGCAGATTCATGGGCAACAATACAGAAAGAAACAACACAATGGATGGAGGGTAGCAGGCCAAGCATTAGTAGCGCAGAGACCGATGCCAGAGATCAGGGTGATGCTTCAGTGGTGAAGTGTTGCTAGAGCACATTCCACGCTAAGAGGGAGTGTTGAGATTTTGGGTACCATCAGATGTGCTCTAGATGGGACTAGAACACATGAGATCTCCAAGACCCATAAATCGTTTGGAGAAATTCCACCCAGTGTAAAAGTTATTCAAATAATTAAAAATTTTAATGGGGACACTAAGTGTAACTTAGGGAAATTGAAAAATTAAAGTGAATTAATCTACACATGTGGTGAGAATATTCTAAGTGACGCAGATCAATATTTCTCTAATCTTAGTCATTGATTAGTGATTAGATCACGACCGTTGATTTCTCAACGAGAAAAGTATTAAAGGAAGGTTTGGGGTCAATTGGAGAACACACACAGAGTAGTAGCACTTGAGCTAAGTCGAAATTCTGGGGTGCGGTTAGTTGAGAATTTTCGAGTGAGCTTGCAGTGCTATTGAGGGTCAGATCAGCAAGGGATGTTCTAACCTAAGGTTGAGAATACATACATCATAGTGGAAGTATTGTACTAGGCAACATAAAGGCCAGTAGGAGGGATGTAGCCCAACCAAGCTGACGCAGAGACCATGCAGAGGGTGACACAGACCCTTCTAGGTGATGTAGAGGCAGTGAAAAGGAATTTAGAGTGACGCATGTGCAGCCTGTGCTACTCAGAGGCAACGCTGGGCTAGAGGGGTTGGCACAATAGCAGGAATAGTTGCGCCAAGGGTTCCAATGGGCTAGAAATTGCTCATATTCAGTAATTCCTGAAGGGTTTGAATTAGCCATATTTTTTATCTCCGACTGATAAGGTACTACTCCCATGAAATTTCTCTATTGGGTAAAATACTACTAGTGTTGTAGATGTATTCAGATATTCTTCTTAATAAATAAACCCTCAAAGAGCTGCAACACCAGTTTTCCCGCATTGGGTTTTTCCGGGGACAAATCATGTGTGTCATTTGTCATATGTGTGCTATGTTTCAGTAAATGATTTGTGTTTTTTTTTCCAGAGAAAAAATCAAATTTTTAATTGAGAAATAAAGAGTTACATTTCACATGCATTGAAGTATTCCTTTTGTCTGTGCCTCATTTTGGAGCCCTCCAGAAAACCGGTTGATAGAGGATCAGCCATTTCAAAAACCAGAAACGAAAAACATGATTTAAAGCTTTACATTCACCATATAGTGACATGAAAGTCCTATGTTTGTTCCCGGGCCTCCTCTTATGAGGAAAAACCAGCCCAAACATGAACAGGGGTACAATCTTTTCTAAAAACCAATGTTAAAAAAAAACATATATATGTTTGTAGAAATATGTTCCAAAAAAATACTGATACAATTCATTTTGGTGAGTAAATGTCAATAATACATGTAAAATAAAAACAATCATGATATATCAAAACATGGAAAATATTTTAGGAAAAAGGAGGACGATCCAACTCCACTAATCCTTTAGGATCTATTTCTCGAATTTTACGTATTCCTAGATCCTGTTGTATACCCTCCTTAGAAAGGAGGTTTGCCGCAACATTACGCTCCCTGTAAGTATGACACACAAATATGTAAGTAAAATTTACTTTCAACAGCCATAGCTCCTCAAGAATAGGAATTAAGAAATAGTTTTGACAAATGAATTCCTTGTTGAACCATTTTATGATGTTCTGTGAGTCTCCAAAAATCTGGACAGAGAGATGTCCCAAGTGGATAAAACAACATAAAAGATAGTGAAGAGATTTGAGTCATGCATACTTATTTTTACCACGACGCAGGCCTACCGAGGCTTCCAATATTTTGCATGAGCTTATATGAATCACTATACCCGCCCCGCAGGTGTTTTCAGGACTGGATGCTACATCAAAATTTGTCCAAGGGATGTCACCCCTTATCTGTTCGGGAATAATCACCCTGGGGCTTGATTTTGGTTGTTGGACAGACATTAAATCATATATGGTTGCACACTCTATTTCTACAATATGATACAGAGTCTCCTGATCTCTGAAAATATTCATGTTCTTAGCTAACCATATCCCCCAAGATATTAGGAGTGGGATCTCTTTCCAGTTTTCCTCTTGACTACCATTCCACCAGTCTTGCCACACTTCATTTTCATTTACCCTACTCCAGCTCTGAGACTTGCCAATCAGCTTTAGATAATCTGACCAAACAGACTTGCTAAATGAGAAATGGATGAAAAGGTGTGAGATTGATTCAACACCCGATTTACATAGAGAACACCAACCAGGCACTTCCTTCTTTCTTTTTTGGATATTGTCCCATGTTGGGACTTTGTTTTTCAAAATACACCACATGAATTTCCTAGTTTTTTCTGGGCATTTCAATTTCCGAAGAAAATTTTCCCACCATTCTAGTGCCTCCCACCCTTCTTAGACATAATGAAAGAGTAGCCAAACTTTGGTGAATATTTTCCTGAAGGGGCATGAACCCACCATGGTTCATCTGTCCGATCTTTGAGGAGTACATTTGATGGCACAAGTTCATTTTTATAGTGATGCAAAAACTCCTTCCATTGTGGATCTAATTGCATGTCTTCATTTGACATCCACACTTGCTGCCATATCAAGGAGGAACCCACTTTCTCGATTTGACTTAAGAAATAAAATCCTTTGGAGGGTAGGTGAGTTCTTAATTCTCCTGACAAGGAGAATCCCTCATTGCAGCCTACCCAGGGGTCCAAACCAATCCTAACCTGTTCACCATTCCCTATTTTCCAGACCAGTCCTTCCTCAATGATTTTTAGTGACCCTAGGGTGGCTTTCCACACCACCGATGCCCGAAAGATATTTTTTCCGAGGGTCCACAGGCATTCAATCAAAGGAGTTGGATTGATGTATTTTATTTTTATAACCATAGTCCAGAGAGAATCCTTAGAGAGAATTATCCAACCCATTTTTTCTACCAGGGATGACATGAAAGAGGGAAGCTCTTTTATGCCCCATCTACCCCAGTCGGTCTGGCTATCTTGTCCCATGCCACCCATGGTAGCACTACATCCTCCTTTGAGCCCACCCATAGAAATTTGCTACAGATGTTTCTAATCCTATCCATAATTCCTTTTGGCATCCAAGAGAGCCCAACCCAGTAAATCGGGATGGCCATTAATACTGACTTGATCAACACCATCCTGCCTGCTCTCGATAGCCATTTATAACCCCAATGTTTTACTTTTTTTTTTCAATTTTTTCCACCATCCACATCCATTCTACAGTTTTTAAGGAATCAGGTTTGAGGAAGAAACCAATATATTCATAAGATTTCGTCCATCATCTTAATCTCAAAAGGGATCTCCTCTGCAATCCTCTTGGAATCCTCTCCCGAGAGGCCTTGCAATAGAATATAATATTTTTGTACATTTATGTTCATACTCATGGCAATGAGGAAAATATCAAGGGAAGATTTTATATGTTTAATGTCCCTTATACTACCATCACTGAAGAGGAGAATATCATCAACGAACATCAGATGTGTGATGTGGAGATTTATCATTACTTCAATGCTTTTAATGTCCCCCTTTATTTTGGCTTCCACAACATCTGACTTAAACCTTCTGTTGCCAGAAGAAATAGCAGAGGCAAAAGAGGGCACCCCTGTGTAAGTCCTCTTTAGGTCTTGAAAAAAGGAGAAGCTGCCCCATTGATCAATACTACAAAATTAATATCTGAGATGCATCCCATCACCTATTTGGTGAAATCAATGTTGAAACCCATATGAGTCAACAACAACCTTATGTATATCCAGCTTATCTTATCATATGATTTTGGTAAATCGATTTTTATGATCATCCATTTTCTCTTGTTTCTTTTAATGCTGTGCATAGCTTCTTGGGCAACTCCAATTGCTTCGTGTATCCGCCTTCCCTCCAAGAACCCAAATTTTTCTTTTGATATGTTCCTAGACAGGATCGGCTTTAGCTTGTCTTCTATAGCTTCTGCTATAATTTTGTAAATAAATTTACAGAGTGAAATAGGTTTGAAATCATCAAAAGAGCAAGGCTCTTCCGACTTTGGAATAAGGGTTAGGAAAATTGAGTTCAAGGATTTGAAAATAACACCTTTTATCCTTGATTCTTCCACAACAACTGCTAGCTCCTCCCCCACGGTTTCAAAAAATGTTGATAAAATTTTGCTTCCCACCCATCCAGCCCTGGGTTCTTATCCTTTTGCATTTATTTAAGGACTCCTTCCACTTCCTCCTTTGTTACCGAGCTCGAAAGCATCTCATTTTCCTCTTCCTCAACATATCTGGGGAAAAATTGTGCCACCCACACTACTTCAACTATAGTGAATTCCTCAGGGGCTTTGAATAGGTTTCTGAAGTGGTCCTTTCCCATGGATGCTAAGTCCTTAAAGGATTTTGTAGTCCTATCATCCTCCATCCTCATCCCCCAAATATTATTTGTATTCTTCCTCCCTTTAGCATAATTGTGAAAAAACTTTGAGTATTCATCACCTGATGACAAGCAAATTGCTCTCCTCTTTAACCTCCATTGTTCTTCCCTTTCCAGGAAAAATTTCTTTCTTCCACCTCCAGGGTTTTTATTTTTTCCCTTTTTTTCCAGAGTGTCGTACCCATCTTCCTCTGGGCTCTCCAATCTGTCCAGATCCTCTCCTAACCATTTTATCCGCTCCTTTTATTCTTTCCTCTTTTTTTCCCATTGAACAATGGTGGATTTATTCATTCGCTTAAGGTTTTCCCAAAGGTAGGATACTTTGTTTAAAGATTCCTCTTCTCCCATTAATCTCCATGTGTCCTTGAAGAAGGAGTTGTAGGATTCCTCCTCGAGCCAACTGGGATTACATTTAAAGGGTGATCTTGGTTTGAAATTGGATCCTTTGAGTTCTAGGAGAATGGGATGGTGATATGATTCCCCCCCTTCTCCAATCCAATGCGTAAGCATGGGGATTATATCAAAAAGCTCCTCTTTGATCATAAATCTATCCAGTCTCTTTGCAACTCTAGCTTCATCAATTCTCTTGTTCCACCAAGTTGGTCTCATCTTTAGAAGGTTTATGTCGATAAACTTGCCATCTTTAATTTTGGATGAGAAGTAGTTCGACAAAGTGTCATAATGAGTATTTGGACCCTAGGTTTCCACCCAACCAATGGAGAAATTGAGGTCCCCTCTTATAATGAGGTTTGTGTTAACCATGAAGGATTTTTCCCATAGCTTGTTCCAAAATACCATCTAGTCCTAACATGGCCCGTATATATTCAGAAGGAGGATATTTGTGCATAGGTATGTGGAATAGGCTTCAAGAGCCAAGGCCTGTTCCAACCCCCAAGAGCTTATTAGTTTAAATTTTCCTTATTTGAAGCCTAGGGCAAGACCCCCAGACCTTCCTTTGGCATCCATACACTAAAAGGACCAGTCCGGGCATATTTTAGAAAGTGTTGTTTTGACATCTTCACCTGATCCTAAAGTTTCTTGGAGCATTATTATATTCGGCCCATATTTAGAAATTAAGTCCTTGAGAGCTAGATTTTTGGGGCTACTAGCCAGCCCTCTGTAGTTTAGGGACAAAATAATCATTTGTACACCACACCTGGGGTGTGCATTGCTCTAAGTACCCCTGTTAAAGACCTCTGTTTCCCATCCGCAATGTCTAATTTTTCTCTAATTTGAGCTTTGGACAAGTTTAACTTCCTAACCCTCTGCTTTGGACCCGTGGAGGGGTCCAAGAGGTTCCCTAAACCCCCTACCACTTCCAGTATGTTTTCCTTCTTTTTTTAGGGTCTCAGATTGTAAGGGCTTCTCTCCCCTTCGTGTTTTATGGAATCGGGAAACCTCGATAAGGGAGAGGGATGATGTTCCTGGTGAAGTTACAAGATAGATGTAATTATGATTTCCAGATACTCATTTATGGATTTTACATGAAAATGAGAAAAATAATTTTGAGAAGGCCTGGAAGGGCTAGGCCCCGAAGGTAGAGACAACAAATCCGAAACATAAATAGAATGTGAGGGAGGGGGATCGAGGACAGTACCCTCATTCATCGGTATTGTTGTGGCCACAGTTGCCTCCACATTTGCAGCATGGCTCAGCTCCTCTTCCATATCTTGTACCAGGGCCTCCATCTCTTCCATCAGTGTGTCCATATTCTCCTCCTCTACCCTTGGCATAGAATCCCCATTCTTTTGACCCTTATCTATCTATGAATTGGGCCTTTCGACAGATATCCCTTCTTCCTTCTCATACATGTTCTTTCCCTTCCTGTATTTTCTGCTCCTCCTTATGATCAGAGGGAAATCCTTTGCCAAATGTCCATACTGATGGCATCTATGGTAGCAGAAGGGTAATTGTCTGTAGTCGAGAGCTTGGATAAAAGACCAAACTCTATAATGTAGCTGAATCGCCTTAGATAACCCTTCTCGGGGGTTTAGGCACACCAAAATTCTTGTGCTTCCTTGTTCCCTTGTTCGTTTGTAAGACATATCAGCTTCTAGGAATTTCTCGAGTTCATTCCCTATCTGTCTGAATACATTTTCGGACTAGAGAGGGTGCGGGAGGCCTGGGAGCCTTCTCTCTCTGTATGTTGAAAAGGGGGCTCCATCGTTTGAATAAAATTGAAGCCCGACCAAAACCACAATTCCTCTCCATCACCCTCTCGATTGATTCCTTATTTTGAAAATTCATCATAAACCATCAATTAGTTAGGTTTACTGTCTCAAATCGCTCGTCAGGAGCGTCCTTCCATGCCTTGGCTGGCCATTCTTTGATATAATTTGCTGAGTACTTCTTCCTTTGTCTCTTCCAACGAAGGCGAGTTCTGCTGTTTCCATTGCTTCGTCAACTGAGTTGTCTATACCCAAGACCAGGCTAGGGATCTTCTCCTTTATCCTCACTACTTTTTCTTTCTTCCTTGTGCCCCCTAAGCTATCTGAGCCCCCTTCATCTCCCTGTTCTGGAAGCTCCCTATTTGAGGACTTGCACTGCAACATTTGCATTTACCCTAAACCCCTCTTCCCCGCTTCTGGGTCTCCGGTTTCCCCTTCTAACTGATGGAGCAGATCCAATACAAACCCCTCTAAAGCCTCCCCAGATAGAGACCGATATCCTTTGTAAATTTCTTGAGTGTGAGAAAGCGGGAATGATATCCCGTCTTCTGTAATCCATTCTTCCCATCTTTGTGTATCATCCCAAACCCTCCTGGTTCTTGTAATGGCATCATCAATGTTCACCAAGCCTTCCTCTCGCAGAAAACCTTGTAGCCTCTTTTTACCCTCACTTGGATTCCTCGGGGATCTATGTACGACCAAACCCTTCACCAGCCCACCCTTGATCATGGCCGAGGAGGAGAACTCCCCTCCCAAACAAGATTTCAAACCATATTTCTTCAGATATCAGCAGCTTGCTACAATGTCCTCAGGTCAAGTAAACTGAGCGCTACAAATTGTGAAATTTACCACTTACCAGCTGAAGCCCTACTTCTGCACTAGAGAAATTGGCAGTCTCTTGTCTTCCCGCTGAGTTCTCTACCGACAACATGGTCCCTTTATCCATGCCATTTAGGGTTTCCTCTAGAGAAAACAGATCCCCTCCCTACTTCCTCTCCTATCCCGAGCCTCCAAATATTCAAGCACGCATTCCAGCTGGACCAATGAACTGCTTCAAATTTTGGTTTGTGACTTCCAAACCCCACATGGTTAGCATATCCCCTGGCTCAGGTTCCGCCTCCACCTTTTCTGATCCATTGAACATGGTTGCATGGTATCCTCTTTGTTGACAACAACTAGTTCCATTTTCCTGATCTCCTTCACGCCGGGTGTGTTCACCTGCTAACCTAAACTGCTAGCCTACAACCCTCGAAAAAACTAAATAAAAAAACTGAATGAGTTAAGCATAGTAAAACTATAAAACCTCTTACCCTCTATTTGCAGAGGTACAGTGTCTGAGGCGTCTAGAGCCTGCAGCCCGGTGCTACCACTTGTCTACCATAAGTGGCCCCAGTGGCCAAGTACAACATCAGCCCTGCAGACACCTCCATGCCGCCATTAGAGTGGTAGCTGTCACTGCTAGGGTTTCACCATTACTGTCGCTCTCTCTTGCTCTCCATAAATGATCTGTATTTGTGTAGGCTGCTAGTTGTGTTTACTTCGATATTTTCTGAAATAACTTGTATAATTAAATCACAAGTAGGAGAAGTAAATCAAGATACTGCAGTAGGGTTTCTGTAATTTTGTATTCAAAAAATTTCACAATGTATAGACTACATATGAATGGTTCACCTTATTAATGGGAAATTGACTCAAATTTTTCAAAACCATAGAAGACTTGAATAAGGCTATTTCTACCACCAATCCCTACATTCTCATGTCCATTTATCTAGAAAAAAACTGCAACAAGACAAAATCTTAATAATGATTAATATGATAAGGAGAGAGATCATTTTTAATTGGAAAATAGATACCATACATCACAATAGTGAAGGTAGGCACGGGAAGCCCTAGGTAGGTTTGATGGTGATGAGAAAGAAAACTTAATGATTTGATGATTTGGTGATTTTAAAGTATATATATATATATATAGGAAGACCTAGGAGAGTTTGAGCATTGGTTGATGGCGATGGGAAAAAAAAAATTAATGACTTCACAATTTGGTAATTTTATAATATTTTTTTATAAAATCAATAAAAAAGATAATGTGAATGATAAATAAAATTTGGTTATATATATAAGGAGAATTTGATTTTATATACTCTGCGTTTTGTGTTTTGATCATATTTTTTTGCAAAAATAATTTTAAAAAAAGTATGATTGTGATAAATGATATTTAAAAAAATGTAAGGAAATTATTTGGATAATTACAAAATATTTCCAAATTATCATAATTTTGTTTGATGAATATTTTTGAAAAATGTAATGCATATTAATTTATCTTAGTGAATTTATTAGAATTATAATTAATGAATATAAAAAAAACATTATTTATTTAATTTTTTTTAACTAATTGATTATTATAATAATATTTAATAAATTATATTTGAAATTAACTAAATAAAAAATAAAAAATAAAGTGAAATATTAAATAATTTAAAATATAAATTAATATATTTAAAAACATCAAATTAATATAGAAAAATCTTTCATATATGATCTTATACTTAATAAAAATAAAAATCAAAACTTATATAATAAAATCAAATATCATCATTATTAATAATCATTCTTTAAAAACAAAATTACCATTATCAATACCATTATTATTAATAATTATTAAAAAAAAACAAAATATATATATATATATATATATATATATATATATATATATATATATATATATATATATATATATATATCAAGTGATGTGTGGTCATCAAAGATTACATTAGGCTTGACATGTGGCTTGAGAAATCACGATCCAGAGGCATCTAAGTCGTTAAAATCATCCGAGGATCACACCCAACTTGGGCCTCACCAACCCTTAACATGATTAGATTTTTTCCCATAAAGTTTCGAATCACATCACAGAGTGACTTAACAATACACCCCATCACCATCTATTCTACACCCCGTGCGCAACCAATATAGTTTTTTAAATAAACATAAAATTAATAAATAAAATTAACTTTTCTAAAATAAAATAAAAATATCCCTACCATTTTCCAACTCATTTCAACTTTTCCTCAAAGAGTAAGAACTTCCACTTAACCATCTAATATATAGAAATAACCACCCAATATTCAATACTTCAAAATGTTCATATTTTTTATTTTTTGTAAATTTCTGCATGTAATTTCATTAATCAAAAAGAGTTTACATTACCCACAGAAAGGAGGGGTTTTCACATAGAGACCAAGACTAAACTGTAAGGAGACATCAAGGTAAACATAGTAAAAGAAAACAAAAGTATCACCCAACCTTGGGCCAGTTTTCAAATTTATTTTTTTTCCTTTTCTATTTGATTACTTCCACCCATGTATTCGGCGAAGGAGTAACCTTGTCTTGCTAAAGAATTACTTGACGTGCTGCTATTGTGTCCTTTTCTAACTATGAGGAAATGGATATGCGAGCTCGCTTTACCGCTCCCAACGAAGTAGTATTATTGTCTATTCCTGTGCAAAATGCTAAGCTTTTATTCTCTCTACTCCTCACGATTCTCATCTGAAGAGTGCATTTCATCATTTGATTCACTATCCTCTTGATCTTAAGATGATGAGTCCTCTTTAGAGTCCTCTTCTTCCATAGGAGGCGCGTTGCATGGCTTCCAAACCTTTGATTTAGTTTTCCATTTTACTGGCTTTTGAGCACAAGATTTTGTAGGTGTCCTATTTGGTGGTAGAGGCAACAACGAAAAGCCGTGTTCTCATAGTCTAGGAGTTGGATCCAATGGAAATCACCTACTTTCAGGTTGATTTTTCCCAGAAAGAATTTAATAATGTCAAGTTCTACACAGATCCTAACGTAAGTATAAACTCCACTTTGGCTTCGCATAAGATCTGTGGCTGGGAATCAACCCATGATATTTCCAATGCTTGTAAGCACTAAATCATGCCATATATGAGCCGACAAGTTTGGAAGAGAGACCCAAATGGGGAGCTTTGTAATTACTGTTGTAGAGGGGTTGAAATATGGGAACCAAAGGGTCATGAAAAGCCCTACTTTTCCCTAGAACCATGAGACCTTAGATAGGGTACTCTGGTAATATTTTTGGCAGGAAAACACAACTATGAAGAAGCGCTTAGAACATAAGGGAACTTGGCAGGATCTAGTCTAATTAGAGTGTATCCAGTTGTAAAGATCTACTGTTCGAGGCCATAACACATTGAAAGGATAGATTAGGCCATGCTCTGCCATTAACTCATGAATATCTTCCACATCTTGATGGAAAATTTCCATAGACTCGGGAATATCTTCTGATTTTTCCATAAGAAATGGACTTGGTGCATCTTGAGAAGAAACTGATTTTTCTAGAGTTTGAGAGTTAGTTGAAGGAGGATGAACACCCTAGAGAGTCTGATTACGAACTGCATCTCTATATGAGAAATTATGTGAAGAGGAGGGTTTCCCCAGAGCACTCCCTTGTAGGCAGAGAGTCAAAAGCACAACAAAATCCTTACAAAGATGATAATGAGAGATAGAAAGAGGGTATTTGAATTGCTTACCTTCATACAAAGGACGTTGAACCCCACGAGTAAACCATGATTTGTGATCTAGCAAAAGTTTGATACTGGTTATGAAATTTGTAGATTTCACCCAAAATAGAGAAGAGTGTCTAGTCAACATTTTGACTAAAATCTGGAAGGGATTCTTACATATACAACCTTTTGAATAAAGCTTCTATATCAACCGGGGTTTTTGGCAAGGGAACTTTCTCCACAGTAAGAGCCTAACCTCTTCTTCTCCATTACAAGAATGTTGTTTAGTAGCCGAGCCTTTTCGTCCACTCGTGAGAAAACCCTCGTTGGGGAAAGCTCCAACAGTTGCACCAACAAATTCTCTGGCTTCATTGCCAACAACATTAGTGATAATAGTGGTTTGGGTCTCCCCCTCTGCGGGGCTTGAACGCTCCTCTGCAGAGACGATGGTTGTAAGGTTTCAGCGTATAGGGTGGTGCTGTTCAACTCTTCAATTCTCTTTTGCAATGTGCCAAATAACCAATATGTTATACACACATTTTCCTTCAAAATGTTCATATCAAAAGTTTGTAAAATTAAAATTTGAAAAATATAATTAATTTGTAATTCTATAACCCTCTTCACAATTTAAACAAATTTGTTGTAATCACACAATGCTGCTCATTTGGGCAAGATAGAATATGAAATATTGTTCAACAACTTCCTCTGAAGTGAACATAGTGTTTCTCATTTCAACACGATACAAAATGAAAATTTCTAACACAATGCTCCTCATTCTAATAAAATAACATATAAAACTTTCAACATCATGTTGCATGGGTTTCTAAATAATAGCCTAACCAACTTGAAGATAAAGCTTAAATTTATTTTTATTAATAATAAACAAATGTCACCATTAGTAAAAATAAGAGCATGCATTGAATATGAGTGCCTACATGGAAAAAAAATTCTTTCAACATCATGTTGCATGGGTTTCTAAATAATAACCTAACCAACCAACTTGAAGATGAAGCATAAATTTATTTTTATTAACAATAAGCAAATTGCACCATGAGTACAAGCAAGAGCATGCATTGAATATGAGTGCCTACAAGGGAAAAATCTTGTAGATGACCTTAGAGTATGATATCCTTGGGATTCATAAGGGCCATCCTTCATAAGGGGGTTATGCTCACAAGGGCCATCCTTCATAAGAGTTATACTCATGATCAATACATGGAAAAACAATCTTTACGTACGTAACGTAGATGTTAAGATTGATGTGACTACAAATCCTCTCTTAGAGTTTATAGTGGTGTTAATAATATAAATATGCACATGATGATTCGAATGATGTAAATGTAATCCTTATCAAAGCAAATAAAACATGTATTACAAATAATCATCAAGAAACAAAATATAAGCAAGAAACAAATTATAATATAATTTTGATGGTGTGAATAAATGTAATAAAAATCTTATTGGTGGAGCGGATGGACATGATTTAATTTAATATAATTATTTATTTATTTTATAATGTTAAAATGAAGAATTCATATATATGTTTTATATTTTTAATAATATAAAATTAAAATAATGATAAAATTTTCAATAAATTTTGTTAAATAATATTTGGAAAATTATTATTAAAAAATATTTCAAAATTATTATATATTATTTAAATTATACATATTTATTTATATAATTTTTTTTTTACTGAATAAGTTATAAGTGATTTTGATTTATGTAAGTACGAATAAATGATTAAGGATTGTAAGTAGGTAGTAGATTGACTTAACCAATAAATAAAAAAAGAAAAATTTAGGAGCTAATATTAGCAGGTGGGCTAAATTTCTATGTTTTTTTTCCAAAAAAAAAGATTCGCTAATTTCCATTTTTTTCTAAATCATTCGCCAAAATTTTATAGTACACCATTATTTCATCTTAAAAATCTCCAAACTATTATATGGACTAATATAAAATTATTGGAAATCTAAGTATTTTTACAAAAATATCACCAAAAGTTTTACAATTTGCATATTAGGAACTTGTAAGATTCGCCTAGGTTTATAAAATTTAAGATAGACTTCCATCCTTAAAAAATTTCCCTCATAAAAAATCAATTTATAATTTGCAACAAGCCATAAATTGGTGAAAAGAGGGAGTTCCAAAATTTCTTCTTTGTTATTATTGGATTAGTTCTAAATCTTAGATAATATGTCATGGAGGAATTATAAAGGTGGAAAGGTTTTAGAATGAGACCAAGCTCTATGGTGAAATTCCATATCATAGGTTTTAGAATGAGACCAAGCTAGCTTGAGGTCTAAATTGATCCTTTACGGCATTGCTTTCAAAAAGGGAAATTCCACATCCTTTTCCTAGTATAGTCCAATTTATTATGTAAAACTTATAAAATATTAGCAAAGATTTCAAGGTGAATACAATTAGATTTCTTTTCTCTAATGTCATTTCAAAGGGGGCTTTGTTCATAAGTGATAGAGATTTGATAATATGTTTTTATTCCAATCAAGGAGAATTAATAATAAGAAAAAAATGGTTATTTAAATTGATAAGGCTAATTATTTTGATAGGAGAAGTATGGATTTGTCTAAAAATTCATAAAAATGGTCAAAGCATGTATAGCCTACTCGTGGATAATTCTCCTTGTTAGTGGGATAATGTCTCATTTTTTTCAAAACCAAATAAGACGTCAATAAGGCTATCTTCAACACCAATGTTATACATTCTCATGGCCAATTATCTAAGAAGAAAACTCAAACAAGAGGAAATATATGGAAGTTTGAAAGTGACTAATATTATAAGGTGGGTCAAAACTATGAACCACTCATAATATGTGGATGACACTCTTATTCTAGGTGGAGCTTCATTCATAATAGACTCCATATTCAAAGTTTTTTGGAATTGATATATGAGTTCCTTAGGAGGTTTAAAGAATTAATCAAAAAGTAACATCCATAATTGGAACACTCCTCCTTTTGGTGTGCAACAAATTGCAAGAGTTATAGACTTTTCCTTAGCTAGTTAATGGGAATCTTTTAGATACTCAGGAATCCCTATTGTACTTAGGCACCCAAAGGAAGAAAATTGGTAGCTAATCATTCAATAAATAAATAAAAAATGTCTTAGTCGGAGTCGCAATGGCTAATTCCATCTTTTCAAGCTATTTTGGTAAAGTCAATTATGTCTTTTCTCTTGATTTTAAAGAGATCATATTTATCAACTCCAACAAATTAAACACTGCAAATGTCATTTATTAAATTGGGGTAGAGTGCAAGATCCTTCTGATGGGCACGGGGAAGGAAGGGGGTGTTGAGGTGAAGGAACATGGAAGGGGGGGATGGGGGTTGGGGAGTGGTGGTGTTGGCTATCATATATTCACCCTTATCCAATTTGGCTCTAGAGATAAAAGTTTTATGGATACCAATCACTAGGACATCGGATTGGTGGAAGGAATATATTCATAAGAAATAAATTTAATGAAGTATCTCACGATGTTTGGATGTTCCTCTTTTATATTCTAGTAGCTCCCTATTTTAGAGATTAAGTAAATCCTCTTCATGGTCATCTTCATGGATCCTTCGTAAAGGGGAAGCTATTTTGATCTAGTAAGATATCATCATGGGTAATTCTCCTCTAGATTAGCTACAAGAAATCATATACATAAGAGAATGGTTATTAGGTCATGGAATTCACACCATATTTTATCATTTATGTGGGGAGAACCTTGATCTAGGGTGATTATTTGATGAATCTCACCAGTCCTCTTTAAGGAAAATTTTCCCTAATCCTCTTCTATCTCTGTGGAGTGTCCCTTATGATAAATAATTCCAAGAATTCAATAGGGAGAGGATTGAAAGGAGGGGCATACCGAGTTAAGCATGGATATACAATAAAATTACGACTCTAATCACCATGAAAATTGGCTATCAAGAACTAAATCTAGGAAGGCAATCACCCACACAAATATTTCTTGTTTTGTTGGACTATGGTGCCTGGAAAAATTTTAATAGCTAAAAATATATACATATAGGGAAATATTGGGAATTTCAAGTATCCACTTTGTTTCTCTTCAAGGGATACAATTAAGCATATCTTTTCGAAATGAGACTTTACCCACCAAGCATAGCCATCAGTCATTAGAGACTTGGGATGGGATATTCCAATTGCACAAGACTGGAAAAAAATGTTATTATTATGGTTTTCTTTATATCCTGGTAGCCTAGGAAATATCAATTGTTTATTAGAGTTTAGTAGATCAATTCCTTATTTATCAACCAATTGTTAACTCGATGGAAAGCATTGATAAAAAAATTTCATATTATTGAGGCATAATTTTGTTGTTTTAAGGGATTCCTATTCTAATCCTCCATTGTATGAGGGGCTATATGCTTAGCTCTTACTACTTGAGCATACAAAATTATTCCTCAAATTAGCCTCCATAAGTATTTTCATCAAGAATATTTGAAAAGGGAAAGGGAATTTTGAGGCCCTAGCCTCTAATAACTTTTATTAATGCCATATTTTTCCAAGATGGCTAGCATTATCCCTTTCTTCTTTTGGTCTCTATAATAAATAAACTGATAACATAGTTTCCTAATCATTTCCAAAACACCTTTTGGGACCTAGATAAGCAATATCTTTTTGATTGGAATCAATTCTAGACTTATTTTACCAAAACCAATAAGCCTCCCTTGGATATCCATTTATTGCACTAGATGTTTATTTTCTTTTCCACTTTTACTATAAAAAACTACCAATCACCTAGTAAAAATATGAAGCTAGAAACTAGTTTAAAATATGAAATGCATTATGCCTTATAGCAAGTGGATGTTGACAATAAAATGGTGGATATTAGTGACTCATGGAAAAGAAGTGAGTAAATCAAAATAAATGTGCTTAATAGTTTATAAGTCGTCATGGACGAAGTGAAAAATTGTCAACATCCTACCATTACTGAAGATGAGTCCATTATGTAGAATATGTCTTCAATAATTGCACTAAAACATGGTATGATCATTCCCATTCCCATTATGGATAAGAAGAGTAACATCCATGTGTAACACTTTTAAATTATGATGAAATAAAATATTTAATCAATTAAAAAATATTTATTTTCTTTAATTTTTAACAATAATTTCTGAATTTTATTAACAAAATTTATGCTATTTGCACGCCATGATTACACACCATCCCAATTTTCCTCAAAATAGGCACGGAAATTTGCATCATAACTAGACATAAGTCATCTTATATGAAAATTGGGTCTCATGAAAGTGAAAATTTTGTAGAAGACCCCATAGATAAAGCAAAATTTTATATACATACTAGTGCTATAAAATATAGAAATCTTGGAAAACATTAAAAAATGACTACATTGTCTAGATAAGGAATGATAAGGTTTAGATCAACAAGAGTAGCATGAGATAGATAGATCAAATTCAATAGAGTAGGAAACATAGTAGTATGAGCGCTTCCAATTGGTTTCTCAAACTAATTAGTTTCATCATACAATATTTCAATAAATTGTCTATGCTTGATCAAAATCTATATAGTGGAGGTGAACTGTGCCATCTAGTCCAAATGAAGTTGGAGAATGTTTATATGGTCCTCAAATTCCAATGCTGCATGACATTGTCCAAGGATTTTGACCATCTTTGCACCTTTGAGTAATCCATGTCATAAACATGGGAGTGCCAACCCCCTTCTTCTCACCAACCTCCATGTCAACATGAACCCACAATAGGCCAATAAACAAATTGCTTTCCAAATTATAGGTTTCTAGAATGAGACCAACTCAAGCCATTAATCTACATGCCCTTGTAAGAGAGGGTCCTTAGAAGTGAGCTAAAATTAATTCCCATATCAATCCATAAAGATGTGTGTACCTTCCCATGGTGCAATTTTAGTTATAATGCAAAATTTAATAACTAACTATTGAATCAATTTTTGTTTTTGTTTTTTATTTTATTTTTTTAATAAAAAGAATAAAAACTAAATTAAATTTATATATATTTTTAAATTTATAAGAGAAATATTTATTATTATTTTTTAACATAGTAGGAAACCTTATCACAACTCATTTGTTAAAACAGTAGTGGGGCAACCATCAATGGTTGTTATCTGTGAATGTAAACTAACTTAAGATCGTTATTCAAGGAAAACCATGCCACCTGGAATTACCTACCTGTGGTCCATAAGGGGGTAGAATTTCACTCCTACCAAATGCCTCTAGGTCTTGGGCCATTAATCCATTTCCTTACGTATGAGGAAGATGAGCTCTTAGACAAAAAAAATAAGTTTTAGGGTACACTCAAGGACCATGAAATGTCTAAACTATAGATGAAATGGTCTTTTTAACTAGAATCCAACGATAATATTTGAAGCAATATTGTGGTTTTTTGTTGTTTAAAATATATTTTTGAATGCATAAATCATCTATTAGTTAGACTATTAACTAATAAACGATCTATGCCTTCACAAATATATTTTAAACAACAAAAATTCACAATATTGCTTGAAATTGTATTGTTGGATTACGGTGAAAAAGGGAATTTCATCTATAGGTTAGACAATGCCTATCTATCTATCTATATATGTGTGGTGTTTAGTCCTCACTAGGATGGAGGTTCAAATCTCATGTGTGTGTGTGTTTGTGTGTGCATGCGTGTGATTTTTCTGATGTATTAATCTACGCCTAATTGAAAAAGAGAAAACAATAATATCTCCTCATATATATATATATATATATATATATATATATATATATATATATATATATATATATATATATATATATATATATATATATATATTATTGTTTTGTCTTTTTCAATTAGGCTATAACACCCTAAATTTCTATGCTTTTTAAGTTAGAAATTTCAACAAAATCCAAAGGGGAGTGGACCCCAATAGAGAAATATTGTGTGGATTTTTATTTAAATATTTATTAATGAAAAATAAATGGAATATTTATGTGTGCACTATGACCAGATGAGATTGGAGATCATAAGCTTGATCCATGAGGATATGGATAAGGTTAAGACTTTCCCAAAACATTTCAAAAAGCCTTGAAAGGAATAATGCTAAATTAGATTGGGAGAGAAAAATCTAATTTCCACAATGAAGAGGAAAGTAATTGGGAAGAGGTGGAAAAGGCTGGAAAAGCGGATAAAGCAGCTTTAAAAGTACCTCAATGAGGGAAGCCTAGGCAAAGCAGGAATAAAGCATCTTGAAAATTCTGGACGCAGAATTTAGAAACAGGCTTGGGGAAAGTATGGCTTAAGTAAGCTGCTCCAGAACATACCGAGGGGAGTATGTCACTGGAAGATCTCAGCTCGGGGGTGAGTTCTGGAGAAAAGAGAACTCAAAGGTTGGGAGGACTAGTCATAGTATCGGTATGCATGCATAATTTTGAAAATTATTTGAAGTCTGTATTAAGTATATCAAGGTTATATGAATTGTTATGTTAAAATTTCTTATCAAAATTTTAGATTCACTATTTGTTCAGTACCTCATGCAGTTACAAACTAGATCTAATAGCTGAAATTTCAGTATTTTTAATAGCAGGGAGAAAACTAAGTAGGGACCATCACCCAGAATGCCGAAACCAAAGATGGTTTGGATCTGGGGATAGGTACCCTGCAGCAATAAAGTTTAGAGATGATAGATCATCTAAATGTCTAAAATCTAATAACAAATTTAAAATTGTAGCTTGTTGTCTTTTAAATGAAAATTTAGTTGCTGTGTTGTATAAACATAAAATTTTAACAAAACTGTAAACAGGAACAACATGTAGTAAACAACCAAACCTGTTATAGAAGTATTGATTTCAGTAAATAGCCATACTATAGTGACAAGAATTGTAGAGTTAAGAACTTAAACTGTTCCATTAAATGGAAGTTTAGATATACGAAATCAGAAAGATAGCGAAACATCAGCATTTTACAATTGTTACATCAAATAGAAATATGTACCCATATCAAATATTTTGCCATAAATAAATCCAATTATGATGAAGGGATGCATAAATGATTTCATATTGTTCTATAAAAAGCTGGAACTCAAGAGACTTATATGGCAACCGATACTTAGTAAATAAACTTCATAGTCAACTAGAAATTATTATGAAATAGTCATAAAACGAAGGATGTAAGTTACCACCATTGCTGAAGTGAGAGTATAAGCCACATAGAAAAACAAAATGAAACAATTTACTTAAGTTACCAAAGAAATCTTAAGGGAAAACCATTATGTAACTCAACAAACAAATAATTGAACCAGTGACATGAGTCACGAAATTCTGGGAGATTAACTCACCAATCGTAAAATAAAAGGTTGAATGAGTGATCTATGAGATTCTTTTGCTCCATACAAACTCCATAGAAGGAAAAATATGAAGGATAAACCTTCGCTGAACTAGTGACATAGAGGGAATGGAAAAAAATGGTTTCAAAATGAATTGAGTGAAACAAAATGATTTCACTGTTCATTGAATTTCTGGCTTAAATGCTAGTGAGATGAGTGAAAAACCTAACACATCTACATCCTACAGGTGGCGAAATTTGTGGAGGTCGTAGGACGCTGTAAAATCTACCAACGAAGGGATCGATACAAATGGAGTCCAACTAGATAAGGTACATAGTGCGTTAAATTCCTTAATGACATGTAAGTTCAACCAGGTATTAGGAGCTCGAAAACCCCAAAAGGAAATTGTGTTTATGGCATTTTAAAAAATCTCATCTATATAGGAAATCAATGCAAGAGCAAAGGATGACTGATAATAATTATACCAAATGGTACCTGAAGAGCCATAAGGTCAATTCAAGATCTCATGAAATAACTTCGGGATTTGGTAAGAGATCTCTTCACTATTCAATTGAAAACTCTTTAATATGTATGTGCTAGTGTATGGGTTAATAAACATCTGTTATAAATGCGAATAGATTTGGGTGCCAGTTCAACAGACCTCAATAACATAACCATACGTATTAAGTGACTTCGAAGAAAAGTGTTAAATATGTGGTACTCAAATCTGTGAATTGATCGAATTAACCATTAATAAAATATTCCTCGAATTGCATAAAAGGTAAATTAATGTGAAATTTCCAAATTTTGGGTACTCGGGATACGAATGGAGTGATTAAATATTGTCATAGGTATAAAACAATAGAGAGACCCCATATCATCAACATAATAGAGAATTAAAAACGTTGTATTTTTCACTCGATGCTCATGGGTGGGGTTTAAGAATTTATAAAGGATAGGATTTAACATTCGTAAGTCTAATCCGAATGTTTGGTTATAAGGTAAGCGCTACCACTATATCAAACATTATTTATTTTGAGTATATGTATGATTTATATTAAGTATAAATAATTGTATGGAATACCACCAATAAGAGTGGTTGAAATTGGAAGATGAAAACTATAAACCAATACATATAAGATAGGTTTATATGGAAAAGTTAAAATACATTGAAATATCCAAATTGAACCTATATAAAGAAAAAAAAATTTATGTGGATGAGAGGCGTTACATAGGCATAGATTAATACATGAGAAAAACCATATATATATCTGTGTGTGTGTGTGTTAAATTTATTACATTTGAAAAAAATAAAAGTAAAATATTATTCATCTTATAATAAAAATTATATTTTGTTAGTATATATAAAGTATTTTTTAAAGTTTTACTTATAAAATAATTTACATTATTTTTCCATATTTATTGACTTGAAATTTTATAAAAAGATAAGTTTTAAAATTTTATTAAGAAAAATTAATTTCTTATAAATTAATTTTCTTGATGCCTATAGACGGATTTCCGCCTATCACGCCCCCAAGGCACACCTTCGATCTCAAGGTTCCAAGTCCCCTAAGGTGTACAACACCAACATAATTTATTCCTAATGGCTTGACCAATTTGGGCTTAATAACACCGAAACTATGCCTCTAGCCTATGAACCATGAATGCAAACCAAATTTCTTAATTGTGAAATTAGTGATATATCTAAGTCCAATACAATAGCCCTTAAAAGAATTCCAACACATATCTTATTTTACAATTTCACTTCGTTCACCAATCTATTTTAGTTACTATGCACTGTTTAATTTTCTTCAACAATATAGAATTCAACAGTAAACTTCACAATATGAATTCACAACATTAAACCATGAATTATAACAATAATAATATCATATGGGATGGGAAAGTCCCAAACAAGTCTCCCCACACTTCAATAAAAATTTAACTCAATATAAAGCTTCAGTTTTTACGTACGGAAAATTCGGTTCACAAGGGAGGTTGGGCCAAACCTTTGTTGTTCATTACCACAACTATTCCTAAAATATACAATAGAGGAAAACCTCTGTGCACAAAAACTTGCAATGTTCTTCCTCGCGCAACGCTCCAATAGAAATCCGACTCGTCTTCTTCTTTGGCTTTGCTAGGCGAGCCTCAAACTATGACTCATCCCTTCACTTCTAGCTTGTATGACCTGCAGTTTAGTTTTTCTTCATCCTATTCCCTTTTCTTAGACACTTCTTCCCTTTTATTAAACACTTCTTCATTAGTTTATTTGATGTGCTCCTTCCTTCCACCTTTCATTCCATTTATATCTGTCCATGACCCCCTTTGCATGCTTGAGTCCATTCAAGCATTGTTTGGGCCAAGCTTCTCATTGTGAAGCTGACTACATCTTGTGCCTGAGCTGACCTCCCCATCATGTAACTGAGCCATCATTCCATCATTCTATCATTGTGTGTGTTGCATGAATATTATCCATGAAAATAACTCCTCATCCACTTAGAGAATATTACTATGCTTTTAGTTTAAATATGCCCCATTACACCCCCTTTTTCTAGCCTATTTAAGACTATACCACAATTTATGTACCATGAGGACAACACTATCCTGGCCTATAACACTTTGTTTCTTCATCTAACTTGTGTTACCAAATTCTCATTCAGTCATAAGGTAAAAAGCCTGAGTTAACTCACTTTAACACTCTTGTTCACATAAGGAAACTCTCATATGGTGGAATGTGATCACTTTATCCTCATCTACAAGTTTTTCCTAAACAAACAAATCTCTTAAAAGTGGATAAAAGCATTAAAGATATTAAAAGCAGATAAAATCCATTTGTATGAGGAAACACCATCCACTGCAAAGATTTTTCTCAAATCGAACTAAGAAAGAATTTGGTAATCTTCATAGCCTCCACTTACCTATATATTGGAGGCTTGGAAATTGAGAAAGGGATTGAAGTTCATTGTATTGTTATGATGTTGAGATCTTTCTTGAGAGAGAGAGAGAGTTTGAAGAGCTAGGAGATCGAGGAGGCCATGCTATAGATACTTATGGCTGTAATCTTCCTTCATTTACTTAATATATATATCTATTGTTGTTTCGTTCATATTGTTGTTTATCATTTATGCATCTTCTGTTTATTTAATGATAGTTTGGAAGATGGTCTTATGATAATATATTCAATAATGTATTTATGTTCATTTATTGATATTTTGGATTGATAAAGGTTTATATACTATTGATCCGGATTTATGCAAGAAAGAAATAAAATACAGAAATAAACATAAAAATAAAGATGCAACAAAAAATATTCTTCATTTCATTAAAATCAAATAACTGAAATAAGCTTACAGACATAATGGAAATAAACTAGCACGAGCGATGGTAGCTTATCTATAGGAAGAGATGTGGTGGCTACATGCCTCTGAAATATATTACAATGAGGCTCAGGGACATTTTTATTATTTAAAAACATGGAAAAACCCTAAACATCCAAAATCCTAACTATAGGAGATGAAGTGCCAAAACTGTGTGTCTCGTTTGGGTAAATGGGTACATAAACTTCTCGGGGACGTAAATTTGGCATATGATCTCCATTTGACACGAACAATACCTCGTTAGAAATATATATCCAAGGAATACAACTTTCGAGTGACGAACATTGGTCGAAGACCCATGTTACTCCCAGTTTTCCAAAACAACATCATTTAGAGCCTTAAAACGGCTCCGAAAGTTCAGGACCAGAAAAAATGCGAAAAATAGTAAATTGTGCTACAATTAAGGAAACTGAAAAAAAACTGAAAGAAACAATGGTGGGGTCCAAGTGGAATAGGCAGGTGGCCACCAATATGCACCTAGATCATTCCTCCCCCCTTTGGAAGTGATGGTACCCATTGCGTTGAGTTCCTCCATGAGATGAGGAAACTTCCGCTGAACTTGGTCTCTACTGAGCAAATTGCCTTGGTGTAAGAGTTGGCCAACTTTGACAACCTGATACAACTAGATATTCTACTAGCGAGTGTTATTGATCTGCATTTCCATGATTGATTAGTTTTGGCCTGCCATGCATTCAGGGTTTCGCTTTGCTGGTGTGAGTGGCTCTACAATATATGGTGTGTCCATTAATGGTTGAAAGTATGGTCAAAGGTTGTCCACATTGCACACTAGGTGCAGGCCAAGGAATGGGGGAACGCTGAGCTCAAAAGCATTGTCTCCCACAACCTTGATAATGGTGTAAGGCCCATATTTGATTGGTTTGAGCTTTTGATGAGTTCTGGTTAGGCGTTCTTTCTCTAAATGCAACCAAACTTTGTCGCCCACCTGAAACGTTTGTGGGCACCTGATGTTGATCATGTAGTTGCTTATAGTTAACATTGGCTCTGTCCAATATGCCATGGACTTGTTGGTGAATGTTTTGAATGCACTCAATGAAGCTTTTCACCTTGTCGGCTTTAGAATGAACATGAGTCAAATCTTCTATAGTAGCTGCAAATGGTATGGCCACATCAATGGGACATAGTCGCTGTAATCCCAAGCCCACCTGAAAGGGGTTGTGGCCAATTAAGATGTAGAGAGCCTGGTTATATATGTGCCAGACATAGGGGAGGATTTCATCCCATGTGTGTGGATGCTTCGAGTTGTACATGCATAGAATGTGTGCGATCATCCTGTCGACAACCTTTATTTGACCATCAGTTTGAGGGTGGAAAGATGTGGACTTAGTGAGCTTGGTGTCTAGCATCGGCCATATACTTGACCAAAATGTACTGAGGAACCTGCTATCCCGATTTGAGATAATGGAATGTAGGATCCCAAAGTGTACCCACACTCTCTCAAAGAAGAGCTTATCAGTGGCTTCTGTTATGATATTATTATTGCAGGCCGCCATAATGGTAATCTTAGAGAATCTATTGACGACCACCAAAATGAAGTCGTTGCCATACTTGGTAGAAGGAAGTCCTGACATTTAATCCATGGAGATGGATTCGCACGACCGACTAGAGGTAGGTATCAAAGTATATAGGCCTTGATTTTTGATGGTCGGTTTTGAAATGGTGCAGGAAGTGTAGGATCTTATGTACTTCTCGAAATCATGTAGAAGGTTCATACAATAGAAATAATTCTGCAGTACTGCCACCATTTTCTCGACCATGAAATTTCCAGTGACCCGGCTGTAGTGTGCTTCCAAAATTATCTTGGCATGCTCACTTTAAGGAACACAGAGGAGTCCCAGGTGGCAAAAAAGTGGATCCTGGAGGTGAAAATTTGAAACTTTCTTACCCTCCAGGAGCGTCTGGTATGTGTTGTCGAATCCTGGATCACTTTTGTAGAGATGTGACCAATATGAAGTCTTGTGCCCACAAGAGTTGAGCACAGTGGTTACCGCTAGGATCGATGGTTGGCTGAAGCAGTCTACAACAATATTGGTGTTTCCCTTCTTGTACTTGATGTTCAAATGGAACTGTTGCAGATATGTGACCCCTTTCTGATGGTGTTTGTTCTGCAACTTCCCTTGTGTCTGTATGAAATATAGAGGTCGATAATCTGTGTGGATGATTATTTCCTTCCCCAAAATTTAATTCTTCCATTTTCAGTAGGCCTCCACAATGGAATACATATATTTCTCATAGGTGGGATACTTTCGGAATGTGTCTGAAAGAGTCTCACTATGATATGACACTTGATTCCCCTGCTGAGTAAGTACTTCCCCAATAGCATAGTTAGAGGCATCTGTCTCAATCTTAAATGGTTATTGCAAGTGTGGTAAGGTAAGCACTGGTCCACAACAGAGATGATGATTCAACTATGAGAACATCCTCTGTTGAGATTTAGACCAAAATAAAATTTCTTTCGCTCCTCCTTTGGTGACTTAACTCAAAATTCAAGTGATATGAGAGAACCCCAACATGAACCTGATGTAGAAATTTGCAAGACCCAGAAAGCTGCAGAGTTCTGTTAGAGTGGTTGGGGCTGGCCAATCCCAAATGATCTGGATCTTGGCTGGGTCCATATGAACCCCCCACTCATCAATAATGTACCCCATATATTGAACCTGGGTCATGAAAAAAGTGCATTTATCCAAATTGGCACACAACTTGTGTTGCCACAATGTTTGGAGGTCCTGTCGAATGTGGTGGAGGTTCTCTTCCCAAATCTAGATGAAGATCAGGATGTCATCCAAATACACCACCACGAATGAGTTAGTGAATGGCTGCAAGATGTCGTCCATCAACCTCATGAAGGTTACGAGAAAATTTGTCAACCCGAAAGGCATGACCAGCCATTCAAAAAGGTCCTACTTGTCTTTGAATGAAGCCTTCCACACGTCGGAGGGTTTGAATTGTACTCGGTGATACCTAAACTTCAAGT
This sequence comes from Pinus albicaulis, assembly GCA_034641835.2. Taxonomy (NCBI): domain Eukaryota; kingdom Viridiplantae; phylum Streptophyta; class Pinopsida; order Pinales; family Pinaceae; genus Pinus; species Pinus albicaulis. The sequence goes on from CM076570.1 coordinate 673,966,683, forward strand.
CAATCTTGCTAAAATATTTTTCCCCCTTGAGTTGGTCGAAGAGGTAATCAATCAATGGGATCAGATATCTATTCTAGACAGTGATATTGTTCAGTGCCCGATAGTCAATACAAAGTCTCCAAGTCCCATCCTTCTTCTGCACTAACAAGATTGGGCTCCCATAGGGAAATGAACTCAGCTGGATGTGACTTTTCTGCAGCAGCTCTTGAATTTGCCTCTTGATTTCATCATTCTCCAAAATAGAGTGCCTATATATTGGTCCATTGGGTAGCAAAGCGCATTGGGTCAGACCGATGGAGTGCTTCACCTGACAGTGCATAGGCACCCCTGCAGGTGAGGTGAAGATGTCCCCATACTCTTATATGACCTTGTCCATCTGTTTTTGTCGTGCGAAGAAGCCCTTTCCAAAGGTCATGGCCATGGTCTTCTTCTTACCCCGAGGGCGGATAATAAGGAAAACAAATTTACTGGTTTGGGAAATGAACTTACTGCATTGCTTTGTAGTGATCAAAGAGATGGTGGTAGGCGGTGCTACCTCTGGTATCATGTACAACTTATTAGCCCAAGTAACAATAATAACACAAGGCTGATACTCATCCACAACATGTCGCTTCCAAAATTATTATTGGCCTAATAATAAACAACAAACTTCAAGAGGATAAAATTCACATAATACCTCATCCTTGAAGGGATTGATGTTGTAGGGAAGGCAACACTTCTGGATGACACAAAGATCCCGCCCTTGGTGAAGCCAGTTGATGGTGTATGGTTGTGGGTGTGCTGTGATCGGCAGGCCCAACCACTTCCCCTCATCTGCTGAAATAAGGTTCTTTTGGATCCCGCTGTCGACAATGAATTGCACCGGGGAACCCTTCACCCACATCTGGGAATGGAAGAGGCACTCCCCGTCCTCTAGATCTTCGAGTTATTCCTTTTGGATCTTGGTGGTGGAAACGGTGGCACTAGGATTTGCATTGATAATCTTATTCCCTTTGTCATTCCCATTTTTGGGTTCTGACCCAGAGTTGAAACATGCATATAATTTGGAATCCTTAAGCTTTATCACCAGTGAATGCTTGTCCTGACAGTCACTTGTGTTGTGAGTGGAGCTCTATGGAACTCACACCACTTTCCCATGTCCTTCATTAGACCTGTGGTGTTGTTATTCACTTGTGGCTTTGACGGGTTGTCCTGGGCCTCCCCGTCTTGGCCTTGCCCATTGTTCTACGATGTGGGGGCACCTTACCCTTGATTTTTATTCGCAAATACAAAGTCTCTCCTATTTTGTTTGAATTTATGCTCAATCTTGGCAGCATACCGATATGCTGCACCAAGTGAGGAGATGTCAAGGAACTCCATTTCCTCCTGGATGTACCTGTGCAGCAAATGTGGTACTTAAGCACCAAATGTTTCTCCGAAACTTTGATACTCAAATTTGTGCATAGGGCATGGAACAAATTCGTTAGCTCATGCATATCTTGATCCCTTTGTTTCCATAACGTAGTCCATGGTATGTACTTGTCCTCATAGCTCCCAACAGGGTAGTATTGTTCCTTGATGACATATCGGAAATAATTCCATGTTGGTGTGGTTGAGAACAAAAAGGATTACCCCTCATCCTTTTGTTCACAGTAGGTTTTCGACCAGTCTTTGACATGGGGGGTGGCTTTGAGCAGTGCAAAAGTAATTTTTTCCCGATTGGAAAAGTCATGAACCAAAAATATCCTTCTAATAGATTCAACCATCCATCTACTACATCTACATCTATTTGTACCTCGAATATGGGAATGTTGAAGTTAAATTGTACCTTAAAAGGAGTGGTGCCTCTAGAGTGGCTTCCAGATGAAGATGCGTCGTCGGCGGGTAGTCGACAAAGGATTTGGGAAAAGTTATCCATCATTGCGTTCCTCTATTTCTCGAGGGCCTCCTTGAGCAATATTTTGATAGGATCTCATGCTCCCTCGTATTTATTTTCCTCCTGCATGGTATTTCATCGGGGTTTGCGAGGTTGATTTTGCAAAGGTTCAACCAGATCGAGCCCTAACTCATACCCCGATCTCGTTGGGGACATTCAAAGAAAGATCAAGAAAGAGCAAACCCCTCTGATACTACTAATCCAAATTTATGAAGGAATGCAATAAAATACAAAAATAAACATAAATGAAGAGATGTAGTAGAAAATATACTCCATTTCATTAATATGAAATAACTGAAATAAACTTATAGACAGAATGGAAATAAACTAGCTTGGGCGATGGTAGCTTATCTCTAAGAAGAGATGTGGCGACTACATGCCTCTGAAATGTGTTATAATGATGCTCAAGGGAATTTTTATTATTGAAAAACATGGGAAAACCATAAACATCCAAAGAACTAGCCCTAGGAGATGAAACGCCAAAACTATGGGCCACGTTTTGGTAAATTGGTACATCAACTTCCTGGGGATGTAACTTTGGTATACGATCTCCGTTTGATGCATAGAATACCTCGTTAGAAATATCTATATCAGGAATAAAAATTTTGAGTGATCAATATTTATTGAAAACTTGTGTTGGTCGTTCCCGAAAAACATCGTTTAGGGCCTCAAAATGGCTCCAGAAGTCCAAGACACGAAAAATTTCCAAAAATAGTAAATTGTGCTACAATTAAGGAAAATAAAAAAACTGAAAGAAAAAATGGTAGGGGTGCAAGTGGAATAGGTGGGTGGCCACCAATATCCACCTGGATCATCTATAAAGGTTATTTTTGCTCTATTTTGTGTGCAGGATTGATATTTAGAGTTGGTTAGGACTGTTTCTCAATCACGTTGACTGCTTTAGTTAATCTATGTAGAAGGATAAAAAAGTAACCCTTTACCATTTCTTTATCAATTCCAACTTATTATTTACATTATTGAATGGATCTCACCATATCCTTGTATATCCTTTGATTCGTTTACCTTAGGTTCCGGGAAAACCTGAGAGGGTTTCTTGTCTATCTAACTAAGAACAAATGTCTATAGTAGAATTGATGACTCCACTAGAGAAAATATTGCTTCCCAGTTTGTTTCCCCTTCTCCTAAATTCCATCTCTTTTATCTTGTATTTTCTTGAATTCATTTCATTTGTGTTGCATGCATAGTAGCCTAATTGATCCTAGTATTTTCTCTGACCCAGATCCTCTTTTTTTGCTTAAAATTTGTATAATGTTGGTCTTTAGTGGACATAAAGTGTTATCAATTGGGGCTTTTATTATAGACATACATTACATCTGCCTATAATGCACCATGCTTGCATGTTTACTTGCATTAATTCCTTAAAGCCTATGTTTGTTACATTTTTTTGTAATTTCCACTACTTGCTTTTCTTGTTTTTTCTTGAGGTATCTATTGTCTCGGACTATGATTACTATTGTTGCATTCATGTTTTCTTTTGAAGGTTAATTTATATTACATTGCTTACATCCTAAAATAAAAAAGGAAAAAATCATTTTCTGCTTATTTTCTTGATGTTTAGTTCATTAGTGTGCATGTAATTGGAGTATCACTATCTGCATTTCTGAGGTGTATTGGAACTTGTATTCTATTTGTTTATTATGGGAAATGATGTATGGTACTCTCTCCTTTTAGAATCTCCTTCTAATTGTAATAAATTTTAAATACATATATCTGCATGGTTTGAGTCAGGTCTCACGATTTCATATGTCAACACCCTTCCGAAAACATTAAGAAAGTACCTTTAAAAGAAATCATCTAATAAAATTGACCAGAAAATATTTTTCATGGGAAAAAACACATATTAGTTTAGGCTAGGGTCTTGGGTTAGGATGTGCAAGTCAACTCCTCAAGGATACAAAAATAAACTAGATTCATTAAAGAGTGAAAATCATGTTGCACTCACATCAACTAGGACTGATTCTCTAGCACATGAGTTAATCACAATCAAATATCAGAGTGTGAGAGAAGGTACACACCTTTGATTAGATTTCAGTGGGTATTCTGTGTACCATGGATAGGCTTTGGGAAATTTGGAGCTGAGTTGGAGACTTAGGTATCCTGGCCACACAATGTATTTCCCACGATTGTGACCCCCCTGGTGGTGTCTGTGATTTTAGGTGAAGAGTAGTGGGCATAATCTTAGGGAAACATACACAAGGTGACTAGGGCATGCTGCCTTGGTACCTGAGACAAGCGAACCTACTCCTTCTTTGTTTTTTTGGGAGGGTAATCATCTTCAAGAGAGTGTTTATCCCCTTCTTACTGAGGTTCAAGCGAATCTCATGAGTAATCATAAATATCTTTCCAAACTGACTTAATCTTATAGTCCTTCGATACTAGATTCCATCACCATCAAGTTGTGACTATCATAAAAAGTTTGACTACATGCTGATCTCATAATTATTTTTTATTTTTTAGGTGTGTTTTGTTTTTGTTACTAAGAGTATATAGATACATTACTTAATAAAATTTTATAAAACATATATTATTCATAATGACTACCACCATATCTCATCATTAGTCTTGACGATTGCGAGGCCTTCCTCTACTTCTTGTGGAGGAATTTATGAGTGAATCAGATTCCCCCTTTGCCCAGGGGAGTTAGTCTTGAGTTTTCAACCCTTAATCACACCATACTGACCCAGAGTTTGTTCTGCCTAAGGACCCTTTTACTAATGGTCTAGTACCTCCTTATAATCCTCCAGTCATAGATCCTCTTGGGCTTGTCTTGATTCAGGTAGCACCCTTACCTATAACAGTTTCCCATTCAAGCATCCCAATGATTGCTGGTGAGTCATGTTATTTTATGGATACCTTTGCTATATATCCATACAACCTACCTATTACAACTTCTACACTATTTGTTGGTTATACTACTACTCAACCTATTCCTAATCTAGGAACCCAAACTACACTAAATTTGGGTGGTGTGCCACAATTTTTTCTCCCCGCCATCCCAAATCCTTTCATGTCAGCTCCTGAATCTCCTGCCCTCACCCCCTCAAGGGTTTTCAATTCACCAACCTTAAACAATTTGTTTGGTTGGAATACTCTGCTAAGTTCAACCCCCCCTATGTTACAGAGTGGTGGCAATGTTTTTGGTACTTACCTGCCCATTGGGGGCATTCCTACACCCATGCAATATGTGGTACAATTGGGTCCATATTTTATTGATTCATTTCCTGTCAGTAGTTATCCCATTAGAGGTGGTTTTGTACCTAATCCATATTATGTTTCTAGTGGTGTTCCATTCCCTATACCTGATGCATCTCCTTGGGGCCTCCTAACTCAACCATTTGCACTTGTTGGGGAAAAAATCTATCGCGGGGCAACTAATTGTTTGGTAGCTTTCCTTAGGCTAGGGGTATGCCTTACAAACCTTCACTTTACATGACCCCACAACCACCTAAGGGAAAATATTATCCTTCACAACCTATGTACCCTTCCGGAAACCCGTTAAAGAGCAGACCTCCTAGTCCCTTAGGTCATCCTGCTCTTCCTTGGACAGATTCAAGGACACCCATTTCGTTGCCATTCTTATATAATGTCGATATCCAATATCTATAAAATTTACAAATGACCCCATAAACCACAACTTTATTTTTCCTCCAACCCGACACAAAATTCTCTTCGACATTCTGAAGTTTGAGGGAAAGCAATGATATGACCCGTCGACACACGTCACTAGATACCACCTTTGGTTTGTTTCTAATTCAATGATTGATGATAGTATCCAATTCAGAATCTTGTTGAACACCTTAGCTAACAACACTTCCAAGTGGTGTATTGAATTACAACGTGCTTATATTAACAATTTCAACACCCTCGCCATGGAATTCTTGAAGCATTTTCAACTACCAATCAATTATAAAATCAAGACAAAATTTTTAACCACTTTGTGCTAGAAAACCTCAACCCACATCTCCTATCATATTCATGAATGGATATTACGACAAAGGTTAGTAAAGGCCCCCATTCTAGAATACTTATTAGTCGATTGGTTCTACAAATATATTCTACCTGCCATTGCAAAGGACATTTCCATGTCTAGAGATGTTATGGAAGACTAAGTCATTCGACGTGCTCGACATATAGATATTATTTATTCATAATCTAGCACTCTTTATAATTGATTCCTAATGCCCTTCAAACTTTGAATACTCTCGTTACAAATCAACCTAGTCCTCACACCAATGAACTCATAGGTTTTTCCTTTGGGACCAGTGTGACAATTGAGCAAGGAAAATTCCTATTTATCCATTACTTCTACCCCTTCCTCAACTTACATATGATCACAATACTTATCCTCCATCGATTGTGATTAACTCTATTTAGTCTACACAAAAATCCAACGGAAAAAAAAATAAGAACAAAAATAAGGCCTCTCCTTGTCAAGAGCAAACATGTATTTAGAACACTCAATAAAAATCACCTTATATTGCTAAATATGTAAAAGGAAAGGAGAAATCGGTGAATTTTCCTTGCAATATGTTCTTTGAGGATAATTTAAGGTACAACTTTCCTTGTCTAGAAGAGTGCATTTATCTCCTTGCACAAAAGGATTCTAGGATCCCCGCTACCCTTAACAACCCTTTCCCTTCCTAGTGGCAGAAAAAACAACAAAATTTGGTTGCAAGCCCACCCCCACCACCGCAAGGGGGCAATGGTGGTTCTAATCCCCCTCCTCCTGGAGAAGGATATTCAACTATCTATGCTTTTAAGGAAGTTGATTTACAAACTCGAGCTAAGAAATATAGAAACCTTGTCACAGAAACTTTGGATACCCTGTCGACCTCTACTTTGCCTTGACCTAACAATATTTAAATCAAGAGGCGTATTTCCGATCTTGTGATTTGTTCCCCCAAAGGGACACTTCTTCAAATTATGCACAATCTATCTTCTTGCGCTGCCCACAACTACATTATTGTAGAAGATATCACACAAGTGCCTTGTACTATGTCTGCCCTGGAAGTATTGTAGATTTGTCTAGTGCAACGAAAAAATTTACTCTTGGCTATAGGCAGGGTCAACCCCCTAGATTCCAAACTTGTTTCCTTTAACATGGATAAATGTACTCCTCACCTTTGCCAGTAAATTTCATTTCAAGTGCAAGTTCAAAGGCCAAGTCATTCACTGCAATTTCATTGAAAAAGGTGCATCTAATTATGTGATGGAAAGTTAATTTTGGCTCGCCATCGGTTTTTCAAATATTTCCCCGCCAGCGAATTCCTTGAAAGCATTTGATGGTCACAATTTTAACCCTCAATGATATCTTGCTAGCTTCCCCATCACTCTTGAGGAAAAACTGTTTCTGTTGATATTGAAGTTGTCAATCACTTTCTCAATTACAATCTTATTTTGGGACGTAGTTGGATTTATGAAATTAAATACATTGTCTTGTGTATTTTCTGGCTTATCTCTTTTCCTAACCGAGGGAAAATAGTGACTTTGGACCAACTGTCCTTCTCCACCTGTAAGTTTCAAATGTTCCCTGCTAGAAACATTCCTTTGGTGGGTGGTTCTCCTAACAATTTTGTCATTATTGGTACCATCCTATTGAATGGTTCCTCGCTCTTAGGGTGTTTCACTCTTCTACCATTTGAGGAACCTTTGTCTATTTATATGGTCTATCTTGTACCTACTGGATCTATGGACCCATGGATCATCCCAACCCATTCTAATATTAAATAATTTTTAGAAAAAATATAATTTTTATAGGAGGAACTAGCTTATCAAGCTATTCCATCTACATCTAAGTCTCCTTGTTCTTTGGTTAGGGCCCATGATACTGTGAACTCTCCCATTGAAACTTTATGTATTGATATTCTCAACACTTTCCTCCCCTATGTTGAGGCTATTATGGAGATCACATATCTAGTTGAGTGGCCTTGGTATGAGTTTCTCCCTCGTGTCATAGTCTTTTTTCCATCTTCACATAACACGAATCCTTCGAAAATCATATCCCTTAATCAATATGACTTGTTCCTTCCTCTTTGACACATGTTCAAGAGTTATACGTAGAAGGAAACTTAGGCAATATCTTGGGGGAAGGAATAACCGCCCAAATACCTTAGTCCTTACTTTGTTACTTAGGTCCTTTCTAAAGGGGTCTATGAACTGATAGACTATGATGGGGACCCACTCAAAAAGTACTATGCCTGGCACCTCATTAGCATGTGCTTTGTAACTTTATGTACAAAATTTTGTTTCTTTTGGTGTGTTGATTTCCCTTTTTATTAATTTTCTCAAGTTTTTAGTACATCAAAAATACCAAAACCTAGATGTTTGATTTGTTTCATCCAACCAAAATATTTACATAATTTCCAGAAGCCAAAAAACTTTACACGAGCATTCTTTTTATGGTGTTTTTCTCACTCGTTAATAAAAAAACCTTGAGTTTACTTCTTCGTGCTTGTTAAAATCGCATGAATAAGAATGAACACGACTTTTATGTTCTTTTTATCGCTCATTAAATAGAATAAACCTCAATTTTTCTTCATTGGGCTCATAAAACTCCCACGAAGAACATTTGATCCATTCTTTTTCTATATTTTTCTCGCTCCCTAAAATGAAAAAGATACCACGAGTTTTCTTTGTCTGAATCATATCAAATTTTATGAAGACTATCGAATTCACTTTGTTCACCTCATATTTGTAGCAAAATTAGGTGAATTTTTATTCAACATAGGTTTATCACTTATCCAGACTCAATGGACTAACTACGGAAAAGGAACTTAGTTGTGTATACTATTAAATATTTGTCACAACTGGTCACCAACCATGAAAAATATACCCCTTGGAGTCTTCTTTAAGCTCTTTTCAGACTCTAAATTTGAAAATACCACCGAGTTTACCCTTTATGGACTCGTTAAACCTAAGCAGATTAGAAAAAAATTAGAAGAAACAATGGTTACTAATATCTATATTGTTTGGAATTTTTGGCAGCAATCTACTTTCCATCCCTTGAGCATGGCACCTACCCCGCATATTCCTCTTTCCCCAGCTTCTCTATGAACCATACCACTGTTAGGTCCCTATATCACTAGTATAGTACCTTATTGTTGTTATTGTAACCCCTTTATTGTTATTATTGTACCCTTGTAACCCCCATTTTGTTATTATTGTGCCCTTAAATTATTATTGTTAGGTCGGCTAGGATTACATTGTGGCCCACTAGGATTACATTATGGCCACATGGAATCCTATATATAGAAAAGAGGTTTTGTAAATTGTATCATCGAAGAATTGTTCATTTATGTAATGTATTGGAGGTTTCCCCCTCAAATTGGCTTATTTATAAGGCGTTGATATCTCTTTTCTATTTTTGGAGCCGGTTACACAACATTTGGTATCAGAGCTTTGGATTCTAGGGTTTCGCTGCTCCAAACAGGTCATCGTGGCATTTTCGCTACAACGTTTTTTCTACGAAGTTTCGTGTTGAAAATTTTAGGGTGCGAAGTCAAATCCTGAGGAAAGATTTTCTAAAATTTCGCATTTTGTTCGCAATATTTTAGAGATATGATCCGTGGAAAGTGAAACAGTTCCTAAACAGTCATCGTGGAATTTGCGCTATAAATTTTTTCAAGGTTAAGAATCAGAAATTATGGTGCTGTCGAAACTCGAGAATTTTTTCAAAAAATGTAATTTGTCTGCAATATTTTTGGAGATATAACTGTGGAAGTATGCTGTGCTCCCGAAATTGCATCTCAGCAGGTGATCGGGAAAACTTCAATAACTTTCTAAATGGATTGGAGTGCCGTAAAATGGGTTGCAAGTACATAGATCGTGGTTTCCTTGATATCAAATTTTAGACAAGGACAAACAATGACACGCGGGAAAGTCGGGCGGCGTTCGCCATCGAACCGGCCCATTGTTAGGTCATCGTGGTATCAACACAACTTTGTCTTGGAGAATCAAAATCAGGTCAGACCTATGGCATTCAAAAGAGAATTCAGAGGGCTACTTCAGTGCTGAATTTCAGATATTGAAGATCTGCAATCACAGAGATAATACAATTTCAATATCGACCTCCTCAAAGCTAGTAAAAGGTGTGTATTTTTTTCCCGAATTGCATAAGTCTTGTTTGAAGAATCAAGTTGAATTGATTGCAAGGGCCTATTGTAAAATAGATATCAATATTGGAGTCTGAAATGGCCCCTAAAAAGAATTCAACACCCATTAAGCCTTTAGAAGGCTCTACTATTACTCATGAAGATGAAGAATGGCAACATGATATATCAAAATTACAAGAGCAAATGCAACAAATTTCGCTCTCGCAAAGAACAACAAAAAATGAAATGGAAGTTTTGAAGAAAGGCATGGAAACTAAGATGGATGGTTTGAAGAAATGTGTGGAAGCTAAGATGAATGGTTTGGAAGCTAAGATGGATGGCATGGAAGTCGGCATGGAAGCTAAGATGGATGACATGAAGAATGATCTAAAAGCATACATGGAAGGCTTGCTTGATGACAAGTTTAAAACCAGAAATGATTCCTAATGGCGAAAATATAGTAGAAGAACCTCATGATGAGAACAAAATAAATGTTAATCGTGATTTCATAAACTCTAATGTTGGCGGGAAGAACCACCATATTCCAAAATTGGATATGAGGAAGTTTGATGGAAAGGATCCTGTAACATGGATACTACAGATGGAGCAATATTTTGATCTCCATAACGTGCAAAACACACAAAAGGTACGCATTGCAACTTTACATTTAGAACAAAATACATTTGTATGGTATCGATGGCTTTGTTCCCGTAAAAAAATTGTCACTTGGTCAATTTTTACTGAGGAAATGATAGCACATTATGAGGATACAAAGAGCAACACCTTCTTTACCCAATTGATAAATCTCAAACAAAAGGGTTTAGTGGGGCATCACATTGAGGACTTCCAAAAATTGAATATAAGGGTAACTGATCTTACAGAGGAACACAGGATTGATCTCTTCCTAGGCACTTTAAAGGATAACATCCAACATGAAGTTCGCGTTTTGGAACATGATTCATTGGAGAAGGCATTCAGGTTGGCAAGAAAAGTTGAATGTAAAATTATGGCGACAAGGAAGCCTACCACTCAATTCTATAAAGAAGGAAGTATTGCTACGCCTAGATTTCCACAACCTACAAGGTTGACACCACAACAATTGGAAGAAAAAAGAGCAAAAGGGCTTTGCTATAGTTGTGATAGCAAATACACTAAAGGTCATAAGTGTCCTGAGAAGAAATTATTTTTATTAGATTGTGAAGAGGAAGAAGATAATGAACAAGAAGAGGATATACACCAGGAACCAGCCCCAGAAGAGGAAGAAATGAATCCGACCATATCGTGTAATGCACTGGCAGGAATTACCACTCCTCAAACTCTCAAGATAAAAGGACAAATCAAGAAGAAAAAGGTAATAGTGTTGATTGATTCATGTAGCACCCATAATTTTATTCATTGTAAGGTAGCCAAGGAATTAAATTGTTTCCTATACCCAGCACCAGAATGTCAAGTGATGGTTGCAAATGGAGGAACTATAAATTGCTCCTGGAAAATGCCATAATATCAAGCTAACCATGGGGGAATATGTATTGACTAGTCCAATGCTTTCCATTCCTATGGGAGGTGCTGATGTTGTACTAGGAGTACAATGGTTACAATCTTTGGGGACGGTAGCTTTTAATTTTCAAGAACTTTTCTTGAAATTTTTTTCAGAAGGAAAGGAAGTTGAATTACGAGGTATTGCAGGGAAGCCATGAAGGATAATAAGCTCTAATGTCATGAAAAAGCTTCTAAAGAAAGAACAACGAGGCGTAATTGCACAATTATGCTCACTAGAAGTTCCGACATCAAAATCATCTATTTCTGCAGATCTCCAACAAGTCTTGGACAATCATTCCAAGGTGTTTGAAACTCCCAAAGGACTCCCACCGATTCGTGATCATGATCATGATATTCATTTGATTCCAGGAAGTGTTCCTCCAAACATCAGGCCTTATAGATATCCTTACTTCCAAAAAGAGCGAAATTGAACGTATGATTGCAGAAATGTTAGAGGCGGGTATAATTCAACCCAGTCAAAGTTCTTTCTCTGCTCCTGTAGTGTTGGTACACAAGAAGGATGGATCATGGCGAATGTGTCCGGATTATAGGGAGCTCAACAAGCTCACCATTAAAGACAAATTTCCCATTCCTGTGATTGATGAATTATTGGATGAATTACATGGAGCAATTTATTTTACCAAGTTGGATCTTCGTTCAGGATATCATCAAATTAGAATGAAGACTGAAGATATTCCAAAAACAAGATTTCAAACTCATGAGGGTCATTATGAATTTTTGGTCATGCCTTTTGGCCTTACCAATGCACCTTCTACATTTCAAGGGTTGATGAATTCCATTTTCAAACCCTTCCTTAGAAAATTTGTGCTAGTAATTTTTGATGATATACTAATCTACAGTAGGTCTTGGAAGGATCATGTTGAACATGTTGACAGGGTGCTCAAACTATTGCAGGAGAAACAATTATATGCAAAAACATCCAAATGTTTCTTTGGAGTACAAGAGGTGGAATATCTCGGTCATATTGTATCTCACGAGGGTGTTAAGGTAGACCCTAACAAAATTAAAGCCATTAAGGAATGGAAAGTCCCCACAACCATAAAGCAGTTGTGAGGATTTCTCGAGTTAACAGGTATTATCGCAAGTTTGTTAAGAATTATGGGAGAATAGCAGCACCTCTAACAACATTATTGAAGAAAGATGCATTTTCATGGACTCCTGAAGCAACTAAGGCCTTTGAACATCTTAAAAAGGCAATGTGCCTAGCACCGGTCTTAGCTATGCCAGACTTCACAAAAACCTTTATTGTGGAATGTGATGCCTCAGGAAATGGAATTGGTGTTGTTTTAATGCAAGAAGGAAGACCCATTTCTTTTGAAAGTCGTCCAATCAAAGAAAATTATTTACAGAAACCTATTTATGAGAAGGAAATGTTAGCAATACTGCATGCACTAAAGAAATGGTGAACTTACCTAATGGGAAGACACTTCAAGGTAAAAACTGATCATGATAGTCTTAAACACTTCTTGGAACAAAGACTATCTTCAGAAGAGCAGCAAAAATGGGTCACAAAGATGTTGGGTTATGACTTTGAAATAATCTACAAAAAGGGAAAGCTTAATGTTGTTGCAGATGCACTCTCAAGAAAGAATGAAGAGGTGGAAGCATTTCTTTGTGCCATTTCTATTATCCAACCAGATTGGATAACCAAATCAAGAGATGAATGGAAGAAGGAAAAATATGTATGGACACTCATTCAAAAGTTGCAGCAAGATCCTAGTACATATGATACATTTAGTTGGAAAAATGATTCCTTATGGTACAAAGATCGCTTATATCTTTGTAAGGATTCCCAACTAAAACAAAATATTCTTCTGGAATTGCACACTTCTCCTTTAGGAGGACACTCAGGATTTTTAAAAACTTACCACAGGGTGAAGAAAGAATTTTTTTGGGATGGCCTTAAATCCGATATTCAAAAGTTTGTGGCGGAATGTTTGGTTTGCCAGCAGAATAAAGTGGAAACAATTAAGACCCCAGGACTTCTACAACCTTTATCCATTCCAAGTCAACGCTGGGAGGAGATTTCAATGGATTTTATCACAGGTTTACCTAAGTCCGAAGGAAAGAGTGTCATCATGGTGGTAGTTGATAGACTTACGAAGTATGCACACTTTTGTGCATTATCTCATCCATTTAAAGCAAGTACAGTTGCTACTACATTTATGGACAGAATTCAAAAGCTACATGGAAGCCAAAGGGTTATTGTGAGCGACAGAGATCCCATTTTTACTGGAAATTTTTGGACGGAGTTATTTTCTTGTTTGGGTACTCAATTAGCTCATAGCTCATCTTGTCATCCTCAATCTGATGGTCAAACTGAGATAGTAAATAAATGTTTGGAAGGATATCTTCGTTGTTTTGTATCTGATAAACAAACACAATGGGTCAAGTGGTTACCTCTCGCTGAATGGTGGTATAACACTTCCTTCTATACTGCAGCAAAAATGACCCCATTTATGGCACTTATGGATATCATCCACCATCGATCACATCATCTTTAAGGGAAAATTTGAAGGTTCAAGCAGTGGAAGATCACATCGAGCATCAGCAAGAAGTTCTCCAACTCTTAAAGGATAACCCGAATTTGGCACAAAATCGAATGAAACAACAGGCAGATCAACATCGCAGCGAGAGAAGTTTTGGTATAGGAGATTGGGTATTTTTACGGCTACAACCATATAAACAAATGTCCCTCAAGCAAGCTAAGAAGGATAATAAATTATCGCCAAAATACTATGGTCCTTACAAGGTGTTGCAAAAGATTGGCACTATGGCATACAAATTGGAGCTTCCTGCTTCTTTGCGAGTACATCCAGTTTTCCATGTTTCATGCTTAAAGAAGGTTATAGGTGAAAATCTTCCAGTTCAAACAATATTGCCAGAACTTGATGAGGAAGGAAAAATGATATTGGAACCTGAAGCGGTCACGGAAACAAGAACTCGAAAATTATAGAATCGATCAATTTCAGAGTATCTCATCAAGTGGAAGAACTTACCCACTGAAGATTCTACATGGGAGGATGAGAATTTTATACAGAAGCACCCAGAGCTACTCAAGCGTTGAGGACAACACTGTTTTGAAGGAGAGGGGCATGTTAGGTCCCTATATTACTAGTATAGTACCTTATTGTTGTTATTGTAACCCCTTTATTGTTATTATTGTACCCTTGTAACCCCCATTTTGTTATTATTGTGCCCTTAAATTATTATTGTTAGGTCGGTGAGGATTACATTGTGGCCCACTAGGATTACATTATGGCCCCATGGACTCCTATATATAGAAAGGAGGTTTTGTAAATTGAATCATCCAAGAATTTTTCATTTATGTAATGTACTGGAGGTTGCCCCCTCGAAGTCGCTTATTTCTAAGGCGTTCATATCTCTTTTCTTCTATTTTTGGAGCTGGTTACACAACAACCACATTTTGGGCCTTGCCTTGATACCCTGATGTCTCTACATATTCGTGTCATGCTCCTCTTGGTGTTCTTAAGTGTAAGTTATCTAGTCTCCATGGTGTCATACCTTGTATTGTTCAAGGGATCATCTCTTCTCTATTGACCTTATCAACCACTTGATCATATTCCATATTTCCCTAATTTAGTTCATCATAGTGATATAAATTATCTCTAAAATAAATTATTTTTGTATTTTTTTGTGTCAATTGATGTACGAATCCTTATTGCATAACTTTGATAGATCGCTACCCATCCACTACAACACATTATCTGGGAAGCGGGTTGAGAAACATCATAATACCCTGGATCTTGCAGTCCTTAGTGGCAAGTTTCTATGTGTTTGATATGGGGTTTTCATTATTGGATCCCAATTGAATGACTGATGCATAATACAATATAGATAGTGTGAATAAAGGAGTTGATGTCGAACACTTGTAGAATCATTAAATTGGAAACCAATAATGAAAACCCCCTATCAATGAATGGAAACCTGCCACTAATTAGGACTACAAGCTCTACGGTATTCTATTTTTCTATGAACCATTTCCAAAATAACTTTTTGAAGTCGATAGGAAGGGATTTTTAGAAGGTAGGCAATAAGATTTCCTACATCAATTGACACGAAACAAGAAAAAGTGATTGATTTTGGAGAATACATAGAAAAAAAGGATGAATTGACTCTGGTGAAAAGGACATATGATAAATTGGTTAGTAAGGTCATTATATAGTAGAAAATCCCTTGAAAAATATAAGGCATGACACTAGGGATACCAGGAACATTAGACTCAAGAACACTAAGAGGATCAAGATACAAGGATGCAGGGACATTAGGGTATTAAGGAAAAAACTCATAATATGGTAAGGTTAAAAGAGAAGTTGAGAAAAGGTGAATATGTTGGACGAGTTCCATGTTCAAGGGTTAGACAATACACTTTTGCCTTAAAATTTCTAATTGATATAGATATTTTTTAGGCATACAAATATTATCCCGCGCACATGAAAAATCTCCCTAGACTCAAAAACCAAGTCTAGAAACAAATGGAAAAACACATGAAAATATTCCCAATTTATGACTAACACATATATGTACAAATGTAATTAGGATTCAAAGCTCATACCTATTTCTAAAATTCTTAATGATAATCCTCAATTTTGTCCTTTGTAGCTTTCAACCTTTCTCTCTTGATGCTCCAAGAAGAGACCTGCAAAGACAAAAAGAAACAAGTGATCAAAACATATAACACATAAATGATTCAATGATAAACCACGTAAGTGATAAAGTAATATTACAATAAACATCATAACAAATGTATACTAGAAAGAAAAAATTATTTGTATTAATAACAAATAAAAGGAGAATTACAACCAAGCCTTGATGTTGGAAGCCTCCTTGCAATGATCCTCAATCCACACACTTGCAATCAAAATAAATGCAATGGAAACTTGGACAACATGTAGGTATAGTTCAAAAGTCTAAAATGGTAACCCAACTCTCTTTGAGTGCATTCTACTTATAGGAAGGAGTGGAAGTTGAGAGATCCATGGAGGGAGGAGAGAGATCCACAATGAGTAGGATGGATCCACTATAATAGGAAGGAGTTCTATGATAAAGGGAGCTTGAGCCAAATCTCAACCAATTCAAATTATATACCAAACACGTGGCTTCTAGAAGAGGAAGCTTGATTTACTTTTTTTATTTTTTGTCTTTGTAAAAATACCATCACGACCTTAACACATGGAAACTGTGATGAAATTTCTCTGTGTTTATTGTGCAACACGTGTCATCGTAGGTTGTAAAATAAATACCCGCGATGTCCTCCAAAATTATGGATTTTTAGGTATTTAATCCAAGATTCTTATACATCATGGAGAGGTATTTATTCCATCTTTCAAGGGGATTTATGAAAATATTTCATCGGATAGCGAACGATCTGGATTTGGCATCATTTGCATAAGTGTGAAAAATTAATGTGTAACAAATTCCCCCATAAAGTACAAAGTTAGAAAGGGTATTTTTAGAAGTCAATTCAGGCATAATCCCCCAAGACCAGTATGAACAGGGTCTATCATCCCCTAATTTAGTTGCTACATGCCCTAAGAGAAGTCATTCCATTGATGGCTTTAATTGTGAGATTTCAAATTTTTGAAGTATATATTATATGACCCATTGACTCATCAACGCTCCTCTGAATGGGCCTAAGTGCGTTGCAAATAACTTATCTCCATGCAAGGGTGCTCTGCAAAGCACTTCCCGACACTAAGGGTCCGTTGGTCTCCTGAGAGAGAAATCATCATTGTTCTGGGAATCTCCACATTTCCAGTGCCTTCCAGAAGAGCTCATAGGTGTCATACTTCAAATACATGTGTTCATCCATCACCCTTTAACCTAGAAACATGTCTCACCTATTATTAGAAAGCCATTCAATTCCATTTATTTAGAAACTACCCCCAATTTCCCTATAAATTGAGCACTCATCCAAGTTCTAGGGAGGAAGAAAATTGTGTAGTGTTATGTTGTTGTATTATCAACTGATGAGATATGGAGTATTGTTATGCTTCTGAGATGATGCTTGGTGTGATGAGGATGAAATGAAGTTGGATCAGGTTGACGATGAATCGATATATTGGTTGTAATCTTCTCCTCCTACTTTATTCATAAAGATATTTTTTCATTTGCTCATATGTATGCTTATATCTTGTGAATTGCATTCTCAATTATGCATGTATTCCTAGATCTAATCAGTTTGATTTGGTTAAGATAGATAGATACTTATATATTTGTATGTTGTTTGTTTTTATTTGTCTTTGATTGCAGGTATCGATCTAGCGGCTTTAGTGGGATTGAGAGCGATGAAAATAACAAAAGAAGGAGAAAGAGAGCGAAAGGATCAAAATTAGGTTTCTTTGCTTTCTGTCTCGCTATTTGTCTTAGAGAAAAT
This sequence comes from Pinus albicaulis, assembly GCA_034641835.2. Lineage (NCBI taxonomy): Eukaryota > Viridiplantae > Streptophyta > Pinopsida > Pinales > Pinaceae > Pinus > Pinus albicaulis. The sequence goes on from CM076570.1 coordinate 673,984,666, forward strand.
AATATTTTTATTTATTCTATTGTTCTGAGTGAAGGAAAAACACACTTAGGTAATCTATTTTATCCGTAGATTAGAATTCCGTATAACAAATTGGCGACTCCGCTGGGGAATAAATCCATCATTCCTGGTGTTTCTGTCTCTGTTTACCATATGATAGGCGTCTAAATTTGACATAAATTAAGGCCCATATATCCTTTCTTAGGCCCATCTACCTTTGTTATGCACATGAAAATATACATTAAATCTCTCCTTCTACACTTAATAAAGTTTTCTTATGCATTAATATGTTCTTAGGAAGGTTTAAAGGTAATTGCATATTTGTGGCTGATATTGGTTATTTTTGTATGATATTGTGAGAATATTGGGCAGATTATGCAGATTTGGAGAAGGAGATAATTTAGGGACCTTATCCGTGCCATTGGAAGAGCAATATTGAAGAATAAATAAGCACAATATCAGGAAATTATTGAGAAATATTGGAGATATCAAAGGGGGTTTTCCACCCTCCTTAACTATCAAATGCATCCAAGCAAACTGAAGACAAAGTGCACTCAATCTATGGTTTACTTGGAGTCAAAGTGGACTCAATCACTATTTTCTAGGGAGCTATTGGTAGCTTCCCTTGAGGATAAATAAAGCTTATCAAGAGCTAATTAGGGTCCATTCCGGTCCATTTGATTCCAGTCCATTCCATTCCATTTGAATTCCATTCCATCCCATGCCATTCGTTCCATCCTATTAGGCTTTTATTGTTTAAAGACCTTCAGGATGTAATAATACTTTATTTTTGTAATGAAATGAGTAGTCAAATGTTATTTTACTGATCTGGTTTCAAAGAGCGAGGCTAATGGGTTAGGGCCCAATCCATGTGCCTCAACTTCTTTGTTGTTATCATTCTTTTCTTTTGGTCATTTACCTAGTTTTGCTTGTTTTCATTTAGTTAGATCTGCTTCTAATAGTTTCATTGCTAATTAGTTGTTCCTTCAGTTTGCTGTTGTAGTTCTTCATTTGCTTACGAGAGACATAGAGTAGAGGAAAAATCGAAAAGTTGTGGTCAAGCCTTCCACTCTCATCTCTGTCAATAGATTTCGAGCAGGGTTGACCTTCCCACAAGCCAAAAAACTGCTTTCTGTTCACTTTTTTGATCACGTAGTTGTCTGTTTTTCCGTGCATGAATCCACAGGTTTCTTTGCAGGAATAAGTATCAATAGTCCCTGAGAAGTTCATCAAGCTGTCCCGCTTCATTTTCCATCTCTGTTTTCACACCTTAGAACTACTGCTACGCCTCCATTTCCCTCCTTATTCTCTCCTTAATGGTTTCTGCACCCTTTTTATTCACAAAAACCAATTAAAAGTTTGATCTCCACCTTTCTCCTCGAAACTCCTGCTCACCGTAATTCGCTCATCGAAAATCACAGATCTCTTGCATTCTGTATTTATGCTCTACCATTCCAAGCCCCTATTGCGATATTCTTTCCGTACTCTGGCATGTCATCTGACTTATCACATTTCGCATTTCGCTTCACTGTCCCATCGCATTTCGCATTTCACAGTTTCTTTCCCATCGCATTTTCCATTTTGCTCCCACTACTGAACATCACTTTCGCTTCTCCACCAGCCTTGCGATATTGCGATATTGTGATATCACATATCGCATATCGCATTGCCATCCTCCCATCACATTTCACATTTCGCAAGTCCAACCTCATCGCATCTCTCACTTCGCACTTTCCTCCCGACTGCACTTCCGCTTCTCCACCAGCCTTGCGATATTGCGATATCACATATTGCATATCACATTGCCATCCTCCCATCACATTTCAAATTTCAAAATTTGAGCCTCATCGCATCTCGCACTTCGTACTTTCCTCCCGACTACACTTCGTCTTCTCCACCAACCTTGTGATATTGCGATATTGCGATATCGCATATCGCATATTGCATTGCCACCCCCCTCTTACAACTCCGCCATCACACTTTTAAAGGCCTCCCTCTCAAAATCATGTTTGTAACATAATAAGTTTTAATAAAGTCTAAACCCCTCTTTCCACCTCTAAGTCTTGTCCCATGTGGTTGAGCCCTCCATTAGCAACTTTACCCCCTTTTCCCTCCGAATTGCAATCAACACTCTTTCAATTAGAATTAGGTCATGGATAGCTGCATGGATAGAAGCATGGTAGATAGAGCATAAGATAAGTAGGGTGTGTTTAGGTGATTGGCCAAGTTAAGTGTGATTTAAATTAGTTTCTTTTCTGCCATTTATTTTCAGCAATTTAAATTAGTTTCTTTTATGTCATTTCCTTTTTGCAATTCAAATTAGTTTATTTTCTGCCATTTATTTTCAGCAAGTTAAATTAGTTTCCTTTCCTGTCATTTATTTTTAGCAATTTAATTTAGTTTCCTTTATGTAATTTCATTTTTGCAATTTATTTTAGTTTCATTGAAGTGTGACACACTTCAATGAGAAACCCTAGAAGTAGCACCCTTTTGTAGAGCAGAAGAGGATGAGATGAATAGAATGCATCTATTGTGTATATAGCACTTTCACCTCCAAGTTTTTACGAACCTAGGGTTGATAAAGTAAAGTAGGGCAGTAGCCTTTGGGAGTTGCAACACTCTTGGTGCAATACCAAGGCTCACCACTTTTTGGCGCCGTTGTCGGGGAGGTGTCTAGTAGATTCTTTGATTATGTTTTAGCATTCTTTTTTTATTTCCTTTTTCATGTTGTTTCCGAATATTGAAAAATACAAAAAAAATCTGATTTTCATGCCTCGTAGGAGCAGGGATACTCAGAAAAAATTAAAAATACTTCTCTAACGCTAACCCCCCCACTTGACTGCGTGGTGCAGTAAGAACCACATCACCATCAACTTTCGAAGGTAGAAGATATGGATGGATATGATGACAATGAAGAAGATCCTATTGGGTTTCCCATTCAAGCTATGGACATCAGGGTACATATGAAGAAAATGCCTCCATCTTTCCTTCCCAACTTCCATTGTATGAGGGTAGAGGATCCAGAAACATTTCTCTTTGAATTTGAGATACTTTGTAGATGTTATGGCTACTTATCACACACTCAAAAACTGAGATTATTTTCTGCAACATTGAAGGATAAAGGTCTTAAATGGTTCATGATTCTAGGTACTAATTCAATAAGATCATGGAGTGATATGAAAAAGATATTTCTAGAAAAATATAAAAACCGTGATCTTAAAGAAGAATTTTTTAGAGTTAATCAAAAAGAGGATGATAGCCTTGAGGATCTCATAGATAGGTTCATGTTTAATGTTAAGAGGGAAAAATTGCATTATTTGGGATTTGACACACTAAAAACCCTCTTACTTAGAAAATTTAGGGATGAGTGGATTGATCTCCTTAATCTCATGAGTGGAGGAGATGTATACCAATTGTCATCTGAAGAAATTTGTGAAACATGCAAGTGCATATCAAGAGGAAGGGAAAGATTAAGTAAATTCACATCAACATTGGTAAGGCAAGATGAACTTTGAAATTTTCTTGACAACTTTAAAACAAAAATTCTTAGCAATCTAAGTGAACAAGTAGAAATGTTAAGAATGCAAAATGAGCAAAAATAAGATTATGATATTTTTTTTATCCATGCAGAATCATATGCTACTAAATGTTTTCCATCATTCCCCACGTTTAAAGAAGTTTACGAGGAAGACAATGGAGAAAGGCAATCAGCAAAGAAGCTATGTTATGTAGCTCCAAGAAGAACCTGGCAGCCTAGTCAACTTGATATGATGCAAGGAATAACTTCACAATTTCAAGATTATTAACATGCATCTAAAACCAATTGGGACACACTCCCTCCTTGGCAACCTTGGCCATCTCAACCTCAAAACCAATCTTGGCAACATGGCTGGAAAGGACCTTATTGGGAGAATCCACAACATTCTCAATATTTCCCTCAATATCCTCCATACCCAACTCCATGCTATCCATACCATCCACCTCCACCACAAACACAACTTAAAACATATCCATATCATATATTCACCCCCACTCAACTACCTGTAGCACCATTTCCAAACCCACACCATGAAGTATCTTAGCCCACTTACAATGCTGAGGTACAACACTACCAAACATATCCTCTTTATATAGATGGTATTAAAGGGATTGCAAAGAGGATATTTTCTTAATGTCATTGAAGGACAACATCAAGAAGAAGAAGATCCAAATGAGGAGATCAAAAGATCAAAGGTTTCACTTGATGAAGAGCCGGCATCAGAATCATATGTTGAGAAAGTTTCCTCATGTTTACCGACATTTCCTCCATGTGTTCAAGAGAACAATCAACAAAAAGAGGAATATTTGAATGTCATAATAGAAGAGGACATCCAAGGTGATCCAACTCAGCAAGTGGACCAGGGGAATCACAACTATATTGACATATGGTTCCAAATAGTCATTAATTTGTAGCAACATGCTCTTCTCCAACAGTACTTGATACAATCCCAGTCAAAGAAATTCATCTCTCATATTCAAGTACATGTCAAAGCATGTATTCCAAGTGTCCACATGATTTTATCTGCCATATTTATGTGTACATGGATCCGTTGGAAGTATTCCTATACTTGAAAAAGGTTTTGTTTTTTCAAGAACAGTAGGAAAGTCAAAAAAGAAAAAATAAGAAGGGAAAGAATAAAATCTCAGGTGAAAACCTCTTTTGAGGTGTCCGATATTGACTCATTGATTGAAAACCTCCATGAGGCAGTAATTGGGTTTAAAAAAAGATAAAAGTAAAAGATCCTAGGTGAAAACCTCCTTTGAGGCAGCTAGTAGGCCTATATATATATATTCTCCATGTATCTCTCTCTAATGAATGCATGTTCTCTCCAACCTTTGCAAGCAGAAAAACAACAAGTTGACACAAAAATAAAATTTGGTCAACACCCCGGTTAAAGGTAGTCAAACTTGGACTTCCTCCTCCTATTCTTAGAAGCTCCAAAAGGACTTCAAGAAGATTATCACATGTAGCTTCAGAGCAGCTTTAGAACCACCAAAGACAGCTTCAACAACCATATCAACAACTTCAATATCACTTGAAAAAACAAATCAATGGTAAGGCTCAGGTATGCAATCATCCAACCCTTTTTTTGAATCTATTTTAGCTTAAGAAAGCATTAAAAAGTGAGAGAAGGAAAGATTTTTACAGCCAAAATCAATAGCAGGGCAACCTCAACTTTATCTAGCAACGAGCCTCATTTTTTCCGTCAAGAAGAGGAACAAGACACAAGCAAAAACGAATTGAGAAAGGGGTTAGTAAGAAGTTCTTGTAATGGAATACAAGGGGTGCCAAAGGGGTAACCAAGGGTGAAATAAGTTCACAGAAAAAAGAACTATGAGTTTATTCTACATGCAATTAAAAAAAAATAAAGAAAAGAAAATAAAAGGTGGATCCACCACCTCTTGCCACGCGAAACAGATTTTCTTAAGGCATATGAGGACCTCCATGAAGCACCTACGAGAAGAAATCCAAGAATAATAACAAGAATATTAGCATGAGGAGAAATACATGGGCCAATAAACGGAAAATGAAATAAGCTAGCATGTAGAAATAACCATAAGGCAGGGAGGATGAATAGGTTTCTCAGAGGATGAGCAAAAATTTCAGCAGAGGGGTGATGACGGGCCTCTAAATTAGACATAAATTAAGGCTCGTCTAACCTTTCTCAGGCCCATCTACCTTCCTTATACACTTGAAAAGATATATTAAATCTCTCCTTCTGCACTTAATAATGTTTTCTTATGATTTAATATGTTCTTAGCCAGGTTTAGAGGTAATTTCATATTTGTCCCTGATATTGGTTATTTTTGTAGAATATTGTGAGAATATGGGGCAAATTATGTAGATTTGGAGAAGGATATAATTTAGGGACTTTCTCCCTGCCATTGGAAGATCAAGATTTAAGAAAAAATGAACACAATATCAGGAAATTATTCAGAAATGTTGGAGAGAATCAAGGGGGTTGTCCACCCTCCTTAACTATCAAAGGCAGCCAAGTAAACTGAAGACGAAGTGCACTCAATCTATGGTTTACTTGGAGTCAAAGTGGACTTAATAATTATTTTCTAGGAAGATGTTGGTAGCTGCCCTTGAGGATAAATAAGGATGATCAAGAGCTAATTAGGGTCTATTCAAGTCCATTCGATGCTAGTCCATTCCATTCAATTTGCATTCCATTCCATCCCATGCCATTCGTTCCATCCTATTATTATTTTGTTGTTTAAAGACCTTCGGGATGTAATAAGACTGTATTTTTGTAATGCAATAAATAGTAAAATTTTATTTTACTGATCTAGTTTCAGAGAGCGAGGTTCGTGGGTTAGGGCCCAATCCATGTGCCTCAGCTTCTATGCTGTTATAATTCTTTTCTTTCTGTCATTTAGCTAATTTTTCTTGCTGACATTTAGTTAGATCCACTTCTAATAGTTTCATTGTCGTTTAGTTTTTCTTTCAGTTTGTTGTTATAGTTCTTAATTTGCTTATGAGAGTAATAGAGTAGAGGAAAAATTCAAAATTTGTGGTCAAGCCTTCCCCTCTCATCTCTGTTAATAGATTTTGAGCAGGGTTGAACTTCCACATGCAAAAAAAATTCTTTCTATTCACTGTTTTTATCATGCATTATGTCTGTTTTTCCGTGCATGAATCTGCATGCTTGTTTGCAGGAATAAGTATCAACAGTCCCAGAGAAGTTCATCAAGATGTCCCGCTTCATTTTCCAACTCTGTTTTCACACCTGAGCACTACTGTTTTGCCTCCATTTCCCTCCTTCTTCTCTTCCTAACAGCTGCCACACCCTTTTTATTCACAAAAACCAATTAAAAGTTTGACCTCTGCCTTTCTCCTCGAAACTCCCGCTCACCGTACTTTGCTCATCGTAAATCGCAGATCTCTTGCATTATCTGTTTATGCTCTCCCATTCCAAGCTCCGATTGTGATATTATTTCCGTACTCCACCACGTCATCTGACTTATCACATTTTTGATTTCGCTCCACTATCCCGTCGCTTTTTGAATTTAGATATTTCTTTCCTATCTCATTTCTCATTTCACTCTCGCTACCGAAATTTTTTTTCGCTTCTCCACCAGCCTTGCGATATACGATATCGCATATCGCATATCGCTTTTCCATCCTCCCATCACATTTCGCATTTCGCAAGTCGAGGCTCATCACATCTCGCACTTCGCACTTTCCTCCTGATTGCACTTCCGCTTCTCCACCAGCCTTGTGATATTGCGATATCGCATATCGCATATTGCATTTCCATCCTCCCATCGCATTTCGCATCTCAAAATTCAAGCCTTATCGTATCTCGCACTTTAAAATTTCCTCCCGACTGCACTTCCACTTCCAAACCGGCCTTGTGATATTGTGATATTGCAATATTGCATATCACATATCACATTGCTAACCCCCTCTTACAACTCTGCCATCACACTTTTAAAGGCCTCCCTCTACAAATAATTCTTGCGACATAATAAGTTTTAATAAAGTCTAAACCCCTCTTTATACCTCTAAGCTTTGTCCCATGTGGTTAAGTCCTCCATTAGCACCTTTACCCCCTTTTCCCTCCGGACCGTAATCAACACTTTTGCAATTAGAATTAATTCATGGATAGTTGCATGGATAGAATCATGGTAGATAGAGCATAAGATAAGTAGGGTGTGTTTAGCCAATTGGCCAAGTTAAGTGTGATTTAAATTAGTTTCTTTTCTGCCATTTATTTTCAGCAAGTTAAATTAGTTTCATTTCCCTCATTTCCATTCTATAATTTAAATTAGTTTCTTTTCTGCCAGTTCTTTTCAAAAAGTTAAATTAGTTTCCTTTCTGCAATTTATTTTAGTTTCATTGAAGTGTGACAGAATTCACTGAAAAACCCTAGAAGTAGCACCCTTTCGTAGAATGGAAGAGGATGACATGAGTAGAATGCATCTGTTGTGTATATAGCACCGTCACCTCCAAGTTTGTATGAACCTCGGGTTGATAAAGTAAAGTAGGGCAACAACCCTTGGGAGTTGCAGCACTCTTGGTGCAATACTATGGCTCACCACCATTATCAGTAAAATTTAATTCATCTCATCAGTCATTTGAATGAACATTCTTCCTTAGAAGTGTGTTTAAGCTTCTTGTTTTCCAAAATTAGCTGCACCCAATGCACTGTTGGTCAGGGTACAGTGCTCTGCAAAGCATTGTTTCCCTCTTAGGGGTGCTCTGCAATGCACTGTCTGCCCTTACAGGGTGCATTTCCCCCTCAGCCAGTCAAATTCCATCAAAATTTGTCTTTGCATTCATTTTCAGCCAATTTTCTGTAGTATTCTCAGATGTCTGGTTTCTCTTAGAGACTAGTAAACATTACTTATTCTTCCTCCTTTGGATAGTTGTTTGTTCAATGTTTCATTAGGTGTTTTATTTATCATTGGAAAATTAAATTCAAAGTTGTAAATTTTGCATTAAGATAAATTATTTTTTTTCAAAAAGGAAAATTGTCATTTCATTCTTCATTTTCCTAAGAGAAATTGTTTTTTCATTCCTTGTTTCTCAAAATAAAACATCTATTTGATTGATTTGTGCATTTAGTTTCTTTTTACTCATTCACATTAAAGGAAAATGAAAAGAAAAACATGCATGTGAATTTAGAGATTGTGTGTGTTGCATAGGAACAAATTAGGGAAATCTGCATTTAGTTTATGCTCTTTTTCTATACTCATAAATCTAATTGCTCTATCCCTTTAGTAGCTAGAATTTTCATTGAAAAACTGAATTGAAAAGTTTTGCTTCTCATTTAGTTTTCATTTTAGGAATTTCCCATTACATTACATGGTGAACCTCAAAGATAAAATTTTAAACAATATCAACATAAAATTCACCTCAATCAACCTAATAAAGCATTGTAACATTAACGATAACACTTAGAAGGTCTAGGCTAGAGACGTGTTCTGGCGTTGTTAAACATAGCAATTGTCGCTAACTTGTCTGTGATACATTCCGAGTGTGAAATCCCACTCCGTGTATGTAAGTATATCAGAGCTCATCCACATACCTTCGGTTATATAGGGTGGTGTTATAGTACGAAAAGTCGAAGGGGGTTCTCTCACTGTGTTGTTTCACATTAAACAATGCTAATATAGACTTGGGGCTCCACCTACCTTCGAGCATATTTGGGAGGAAAACTTTAGGTTGCTTACCATCCATATGCAACTGAGTCGGCCGCCTTGTAACCTGTTATACACCTAACACAACATTCAGGGAGATTGTATGCCCATACTTCTTTGTTCGCCACGAGGTATTCTGCAGTTCACAATTACTTGGTAAATTTTTTTCCTAGTATCACCCTTTTATTTGTTTATTTTTTTTGTAATAAAATCAGTCATTCATCGTGGAAGAAGAACATCCCTTTCCCTGTCATTCGCATAGAATAGAACTTAAACCACATTTACCACCAGAATCCATTTTTGGTCGACGAAGGTGACCCTGTTCTACCGAAACCAGTACCATCAGAACCTCTGGTGCATAATTTTCATCACATCTACCAGAGTCGTCTCGAGTCATTTCTATACATATTGGTTTATCTACTGTCATCGAGACAGAGTCCTCACAACTACCTGTGGACACTGCACATCCAATCAGTGAGACCATATATCTAGAACCCAACATTGTTCAAATAGAAGTTGATCAAGATCCCATCATTCATTTACCAGAACATCTAGATCACGAATTCGAACAACTGGAAGTTGTTCCTGTATCGTTCGCTCCACAGTTGATCGTAGCTATTGAGTCTTCCCTTTAGTCGTGTAGTCAACCACTTGAAACATATCTCGGGCCTGGCGGTGAAATCCTTTCACCTGGTTTGATTTTGATTGAGGAAGAAACTCAACCAGAAACTTGCCTTTCAACTCCAACTCATTTTGGGTCGGGGCTTTATCTTTACGAGTCTATTCCTCAATTGAATTACACTGCTTTTGTTGATCCTATTTCAATTCAAGTTACCATAGATCCTATAGGGTATACATTGGGTTATTTGACCATGGCTGAGTCAACATCTATGACTGTACCATCTGTTACAGTTAAGACAAAATCTACTGTTTTTACTCTGTCGATGTTTACCATGTCACCCAAGTCACATCTTTATGGTGGTCTGTCCATCCAACTGGGTTACCGATCATTATCTGGAACCTATTCTGGTGTATCTTCAAATAATTGTACTTCACCCATGTCATATTTTGGTATTTTATCTGGTAGATCTATAATGAGTACTGAATGAATTGATCCTTTATATACATCTTCAGTGCAACATCAATATGGTCCATCTGGGTACATTCCATCCAGTCCAATCTTGACTGGACTCCCACCATTTAGAGATCAATATATTCCATATTATTATACTACTCATGCTGGGGGGAAACCTATGGTCACCCATTTTGAAAGTAATATGTCGTTTTATGGTCACCCAAATGTTGGAATGCCCATTTGTTAGTGGTAGCCTATCCTGCTCGTTCAACCACAAACAGTTATGCATTCATATCAAACAGTTCAACCTGTTGTTCCTACATCTACCCCACCTGTTAATACTTCATTACCCCTTTTATAGGCTCAATTGGTTGTACCTCAACTATCTCTAGTGGGTCCTTCAACCCATTACCTTCAAGTTTTGGGCCTCGATACTCCACCTCCTTCGGCTGGTTTAAAACAACCACTTGTATCTGGAATATTTCAATAACAGGTTGGATTACCCTTTTATGGGATGTCACAGGCTACTAATGGTCTTACCTATTCGCAACTGGGTCCAAGCTATTCTGGTTTGGGATATAATCTTCGCAGACAATCACCTTGGTAGCCATAACCTCAAATGCTACAAAAGAAATTCCAACAACAAATAGCTTACCCAGGCCTTGGTCAACAGATCCCTCCAAAGTTTGGTAAAAAAAAAATCCCTATCTGGGTTACCAATAGCAAATTCATTATGCTGGTGCTCAAAGTCCCATTTCCCAGGCAATTCCATCATATCCTGGTTATGTTCAACTTGACTTGAATCGACGATTTCCCTTTGTCGCAACTTTAGAATTACCTGATTTAAACCATATTACCAATGATCCCTTCAACTATTCTCCTTGGTGGACAATGATACCACATAAATTACCCTCCCACACTCCTAAATTCAATGGAAACCCTGGAGAAGACCTGTCAACGCACGTTATGACTAATCATTTGTGGTGTTCATCACACTCCTTAAATGATGATTCTGTTAGACTATGTCTTTTCTAGCGTACACTTACTGGTTCGGCTGCAAAGCGGTACATAGAACTACCAAGAGATTCATTTTATAACTTCATTTCCTTAGCCACTACCTTTTTAACCCACTTTGAGTTACCTATACGATATGAAACTAGAATGGAACTGTTGACCAATTTTAAACAGACAACTACTACTCACATCTCTGATCATATTCATGAGTGACATTGTCATCGTCATATGGTCAAAACATTTGTGCCTAATCAGCTCTTGGCTGAGTGGTTTATTAAGTCCTTGCTGCCATCTATCACCGAGGATGTAGCTAAAGGCGGCATATTCACTGAATAGCAAGTCATTTCTCATGCCCAGTACTTAGATTTGATTTATACTCAGTCTGGCATGCTATATGAGAAAATTCCAAATTCAAATTTTATTGTTCCTCCTCCATCTAAGGAATCTCATGCCAGTGATGGTATGATTGGTTCTGAAAACACTCACACCTCTACTACATATGATCCTACACCTTCTTATGAAATTCTTGGTGTTTCATCTGACAAAGGAAAAATTGACAAGCAACACAAAAGTAAGAAAAAGGGGAAAGTGAAGAAAAAGAAAAATTCAACCCTGCAGGAACGATCATCTAATCAACAATATGGAAATTATTGGAAACATCTTTACCCTTGCTTGATATGCAATGAGGAACAATTTTTTCGAGGCTGTCCTCAACGAGCTGAAGTCTCAAAATCTCTTAAAACCTCAGCTGCATCTGCTGTGTTGAAAGATCCTTTTCCGAATCCAGACACAAACATGGTTTCTACGGATCCCACTTCTAGTTCCCAAGTGCTTATGCTATCTGTCACAAAGCCAAAAATTTATTTTTTGGTGTCTACGTGAAATAAATATTATGGTAGTCAGGCTATTGATCAACCTACTACCTTGACCATGAATTCGTCCATTGAATCAATTCCGCCAATTTCTATTCTAGAGTTAATAATAAATACAATGAAGGGAGTCGTCCACATATCAACGTTCAATCCTCGAGCTCGCGTAGCTCAAAATTATAATATAGTTGAATATCAGGCTCAGTCACCTTCAACTATGTCGATGCTTGAGGTGCTTCAAAATTGTCCCTCCCAGAAGCAAGCTTTGTTGTCGACAATTGGTGGAATTGACCCGACACATTCCAATTGTGTAGTCTTTAATCACACGGGCTATGTGCCAAAATTAACAACCGAATTATAAGTTTCAATCAAAGTAAATGTTCTAAATCTCCTTGTTCATCGCACTATTATTTATGAGGGAGCATCTATTTGTATTATGTCTCTCAATTTATAGAAATTGGTTGGATCACCTCGCTTATCTCAATCACATAAGACGTTGAAAGCTTTTGACTGTCGTACATATAAGCCTTGTGGTATTATCAATAACCTGCATGTCAAAATAGGGGAAAAAACTATAACTATTGAAGTTGAGGTCATTGACGGACCCCTTTACTACAACATTTTACTTGGAAGGCCATGGGTTTACGCTATGACTGTGATAGTTTCTACTTACTTTCGAATGATCACCTTCCCTCATAAAGGTGTTATCAAAGTAATCAATAAACAATCCTTCTTTTCTTATAGTTCCCAGGTATATGGAAGCATTCCATTAGTTCACGCACCCTAGCTAGCACTTTGAAACATTGGTGTAGGGCTCTTAAAGGATCCTTCACTAATGGGCACCTTTTCATTACTGCCACTTGCGACATCGACAAAAATTGCAAGAATAGCGACCTGCTGCATGATATATTCCACTTCATCTGAATTAAGGAATATTACCAATGATTCTGAAGTTGATACGCTAGATGATTTCCTGCCACCAAGCCCAATTGAGCTGCGCATAGGAATCAATTTTCTTGGCTTGGGCGGCGTATCCTGATTCATCGTCGTCGATTGTTCATTAGATTTTGGTACTCCTTCTGATCCTGTTTCATCCACATTCTTTACTGATGAGAGCAGTATGGAAGCCATGATGCCAGAAGGAGAACCATGGGATGAACATCATCATCATTCCCATCTTCCAAATTACTACGAAGATTATCTTATTGAACTATATCGCCCTACGATCTCTGATTTATTTTTGAATTCTGTTCCAATTAATGCCATCCAATAGAGAGAAACCTGTCAAATATTGAAGAAACCATTTTTATCGATATTTCTACCAAACCTGGTGTCGTAGAAAACATTCATGTCAGAGTGTCTTTTTATGTATCCGAAATCGACACTTATCGCTCTCTTTGTCATGAATTCTGAGATATATTTGCTTGTTATTATGAGTAAATGCCAGGCATAGATTCTAGTATTGTTGAACACACAATTAAAATGTACCCTAATGTCAGACTGGTACGTCAACGCCTTCTTCTTGTTCATCTGAAGAAAGTTGTTGCCATTAAAGCAAAAGTTGAAAAACTTTTGCGTGGTGGTTTCATTTACCTTGTTCCTCTTACTAATTAGGTTTCCAACATTGTTCCTCTCATGAAGAAACAAGGGACAATCAAAGTGTGCGTCGATTATCGGGATGTCAATTTTGCTTGTCCAAAAGAAAACTATCCTACTCCCTTTATCGACCGAATTATTGACGAATGTGTTGGCTGTGAAATATTTTCGTTCATGGATGGATTATCCGGTTACAATCAAATCAATATTTGTTGAGAGGATCAATATAAGACAAAATTCATCTGTCCTTGGGCCAAATTCGCTTATCGTAAACTCCCATTTGGTTTAAAGAACGTTGGGGAAACATTTAAGAAGGAAATGTATTATGCTTTCAATGACATTAGGCACATTATTCAACCTTATCTAGATGATTTACCCATGCATTTATGAAAATACACTGATCACTCAGCGCATTTGAGAGCTATATTTTTACGCTGTCGACACTACAAGATATGCCTCAATCCACACAAATGTGTGTTTTGTGTTATTTATGGTTTCTTGCTTGGCTTCATTGTTTCAAAAGATGGAATTCGAATTGACCCACTGAAGGTCCATGCCATTCTTGATTTTCTTGCAGCATCAAACTTATTTGAGTTACAGAAACTTCAAGGAAAGGCTAACTTCCTAGGGAGGTTCATACCCAACTACGCAAAAATGGCTAAAGGATTTACTCGTCTTTTAAAAAAGGGGATTCCCTTCCATTGGGATAAGGTTGCGCAAGCTTCTTTTGATGCTCTTAAAGATACCCTGATCCGAGCATCATTAATGTATCCCGGGAGTGATTATTTCCTATATATTGCCACGAAAAATATGACCATTTCTATGGTTTTGGTCCAAGAATAGTATGGGATAGAACAACCAATATATTATTTGACCGTAATATCAAATATACAGAAGTTAAGTATTCATACGTCGAAAAGCTCATCTTGGCAATCATTCAAGCTGTCCAAAGATTTCGTCATTATATCTTTCTCTGAAAGACCATTGTCATTTCGGATTGTAACCTATGAGATACATTCTATCATGTCAATTGCTGGAGGGGAAATATTCAAAATGGATCATCATTTTGCAGGAATTTGATTTAGAATTCATCAAATCCAAGTTAAAGAAGTATTTAGTTTTGGCTGAGCTTCTCTACAACCTTCCCTCTTATAGTATTGAAACTACATCGGAACCATCAATTACAGATGAGTCTCTTTTTTTGATTGGGTCATCTAACCCTTGCTATGGGGATTTTATCGTTTATCTCCAAACCCAGACTTTCTAGCCTGACACCTCTCACTCACAATAGCAACGTATTCGGTACCAAGACAAAGATTATCTGATCGTCCTCGATACACTTTATCATCGTGGTGTCGACATGATTTTAAGGAGGTTCCTCACTTATGAGGAGGATGAGAAAGTTTTGAATGATTGTCATGTTGGTGCTATGGTGGAAAATTTTCTATGCTACCGCGTAGAAGATTCTCCACGCCAATTACTTTTTTCCAACCATATTTCGCGACTGCATTCTCGCGGTCAGAAGTTGTCATGAATGCCAGATATTTGATCGTAAAATATGCATACTGCTAGCACCAATGCATCATGTCATCGTTGTGGGATCATTTTCAAAATGGGGCATTGACTTCATGACCTGCAGCCATCATTCGGTTGGGGGGCATGGTTATATTATTGTCGCAGTCAGCTACTTTACTAAGTGGTATGAAGCGATGCCTACATTCAATAACACAGGAAAAAAAACTACATTTTTCTTTTTCAATCATGTTGTCTCTTAGTTTGGTGTACCACAAACTATAGTTACAGATCATGGTAAGCATTTTTGAAATAACATGATGAATGAGTTGACTACCAAATTAGGAATGTCACATGATAGTTCTAACCCTTATTATTGACAATCCAATGGACAAGTTGAAGCCATTAAAAATATCCTTAAATGAATGCTTGAATGAATGATATGGGTTCATAAAAGAAATTCGCATTTGATCTTGTACTCGGATTTGTGGGAATATTGAACCTCAGTAAGAAATGCAACCGGATTTACTCCCTTTCAGTTGGTGTATGGTTTGGAAGGTATCTTTCCAATCCAATGTGAAATCTCGTCATTAAAACTCGCTATTGAATTGTTACCTGAAACCTCTAATTAGGAAGCACATATTTTTAACCTCATCCATCTAGATGAAACACATCGTGAAGCCGCATTCGCCAACAGAGCGCATAAGAGATGAATCAAGGCGCAATATGACCAACATGTTAATCCTCACATCTTCTCAGAGGGAGACCCAGTCTTGATTTATGATCAGGAAGCTGATTTGATAGGAACAAGAAAATTTGAGCCACTATGGCATGGCCCGTACATTGTCAAAAGAGTTCTAGCTAAGGGCGCCTACGAGTTACTTGATTATGATGGAATTCCATTGACACAGCCTCGAGATGGGTTGTATCTTAAACGTTACTATGCTTAATTGAGCATAGTAAACTTTTGTATCATATTGTATATATGATTTTATTTGAATTTACCGTGTTAGTTTGTTTTTTAGAGTTTTCTTGAAGTTAGTAATCCACTTTACATTTCATCACAGATGACTGAATCTCTGGAATCATTCGTTGGGTATGTCGATGGTGCTAGTCATAGTACGCAGAACATGGGCCATTTTCGCTCCAGGTGGCGAGTTAGTGAGTTTTCAAGGGATTTGTATCATTCAATCCACAAATAATATCGCGAGTATAGCGCGTTGATCAAAATTCTCTTTGATGCCATTTCATTTGGTATTAACCGTATCATCATTAGGTTAGACTCACAACTTTTCATTCTACAACTTACTAGCGTCTATACTGATCGAAACCCAACACTTCATCGTATGTTCCTTAGAGTTAGAAATTTGGAAATACATTTTGATTACATTCAATATCAACAAATTTCCAGAAATTTGAACACATTAACTGATTCCTTAGCGAATTATGTTTTAAATAGACATTTGCAACACATGTAAAGACACATTTTCAATTTACATCACAAAAATGAATATGATTGTGCATTAAACATAGGAAAAAACTTAAAACAAATAGATATATAGTTTATTTTATTACAAAATTTGTGCCCAAGACACATTGGTCATTTGACCTCAAAATGTATGCAAAAATTTCAAAGCAAAACTAGTGATGCTCATGATAACAAGCAACTACTCCAACTATCCTGCGCAATAGCCTCATCCAACGACTAGTAACACCAATAGTATGGTGCTACAATCTCATAGGTAACTCCTCGACTCAGAAATTTGGTATCCCTTGACGTGCTGCTGTAACTCAGTAAGAGTCTCGACCAAATCTAAATCTCGAAGGACTTCTCTCCCCATATTCATCTCTGTTGGCTCATCTGCTACCTGCTCTGGTCGTCCAAATGGTCAAACGCGACCCACATTTGTGTACATCAAAAGTTTAGTTTATTATTGGAAAAAAATCAAAAATAAAAAACATGTAGAAACCTTAAAAAAAAAACATGGTCAAAACATTTTTACCCATTGCACCCCATTGAGCGCCATCTAGTAGAATCAAATTTGGATCTCCACGGAAATCTACGCTTGTGTATGGATACTCCTCTATGGCGATCATCTATCATCGGAGCTAGGAAAATAATGCAGTAGATAATATGATGGTCGATTGACCAATATGTCTAGTCATCAATTCAACCCATCTCTGCATCTGAGGATCTCTAGGACCAAATATGCTCAGTGTAACATGTCGCGGTTGCATCAATGGAACTCACTCTAAAATGAAGGAAATTAATATCAAGCCATAACTGAAATTATTCTTCCTACCACCCTTTTATTTAGTCAATTATTCTTTCATATGAAAGAGTACTGCTTCAGCCTAGTTGAACACTATTGGTTCTAGACACTCAAGATCATACTGCATGTATGATCGGTTTACGAC
Source organism: Pinus albicaulis (assembly GCA_034641835.2). Classification (NCBI taxonomy): domain Eukaryota; kingdom Viridiplantae; phylum Streptophyta; class Pinopsida; order Pinales; family Pinaceae; genus Pinus; species Pinus albicaulis. The sequence continues at coordinate 674,002,336 of CM076570.1, forward strand.
ATGTAGTGTCATGGAACCAGCAAGATTTGCGATAGTAAAAAGGATAATTATCAAAGGAAAATCACACACATCACATATGTTTATTTTCCCATATTTACTTGGTTCAGTACCTGGCTGACAATAGTGGCGTATGTAATACTTCAATGTCTCTCCTCCAAGAGAAAATCCCGCAACGAAAATAGGAGAACCATGCCTCGATAATCCAGTGAGAAAGTAAATATCCTAAACCAATATTGGTAGCACTTTGTCCCCAATGTGAAAAGCCTACAATTTCAGATCCCATGAATGAACTAGGAACTCCAATAGTTACATGTGTTGTCTCATCCATGATAATATGAAGTATTTAAGCAACCCACAATCCATGAAGGCTATTACAGTACGCGGATCATTTAGGGAAATCATGCATTGTTCTTAATGTTATTTTTATCGCCATGTTATGGTCATTTTGATTCGATCAATAATTGAAAGCCAACCATAAGCTTCATTAGGATTCATTTCATGCAAAAAATTTGGGAAATTTTGAGCATACAACATGAAACAAATTTTAGAAATGCACCCAACGCACTCCAGGTTAATGGACAGAGCATTAAAAATGCACCTGGACTTCAATTCCAGTGCTCTACAACACACCTTCAACATTCAAGGGTGTGTTGCCCTTAGAGCGTTGTATATTTACCCTAAGAGGCTCAAAAGCCTAAAAATTTAACATAAAATGAAACATAAATGATACTAAAAGAAAGAGAAAGTTCATAGCTCCAACCTGGATCAAACGGTGTGAGAAATTGTCCACTGAAACTGTCACAATCGACTGCTTAAGTTCGAGGGGAAAAACTGGTTCAAATCTCCTAATTTTCAAATGGTAACTATGGAATGGTAAAAACATATTTTAATAGTCTTTTTGATTAGTTTATTCATATTTAATGATGTGACTATGGTTTTTATTCATTTTTACTATGAAAAATGTATTTTTAATCCATTTGATGGTTCTCTGAATAGGTTTTACTGCTAATACAATGAGTTTAAAGTGAAAAACTATTCAAGAATGAGTTGACCACAAAAGTATACTTTTATCCTCTTTTTTTGAGCTTTGATAAAAATGAAAAAGGAATTAAAAGCACACTTTTATCTCTTTTTATAGCTTTGGTAAATGTGAAAAAGGAACCCCATGTAGTCTTCTTTTAGCTCCTTTCAGATTCCGATAATGTAAAAACATTGTCGAGCACTTGTCTTTTAGAGCTCGTAAAAGTAAATGAAATGACATCTACTTAGTATAAGTTTAACCCTTTTCCGAACTGAGATAGATTATTTACGAAAAAGGAACACCTTAGTCGAACATGGATAAGAGGTTTTCTCAGGTATCATTTTACACTTTTTCGGACTTGAGCGACAAATTTTCGAAAAAGGACTCATATAGTTTTTGTTTTGTCCTTTTTTCAAACTCTCTAACACGAAAAAGGACCAGGTTTTCACTGCTGTTAGACTCAATAAAACATAAAATAGCGACAGACTTGTCGATCATGGCAAGATCGAGTTTCATTATTGCCAGACTTGTTAAATCATTAAATAGCGATGGATTCACCTAATACGTCGAATTATAGATCAGACATATGTTACCCTCCTCAAGCTTGTTAAAAAATAAAGAGGTATAGGTCAGTAATGACTGGGGAAAATTTTGGAAAAAGAAAATAACACTTTATGGTAGCAGGTCGCTCTCGAACATGACTCTTTCACTTCATCACCGTGGTTTTGGGTTGGGTAATATTCTTGACGGCCTATCATATATATGGTCCATCATACCATCACTTCGGTTTTGGGTCAATGTTTCCAGCTCATTTCCATGTCGCCAATATGTTCAAGAGAGGTCATCCAGTAATTCCTCATCTTCTAAAATACTCATAGACCTTCATTTTTCATGACCGCCATCCCTAAACATTGCTTCATCAAGTCACATTTTTGTCTCAAAAATCATTACTCCCGTTTCGCGATAAAGTTGCTTCCTGTCGATATCAGCTCATCATCCAGGAAGTTAACTTAGAAACATCTTTCTAGTTCCTTGGAGCTTGCTACATCATTGATAGGTTTCTCACTTCCGAAAATAGGTTGACAACATCATCAGACCTTTGACCGAAATATTGTGTTTGGTGTTCGACATCAAATCATCTATTCATGCCTTGCAAATTGTACTATAGTATCTTGAGAACCGTTAACATCAACAAAGGTTTTTCTCATGTCTATTAACAACTTAATTAAATGGCTGGTAATCATACGATGTATTCCCATGTTCGACTTCAGATCATATATTCACATGGTTAGAATTGTACTTGAACAATCGAGTGAAAGAGATAGAAGACCCCGGATCTAATTTCATCCATCCAGGCTACGATTTCAGGAATTGTACCACATCATCCTTATGATGGATTTACATACAGATGGTCATCCAAACATGGGCCTATATCTATAGGCATGTCTATATATGTAGACGAATTTCTGAATTATGTACATGTTATGATAGTTTATGTGTTGAGCATGGGTATGCCTCCCTCAACAATTCATGTCCAAGATGTAAGATATCATGATGTAATGTATTGAAAATTAATGTAATGTAGGTTTTAATCCTATACATAAATTATCTGCAAAATAATATTAAAAAATAGAAAATAAACAATAGTGAGAGAATAAAACATAAAACAAATATACATAAATATTTTTCCCTGGATCCAAAATCGGGACTACCAGCTTGATTTTTCATTATATTTATTTTAGTGTTACAACACATATATATACATGCCAAAGCATTCATAAACCCCAATCCATTAACCCTATATTAGAACATAATCGCAGTTCCCTTGACTGTATCTACAAAATACCAGGGGCCGAAAACCATCATGCCCCAAAACCATGGGCGGGTCCGCCCACCGAAAAATCGTGTGTGCATCTAATCGTGGAAAGAACATAACACTTACCCAACATTCTCCCACTTGTTGTTTTTTTTCCACAAGGGGCCACAGAAGAGCTTATTCATTGGTCTAGCTCTGCAACACCCATTTTTTCTCTACAACAAGAGAACTTCTGAGTGCTCACAGACTTTGTCAATGTATCTGCAACATTCTTCAAAGTGTCCATCTTTACCAGCAACACCCTTTTATCCTCAACCATATCTCTCACAAAGTGATATTTAACATCAATGTGCTTTTTATTTGAATGATAAGCATGGTTCTTAGCCAAGAAAATTTCACTTTGTCTATCACAGTCTATCCCAATAGCTCGCTGCACCAACACCATACTTGAACACAATCTCTGCAACCTAACTTCTTCCTTGATTGCATGACTGACTACCATGTATTATACCTCTGTAGTTGAAATAGACACTAAATATTATCTTTTACTCATCCAACTGACTGCACCTCCAAATAGGCTAAAGACATACCCACTTGTAGATCTTCCTTGGTCCAGATCTCCAGCCCAGTCTGCATCAACAAAACCACGGATGTCCAAAACTCTGTCCAATCCTGGTCTTCCTTGGTAGCACAAACCATAATGACTAGTGCCACTCAAATATCTGAAAACCTGCTTCATTGATATCCAATGATCCTTCCTTGGTTTTGACATAAACCTACTCAATACTCCCACTACATCTGAAATTTCTGGTCTACTATAGACCATTGCATACATCAAGCTATCCACTACACTTGTATATGGAACACATGACTAAATTAAGAGATTCATGGAGATATTCCAAAGAGAGTGATGGATATGGTTTGAACTAAATATTTTATTATGACGTAGTTGTTATGGTTGTCTATTATCGTATAATCTTACTAATTGTACAATAAAAATAAAAAATGGTTTAATTAATGCAACTTTTAATTTGGGGATTTCTTGACTATGAACTCCATGTGTCCCTTGCTTCATATATGTTTCCTATATGATATTAAAGACAACACTTCATCTTCATATTAATATAATAATTATTTGTATCATTGTTTTCCTCTCTTATGGATATCTAACTTTTATATATTTTATGTGTTTTGATCATGTCTCACGACTATTTTGATATGTTGATTCATTGGGACATTTGTTAGGTAAAACTTATTCAAAGATACTCTATACACAATGGTGGATTTTGACACATGGTTTTGGTTTCCCATAGTTTTGTGCTTGTGGAATGCATGTAATGAAGCCTTTAAAAGGCTTGGGAAAACTTCATTGTAATGGGGTTGGGGAGGTGAGTCATGAAGCCTCACTTAGGCATCTTGGCTAGGTTTTGGCCAATGACACTAATAGAATTATGTTGACTGGTTTTTCCATGATAAAACATTATGATTATGTTTTGTGATTTTTTTTCTAGTTGTTTGAACGTTTCTCTTAGTAAATATAATTTTTTCTCTGGTAATTCTAATATGGTACCAGAGTCTAAACTTTATTTATGGCTTGGCTACTTGAATTTGATGGATATATCTTAGCCAAGTGTTGAATTCAAAGGGATGCCTTTGCTGCCAATGGTTTATATGCTTTGGTGAGTGTGAGAGAGGCACACAAGTATGGAAATAAGAATAAAGTGAATTCAATGGAAGAACTGAAGTACAACAAATTCTTGAGCAATGGAAGTGTAGAGTGTGGAGAGTCTAGGTCAATTTCCTGCTGTGGCTTGCATTGCTATGTGTTGTGTCTAAGGGAATGACATCCATGCTACACGAGGGGGAGGCCCAAGTGATGAGCATCAAGTGCGTGAGCATGGAACTGGAAGAGAAAATTAGAGTTCAATATTTACATGTTCTTGGGGAGAACAAGCACGAAAGTTAGATTTGGAGAGGAGAGCTGTAGGCGAGAGAATGGGCATAACAACAATGACAAAGAAAGTATTATTTTGTAATGGATTTAAAATTTTTATTACATGTAAATGGGTATACTATTGTAATACCTGGTAAGGGATGTGTACACTTGGGAAAATACCGATAAATTATGGAGTTAGACCAATGTGATAGGGGACATGCCAAATTATACCATGCATATTAAATTTGAGGTGGGTATGGCTTGAAGGTGAGGGAATAGTTCACTTGGCTAGTTTGGCTGGATTTAGTCAAAAGAAACTCCAAGTCAAGTTTTATCATTGGTTGTTGATCACTTTCTATAAAAAATTAGGTATAATTCGTTGTCTCTCACTTCCTTGATCTCCCCTTAGTTGAGTGCATAAATAAATGACATGTAAGGGGGGCAGAGAAATGTCCTCTTCGTCAACCTCATCATGTTGGTTGAGTGCGAAAATTCCCTTTGGTCGAGCCCTCTCTCGTTAGTTGGGTCCAGACTTCGGTCGAGTACATAGATGACCTCAACTGATAGAGTGCATAAATTCTAGTTGTTAATATGTCTATAAAATGACCCACATCAATCGGTATAAAAAACGTATTGTTAGAAATCTATTTATCATAGCTTTCAGATGGATAAGAAGCATGTTAATATATAATAGACTCGACTCGTTAATTATCCTCTCCCTAGCTACCAATCAAGTGCATATAAGGGGGACAGTAACATGCATTCTTATGGTTCATAATGATTCTATCTATCTCTCTCGACTAACAGGGAGTGAGTGATGATGAACTAATATCAACCTATAAATAAATAGGTCTAGGGAGAGTAATGAAGTGCAAAAGTGATTAGAGGTCCAATATCTCCTATGAAATAACACTTGCCTATCAAAACCCATGCAATATTGGATGTCGTAGCCAAGTGATAAATATATGAAGTGTGTTCTATTACATAAAGCTATGCGATCTAATGAAAGACTTGAATTAAATGACCTTGACATTGCTAGAGGCAACTCCCTAGTTAGTTAGAGGACGAAATTTTCTACATTATGGAAGCAATGCACTCAATAGTTCAAGTAGGTCTTTAAGTAGACCAATATAGATCCATATTAATCACGAATCTACCAAGAAGCTTAGAGGGATCAAATCTCATTATATGCAAACCTCTTTTTAGAATTCAAAAATTGAAAAAAGATTTACACATGAAGAGATTTAATCCATTTTAGTGCTTGATAAATCAATGATTAGGATAGATCTATAATGGTTTTCTGTCTCTTTATATATAAGACCATATGACATTTTCATTGTTTAAATTGTACTTTTGAATAATTTATTATTATTAATATTTTATATTAAAAATCGAATGAGTTACACAATTTCGTTTTATTAAGAAGTAACTAAATTATTTTACCTTTAATTTTTTTTTCTTTTGAACATTGAAATATTTTACTAAGGCAAACATTAACAGATAGATATATATACACACACATTATATATATATATATATATTCAAACAATTTATTTAAGTTCCATATTGAAATATTTATAACAAAAATATAAGTTTTTTTGTATTTTGTATTTTTAATTATTTTATTTAAGTTATATAAAATTATATTATTTAACATAGATATCATAAGATTTTATTTACTACTCTAAGAGTGAAAGTGAAATATCACGAACCAAATGACCACAATGAGAATGCCATTATTAATGTTTTATAATGTCTTTAATTAAACCTAACCAAATATGTATAATCATTTAAGTTTTCATTATAGCTGACAATGTTTTTTCATTTAAAGTATTTTTCTTAGGGACATGTGTCAACTCCAAGTTAAGCACGAAATAAATTACACATCACCCTGATACTAGATTATAGAATGAGCCTCTCAGCTCAAAGACTTATATACGGGAGCTACAATATTATATTTCACAGCGAACTAGCAATTTATACACTAGACCTATATGATAGAGAAGGAGAGGTGCAATCAGTCAATAGGTAATCGACCATTAGGAATTGAACAAAAGAGAGAGATCGGGAGGTTGAGCGCATAAATTAATGACCTATAAATAGATAGATAGTTGGGTCATCATGCCCGTGGAGAGTGTAGTCACCTGCCCATGCATTGATAGTTTGCATTCACAGTGGAGACATATTGTTATATATATTTTAGTATGGGGCGTACCATGTACAATGGAGACATACTTTCATAAAGATAGATATTAGTAGGGGTACTACCTTTTATAGTTTAGTCACCATGTTATACTGATTATAGTAAGGGGGGTCTTTCCCATGCTTACCCACCTTATTTATCCCCATGCATAGATTCATCCTACCCATGGATACTTAAGTTAATAACCATTCTTTCTATTTATCCATAAGAGCTAGACCTATAAGCCCAAAAAAATTACTTAATAGCTTATGGATATTCTATGTACCACCACTACAACTATAAGGGACCTTCAGTACCTCATCTACAGATAGGGGCGGGGAAACATAATATATATACTGATAAGTGGGTGGGGTAACAGGGATATCTAGAACGATAAGTCGGTAGGGATAGCTAGAATGATAAGCCTTCCATAAGAAACAAGGAGATAGATAGGGAGGGAGAGTGAATCCATGGACCAAAGGTACCTACCTAACCAATAAAAAATGTGGGAGAAGAAAAAGAGATATACCAATAAGTGGAAGTGGGGAGAGATATATATATCGATAAGCGGGGAGGGATCATAACCCATTCTTGCAGGATAAATAAGAATACCCTTTTTTAAATACATGGAAATCCATGTAATTTTAAGGCGTAATGTTATTGAAAGCTAGCAAGTAAGTATTGAGGGAAGAATAAAATAGGATGTACCATATTGAAAAGTAGGGAATAAATAAGACTCAAGAACCTACTAAAAACCATTTGTTTTGATGTCAAAAATGAAAGTGTAATTACATATATAATGAGATATCTATTTATTGTTATACTATATTATAAACAAATGTATTGACTCGTATCATGTGGCTAGATATAGCATAAAGAGGGTGGGTCATGGGTTAAGGCTAAGTCATTAGGGATCTTAGCGCCTTATCTCCTGCCTTACCTCTTATCTCCCACCTTATCTCCCTGACATTAGTCTTATCTCCCGACTTATCTCTTATCTCCCACTTTATCTCTCTGGAATTAGTTAAGGTTAAGGGCCTTTCTTTGAATAAGCACTCTACTGCAAAGGGGTCAGTGAGTTAGAAGTTGAGGAACAAAGAAGTAGAGTGTCGAACATGAATGAGTCTTCCATATGAGTGAGGTTGGGAACCTCACTAGTAGTGATTTCTGCTCGATCTTTGATTGAAAATTCATGCAATGTAAGAAAGGGATCTGAAGCCCACCCATGAATCTTCATCTATAATGGATTAGGACATTAAGAAGAGAGGAGCCAACACCCAAGCTAGGTTTTATGATATAGGCA